>JAVJIF010030629.1:0-277447 GCA_038442645.1 Agave tequilana
TTGATCTATCAGATCCGACGACCCACGTGAAAGTTCTCACAGAAATCCGTAAGAACCGTTCTTAGAGGATCAGCTCCCTATATATATATATATATATATATATATATATATATATATATATATATAATATATATATATATATTATATATATATATATATATATATATATATAGTGAGTTGATCCTCTGAGAACCGTTCTCACGAATTTCTTTGAGAACTTGCATGTGAGCCGTCGGATCTGATAGAGATCTATTTTTATTTGATTTGATCTATCAGATCCGACGACCCACGTGAAAGTTCTCACAGAAATCCTGAGAACCGTTCTTAAAGGATCAGCTCCCTAATATATATATATGGGGAGGAAAATTGGGAATGAAACTGATACATCACTCGGCAAGAGCAATGGTTAAAGGAGGGGGCTCTTGTAGATCACTTGGGGAGCTTGCATTTAGCTATAGTTCAGAACCCAACAACTAAGTGAGTGCATTGATACAGAATAACCAATGGCACATGTCCATTCTCTCTCTAATGCACATCTGGGACATGATCATAAAAACTGACATTCAGGCACAGGATACGGATCATGGGTTTGGACTACTACACCAACTGGAAAGTTCAATTTTAAATCTGCATGGGATGTTAGTAGGCAAGCAGGAGCAACATTTGAGTTGTATCAGCTTCTTTGGTTTCCTTCACACTTCCCTAAGATGACTACCTACCTTTTGAGAGAACTACAAGGGAAATTGCTGACACAGGACAAGTTAATGAGGTTTGGCATCATACCAGGTGACACTTGCTCCCTGTGTAATAGTGTACCTGAAACCATTGATCACCTGTTCTTCGAATGCAGCTAGTCAAAAGTATGTATGGGTTTTGTGTAAATTAAAGTTGGGGCTGTCGCAGCAAATCTATTCACTGAGGGAAGAGGCAGAGTTTATGAAGTACACTTTCAAGGCAAAAACCAAGTTAACAGCACTGGCAAGAGTGGTGTTTGCTGCAGTAGTCTGGCACCTATGGAAGGAAAGGAATCCAAGGATTTATTCTAGGAAATCACAAAACAAAGATACAGAGATTTCCATCAATTGTGCAGGACATAATGACACTGACCCAGAGAAGCAATTGGAAGGAGGATACTGATGGGGACAAAGCAAATCTGTCAGAAAATTGGATCGCGCCAAGGATCGGCTGAGCTGGTCAGTGTGTGTTTGTGTCACTCTGCGTCTTGTTGTCTCTGTTGTTGTTGTCGTCTTTGTAATTTTGGTTTGGGGAGAAGGATCACACAGCCATGTAAGTTCTTTTGTGAGTTTTGGGTCAATCTGGTTCTACTCATAGTCTACTATAGTAGAGGGTGACAGTTAGGGTTCTCTCCCTTCTCTATAGTTAACTATGACTAGTGTCCAGAGTAGCCTAGCTCATCTGATCCATTTGTATATGGTTGTTGATATCAATACAAAAATTTTACTCTTCAAAAATAAATAAATATATAAATATAAATATACACACACACATACATCCCCAAGGTGGCCTTGTGGCAAATCATTGGGTCTGCTCCCCAAGTGGCTTGCGTTCAAGGTCTTTGGTGGACATATTTCGTCGTCCTTGGACTTCAGCTTGCGATTTACCATATTTCGTGGAGAGAGACTCCCAGGGTGGGGGCTACGGGACCTGTGGAATTAGTCCATTAACCCACACTGTGACAAGGGAGAATAAAATAGAAAGATTAGTGAGAAACCACCAAATTCTACTAAGTTATGTGAGATAGTCACAAGGAGGAACAAACTGCCTTGTTACAAGTGGATGCAGTTGACAACATTAGAGAATGCAATGATTTTTTAATGATATCGTTAAAAATTCTCGGGTCTAAAGTTTCTCACAAGATAAACCTATCCCAAAATAAATTCCATATATTTGGGTTGCTCTCTGATCTTGTCATTAGCATAATGCAACATGACAGTTAAAGTCTGTTTACATGATCAAATTGTTTGAGAGATTCAAGTGTAGCATTTAAAGCTCTGAATACAAACTTTGCTTAGTGAATTTTTACAAGAATTGATGTAAACAATTAACAAATTAGAAATCTAAATTCATAAATAACTTTTCACATTATTTCCTTTCTTTCTTTCTAAATTCACGTTTGCTCCTATCATTCTTATTTTTGACCAGCATTCTTATCATACCTCTTTGAGATGAAATTATGGCCGGTATCAATCCTATTCCATCCTTTACACTTGAAATAATTAAATAAATAAGATCCTGATCGACATATTATTCCATTTTGATCATACAAGACTAAGATGATGAAAATCATGATAATTATGATTCAAGGCTTCAAGACTGGCTGTGTTAACATAGGGGTTGTTTGTTTGTCGTACTGTATTTGTTTCACCGCGTAAATCGCATGTTGCATTTGCATCCCAATTACAATCCACTTGCAGCACAAACAGTTAATTTTGTGGTCATGCAAATCCCACTTACAGCCTCCTTGTAGCACAAACAGTTAATTTTGTGGCCATGCAAATTTGTATTGCTGACATTTAATTGTAATTAAATTAATATTTTTATTATTAGATTATTTTTTATATTATAATATATTCTTTTTTAATTATTAGATTACATATAATTATTAGATTAAAATTTTTATTAATAATTCAATAATTCTTAATATTAGAATCTTTTTTATTACTAAATTAATGTAATATATTCCACTTAATTTTAGTTCTTACTTTATTTATAGATTAGTAATATTTAATATAAATTTAATACGTTTTGATTATTAGATTTTTTTTATTATTTATTATTTAACATATTTATTTTTAGTATTTTCTAAGTTTTAATTTTAATTTTTTTATTTAACATATAATATTTTTAATTAATTTATTTTTATTATTTAATAATTGTTTCTTTTTAATTATTTAATAAATTTAATTTACTTATTTTATTTATTTAATATTTAATTAGCTTTAGTTATTTAATATTTAATGTTTTTAATTTTTTTAATATATTTTAATTATATTTATTATTCTTACTTAAATTTAAATTTAATTGTTTAATTTTATTTTTATTTTTAATTATTTAATTTTTTTAATCACCAAACAGTTAATTTTGAGATCAATTTTTCCGTTTACGACTTACACGTTACGATAACCAAATACCATAAAACACAATACATTTTTTCACTTACAATTTTACATTACCAACCATACGAAAAAACTTAATTGCATGTAATTCACTTGCAACTGTAAAAGAACTTGCGACTTACACGACAACCAAACAAACCCAAATGCTAAAAACATGCTTACACTATTTCATTGCTCAGAGCCAATATAAAATCAATTATAGAAACTTCATGCCAACTCCGGCTTATACATGCATAGTTAGGGCCACACAAGTTTTATAAATCTTGTAGGCTGTTCAAATCGTCCTATCAATGGGGAACATGAGTAATTACCCAGGAAAGAGGGAGCACAATTTAGAGGCCACAATTGAATAATAACTCGCATAAAATCATTGTTACAGAATTACAACAAGAATTGGAAGAAGATGGGTGAGTGCTGAGACCTAGATATGAATCAGTTGTCACCATCCTGGAAACAATGAGGTAACAGGGGAAGAGATAATATATAATCATAATACACTGTAGCAGCAATTGCTGCCTGGAGCGTCTAAGAACCCCACTGAAACTCAGCATAATATGGTCGTCCTTCTCTCACTAATTGGACCAAACATGAAGCATACCCTGTCTGTTTCCAGTGTAAATCTCATTCCGTCCTCATCATAATATAGGGCAGTTATATCCTCCAAAGCTTCAGATAAATTGCTCCGCATTCTTGAACTACCCGTAGTTTCGCTCGAGTCACCGGCCTGAATTTTCGTGAGGCATCTTCCAGTCAAATGTTGCTGATGTTAATGGATCCAGCTGATTCAATGGCGAAAGGTAAAATTAGCAAAGTCTTGTCTGACATTCCAAGCATGCAACTAAAACAAAAGTATGGTAAGAAATAAAGAGATTTCAGTAGTTTCTATATTTCCAGGCTACATGATTTTTTCTAGATAATCAGATTGTAGTGGTTTGGGCTTTAAAAAATTCATGAAACACAACTTCTCTATCTTCCTTTGGTTTTACCGGCTTTAAACAATCAGATTGTAGTGGTTGAGTTAGGGAGTCAGGCTTTACCTCTGCCATTAATAGGAATTCTTAGATATGAACCTGATCCAGATTGTATAGAGTTTCTCAATGTCAAATTGTTTGTTGCTAACATCTTCATACGTTAACAAGTTTATGTCAGCCGAATATCAGTTTCAGAGGGAGGCAGCATGAAAAGTATGAAAGATTCTATTCACGGGACTTTAATGTCAAATGTAGCAATACATCAGATGAAATCGCCCACAATGTCGTAGGTTGATGTTGTCCAAAATATAAGTGAGTCGGATTCAAAAAGTGTTCATACAACTTTGAACTTCAGGCCGCAAACCCATATATCTAATACTCAAACTGAGACGGGCAGATTGATGAGAATCACATCTGCTATAAATCGTATAAAATTCATCTCAAATTCTCAACCAAACAAGAAAACAGGTTATACATGATCGTCGATGAGTCATTCCAACCTCAACTAATAATGATAAGCAATCCAAAATCTTCTAATAATTTCCACGACTGTTAGTTTAAACTCTCATCAAGATTTCGGACAATTAGACACGTAACCCTCTTCCAATTTAAGGCGAGTCTCCAACTACCAGTCTCCATATCTTCCATTTTTGCCCTCGTTTGCTTAAGTTGAATAACCTCTCTCTCTCTCTCTGAGATAAATGAATTCAGGATAATTAGTCTTATTGGACTTTCTGCTTGATTGGTTATGATATTTAGTCCTTTTAGATTTTTTTTTTTTTTTGAACAGTTTTGACCCGATAGGACTTTCAAAATGTAAACGCAGTCATTGATATTTGTTGAATACTAATTACTCCTATCCCAAATTCTGTCTGCTTAAGTTATGTGATAGAAAAAAACGATGCTTCAGGCGTGTTTGATGAGGTGACACAACACAACACTCGCTCACCCATGTGACACCTCATGTTAAAAAAATAAAAAGGTATCTTTGTATTCTTTGTATAAAAAAAACAAGGTTGGGAGAAACGAATCAACAAGGGAAGAATAGAAATAAGAATGTTACAAGTGTTATTGTTTTCTTAGTCCAATGTCATCCAAACCCTGTCAACAGAAGTGTTATATTTTACCTACACCATGTAGGACATTTTTAGCCAAAATGCCGCACATCCGCATCCCCAGGTTAGGTAGTACCAGCAGCCATATCACTACCATTCAACAACACTGATGCAAATATCCAAACCTCAACTTCCCGAAGAGGTAAATCCTGAATATAGTTAGGCTTTCCTCCACGGTGCTGTTCTTCTTGCAGAAGAGCATGATTGGCTTCAATGAGTCCGACGAGGAGATGTTGGATCTGTTGGCGACCGCGCCTGCTTGCTCTATCACAGTTGTTGGGCAGTCCCCCGTGACTGAAGATGCTCGGGCCGGGCCCTCCGAGCTCATGGACTCTCGAGCTCAAGGAGATTTGTCAGTCGCCCAGGCTCCTGAAGAGGGTGTGGATACGCCCCTCAGGCTGGTGGACAAGGTGGCGAAGATGCCGGAGAAGCACCCCGTACAATCGAAGTCCTCCCCAAAGAAGAGGTTGTGACAATGGCGTCTCCATCGGCTCTGGTCAAAACTGGGCTCGAGCCCTTGCCTAGGCTCGAGGAGGCGGAAGTTGCTGAAGCTCCGCTGACAGAGGACAGCGCGAGGATCGCTGACCCTGTTGGTCCCTCGGGAGCTGTCGCTCGGTCTACAGTGTCTCAGGGCGGCCCGCTACGAGTCCCATGTTCGGGTTATATCTCCGGTGGGGAGATGAAGAGGCGGCCCTAGGATATGAGATTTCCTTGGATGGCTGGAGGAACTCAAGGCCCTGCCTTCGAAGGACCAGAGGCGGCACTTGAAGAACGATGTCTTCAGGGTAAGGATAACAAAGCCTCTATCTGGATTTGTACTCTATTTGTCATCTAACTCCTTTTTTAATCTCAGAGTGTCGTGCTCACCTGCGAGCTGCTAGACGCTCATAGGGATGCCTTGAAGGAGAAAGAGGGCATAGGTGATGAGCTTCTCCGGAGAGTAAGGGAGCTCAGTGCCGCAGGGGAGACGGCGACCGCCAAAATCGCTCGGCTCCAAGCGGACTTGAACCATAAAGCTGCGATCAAGCAAAATCGGTAGAGGGACCTGAAGCAGCTTCGGGGAGAGTCGAGAGAGTAGGAGACCATGTTGACTCAATTGTGGGAGGCTCGGGGAGAGCTGGAGAAGAAAGGCTCGGAGTTGCAAAGGAGGGACTCCGAGTTGCAGGGGTAAGCGCGGAGTTACGTTGCAAGGGCTCCGAGTTGCAGAAGGAGACAACTGCAGTCAACCCAGCGGGAACTGGAGGAGGCGCGTCAGTGTGCTAAGGCAGCGGAAGTCACGTTGGAGTCAGAGAGGGTTGCCTTCGATGAAGGGAAGGAGTGCCTTGAGGATGACCTGGATCAGGCGCTGACTGCCAAGGAAGGGGCAGAGGCGCGTGTTCAGGCAGTGACAGACCAGTGTCAGTAGAAAATGAAAGTCTTCAAGTTCAAGAAGTATAAGGATGGATACGAGAACGGTAGTAAGATGCAGCCCTGAGATATCCACTTGAAACTGAGGCCTTCTTCGAAAACTAAGGCCTGGGACGTCCTTCAGCATGCGGTTCCTTGGCCGTGGAGGCAAAAGCCTCTCCGAGAGCTCCATCCAGCAGTGCTGCTCTCTTGATGGCAGGTCTTCCCTCAGATGCTTCAACCGCCAGGAGCTCGACTCGTGGTACCTCTAAAGGCGCGGATCTTCCAACTCCACCCTCCGAGGCCTCTCAGAAAAGCAAAGTGAGTGTTTGAGAGTTTTTTTGCTTTTTTTCTTTTTGTATGAATTCATATAAGTCCTTTTTGAATAAATAAATGAAAATTTAGCTCATCTTCTTGAACTTGTCTTGCTTTTGACTGTCTCAAAGCCGCTATGAGTGTCGTCTCAGTGACCCCTTTGGGTGTTGCCTCTGGTTTGGCACGAATGTCACGCGCATGCTTGAGCTCTGCAGGGGCTAGCCCCTCGGGTGTGAAGTTCCTCATTTGAGTAGTCGTCAAGGTGAGGGCCCATTGGAGAATTTGACTATTTATGTATATTTTTTAGAATTTTTATTAAAAGCCTTGAACACACACACAATAGTTATATAGTCTACTTGACCCCTAGTATAGTCGACTATCCTATCACCTAGTCGACTTGATCCATATTACAGTCGACAAGGCCTTCCACAAAAATATTCCTGCTTTCTGTTTGTTCTCTGTTTATTAGTATTAGTCGACTTCCTCTAGACCCTAGTCGACTAGCCCATGCTATAGTCGACTAACCATGTTCTTCTGGTCGACTAATTACAGTTTCCAAAAACTTGTTATCCGTATCAGTCTTGGTATGGTCGACTTGCCCCTATATTAGTCGACTAACAATGGCAAAATTTGTTCTTCTAGTCGACTAACCTCCATACCCTAGTCGACTAATAGCAGTTTCTGACTGTTAAATAATTACTGATTACTGGTGTTTTATCTAAAGTTTTAAATTTCAAATTTGAATTGATAACTTCCCTAACTGACTATAGATTTCACCTCTAAATAGGGATATTGTCCTAGGATCAATTCACCAATTCAAAACACAAGTTTTCTGCCCAAAATTTCTGTTCAAAATTCTGTTATTCTGAAAACTTGCTTTTACTTTCTGTTTCTTCACCAATTCCTACTCTATTGTGAAGAATTCTGAAAGTCCACCTATAAGAGACCTTGTCCACAATCACATACAGATTCAAGGCTTATAGAATTGATTGTAATCACTCAAAGAGAAGTATTGTACAAGAGCGTCTTCTTGGTGTAGAAGAGAAGTTGTACAAGGTGTCTTCTTCTTGGTGTAAGAGGAGTTGTACACATTTGACAAAGAGTATTTTGTCAAGTGGTGTACAGGTGTTGGTTTTGGGTGTATCCAAATCAGGAAAAGGAAAATCTCAAGCGGATTGCTTGGGGACTGACGTAGGTCACAAGGACCGAATCAGGATAAAATCTCTTGTCTTTGCGTTTGCATTTTCTGAGTTTTATTCTCTGAATTTTTACTTTCCTGCAAGTAGTTTTATTTAAAAAGTTTATAAACACTATTCACCCCCCTCTAATGTTGGTGTTGCTTGTTTATAGATCCTGAAAGTACACCTCGATTAGCTCTACAGGTTGTTCTCGAGTAGCGTATAGGTTGTCGACTCATTTGAGTAGTCGTCAAGGTGAGGGCCTGTTGTAAGCTGAGCTCCGAGTAGTCATTGTGAGCGAGCCTCCATCTTTTAGGAGACCCCCCCAGAGGTAGCCGTTAGGGTAAGACCCGTTATAGGTTGTTCCCGAGTAGCCGTCAGGGTAGGACCCGCTATAGGATGTTGGGAGTGTATCGTACTCGAAGAAGGTATAGAACATCAAAATAAAAGAACATGCATAATCTTTTCATTGAATATTACATGATTTTACACAGTATTATTTCAAGTGAAAAGATGTTCATTGTTTCTTATGGATCTCCCCGTCCCGAGTTGTGCTGATAGAGTATTTAGTCGATAGACCCGGCGGGGTATCTCCGACCTCCGGATCTTCCTCCTGGTCGAGGACAAACTCTTCGACGTATCCACGTGAACCAGATCCTCGAGGCGCCTTTTGAGGGCCCAGCAATGCAGGGTGGCGTGCCCGCAAGTGCCATGAAAAGAACAGTGTCCTGCTTCTACGAGATCTGGGTCGTGCTTGCTCGACTTGGGGAGTCTCATCCAGGGTTGATGCTTGATGACATGAAGATCTGATCAATCGGTAACTTTAGGTAGTGAATACTAAGTCGTCCTTGGTCTTTGTTGCTATCAGGGAAGTGTTTTCCTTCCTCCTGCGTGTTGGGCGTGATGCCCCCTCGTCCGCTTCCATGAGGGACCAGCTTTGTGGCTCTCTGGATCCTCACGTAGTGAGGTTGTTTGGAACCGCATTTGGTTTAACTTGAAACGTAAGTCAGTCAGAACTGAGAGATGTTGATGGACTTCAGAGGACGTGTTCACTTGGGCTTCCTTGGCCTCAACTCAATGACTCGTTAAGCTTTTCGAAGAGCCTTTATCTGCACGAGTAGCTGCCGGTTGATTTGCCTTAAAGCTTCTCACTCGCGCTCGGCGGTATCGCGATGGTTGTTGATCAGTTCTCACTCGCGGTCTGCATGGGCCCGTTGTTCACTCAGTTGTTATCGCAGGTCAGCCACTCGCTGCATATGTTGTCCTCGGGAGAGTGTTGACAGTTCGAGTTCACCGAAGTGTTGACGTCATGGTGGATAGTGCTCTTGGGTGCCATAGTTGTTTCAAACCTTTTTTGAAGTCGTGAAAAGGTGTCGGATTGGGATAACTTAAAAGTGTGGACTCAGCTCTCAACGAAAGCAGCAAATGCGGTGGGTAATCCCTGGGGAGTTATCCACGCACCAAATTATATAGATTAATGGATGAATTGCTCAAATCAAATCAGAGTAAACGCACAGATTTACCTGACAACCCGAAGGAAAAACCATGGTGCACGCGAGAGAAGGTTCCACCATAATTCAAAGAAAATTACAATAGTGACTGTCTGATCTCACGCGCTAAGATTTTTTAGATTGATTGACCGTCCCCCTCTCGTTGGAGGGGTCTGCTATTTATACAAGTGGGTGTCTTTGGATAAGGTTACAGAGTTCTCATTTATCTGAACATCTATCATATCTCAATCCTTATTTTAAATATCGCCCGAGTCGGCCGAGATATCGTCCGATATCTCCTTTTTTGCTTGCTGCTGATACGATATAGGAAAATCGTTCGCCATATCGTTTGCAGCAAAAAATGGCCGATATTTAAAATATCGGCCGATAAGTTGCCCGATATCGACCGATAAATTGTCTGATATATCGTCCGAACATGGAATAGCTTATTTATTGCACGACTGCGTGCAAATGTATATTATTTTTTACTGTCTTTACATGCATATTATATCATTTTTATTAGGTAGATGATATCTATGACACAAAACCAACTTTTAGTTATCAATATTTCATTATATAGTGTCTTATATGAACGCCCGATATGCGCGCGTATCCTCGATATCCGAAATCCAATATAAAAAAACCCCTATCCGATACGATCCCGATATCTGATATTTAGAACCTTGATCTCAATTGCTTATCTTGGAGGCGGTTGGAGCCAAACATCCTTATTTGAATTGATAGAACTCGTATTTGTCTTTATCCAGTTGGGTCAATCCAGCTGCCAATGTGGTTAATCCGCTCTCGAGCTGTAACTGCCGGAATCAAATGAAGATTTGACTTGGAGATAGGGGTACTCGTAGCTGACTCTATCTTTATCATTTAGCTGCTTGAACTGCTCGGAATTTAGATGAGATTAGAACTCTTCTTTACAGATTCTAAGTATGGACACGTGTCACGCGATCATCCAAGGGCTGGATGGACACGTGTCGTGATCTCGAGGGGTCAGAAACTGACCACTACAATGCTCAACCAAGGTAACTTTGTGTCAATCTGGCGTGGTGGTGGTGGGTGGGGCATGATTCGTTGCTTCAGTCCTCCCCTCCGCGAGGTCCGTGCAGTAACGAGAGCTCCAGTAATAGGTCTGATGTTTCCAATTATTTCTAACACTCGTCAATTATTTATCTTTTCCTTTCTATATTATACCCTCATTCTCACTACATCATGCTGCCCTTCAGTGAGGACTGAGGATAGTAGCTCTCACATAACCTCTCTCCACTCTCCAAGGGCATAGCAAAACCCAACACCTCTCCCCTTCTCTTATTCGATAGCAGCATAGCTGCTCTCTCAAATTCAAGAGAAGATGATAACAAATCCTATTTCTGTAGCAGCGTCTGCAAGTGATACAGAGAAGAGATACTCGACTTATTTTTTCAAACTAGCAGCGTCTGTAAGGTCTTAGTGAAGGCATATTGCTCGATAGAAATGAGTGGAGAAAGGTGATCCATGTGCCCGATCCGGCGCAATTCTCTTTTGGTTCATGTAGCCTACCCCAAATACTTGGGACAAATGGCTTGGTGGTTGTTTGTGTGGCAAAAATGAATTCCCTTCCTTTTGGTTCATGTAGCCTACCCAAATACTTGGGACAAATGGCTTCAAAAATGAATTCCCTTCCGTTTCTTACCCAAGATGTGCCGACTTCCAACTACTATTGTTAATTTCTTGGTGGCATTGGTGGTGTTCATGGGAACAGCAGCAGCCTCTATTGTCTATAGCCATAGTCATCTGCATGTATTGTTGTTGCCATTAGGAGTGCAAATGGATGCGGATAATCTGCCAATATCTGCATCCACAATAAAATGCGGATTCAGATATTTAAAATCCACATCCAGGCGGATAGGGATACGGATTCGGATATGGATTTTGAAAAAGATGCGGAGATGGACACGGATATGTTTTTAAAACCAGGATACGGACATGGATATCCGCATATGGATGAATATTTTTTTTGGATACGAATATCCGCATATGGATGCAAATACGGATGCGACAGATATCCACATAGGAATTAACGTGATTTTCTTTTTTTTTTTACTTTGAAGTTGAGAAATTTCTTGAGATCTATGGATGGATTGTTTTGTTGAAGAATCATGATTGAGGGATATGCAAACCAAAAAAATTCTTTCCTCTTTCAACTTAATATTAACTTACTTATTTAATTCAGTAAAATTAATTATTTATCTCTATTCTCAATTTATCATAATAATTTGTTATTGCATTGTTTTTTATTCTTTTTTAACTTAGATAAATTGTGATTAAGCATATCTATTTAGCCTATCTGCAACCATATCTATTTCCCACATGCCTGATTCATATTTGTATCCATATCCATTTTGCTAATATCTGATTCGCACCCGATATTTGATTTAGACGGATAAGGATATCAATTTTTCATATCCGACAATCACTGTTTTAAATCTCGGCCAATATACCAGTATATTGGCTGAGATACCGGTATTTTTATTCAAAACGATATGGTAAGTGCAAAATTTTACCGGATATCAATTTGGACCAATATATCACCACGTGGCCGATATATCAATCGATATCGAGATGAATATATCCGATATATCGTCAAATGATATATTTGAGGAGGTTCTACAAATGCATTTGAGGAGCTTCTATAAAATGTAAATATTCCCTATAAGTGTATGACCCTAAACTCACTTTAAGTAGTTTCATATAATTTATGTAGACAAGCACATGTATATTATTCATCTGGTATGACGTCTGAAATAACGTCCGATATTTAGTATCATATAGCGATATATCACCCGGTATTCGGTATCCAATATATAATTTTGTCGACCGATATACCACCAATATCTGATATTTTAAAACACTGTCGACAATATTCCTATCTATATTTGTATCCGAAATTTAAAAGTGGATACGAATATGGTAATTGCTATATTCCATCCATTTTGCAACACTAGTTGCCAAAAATAGCAGGCATTGACCTGGAAACAACATTAGCGAAAGAATGTAAAAGCTAAAATTAGAACTCGACAGTACATTTGATGATTCTGATAGCTAATGGTTTGTGTTTGTTGATTGAATTGTTACAGGTTCTTTTACTTATTCATAGTAAATGCCTCAGCTTCTTAAGATGTCAAGTATTAGTTCACTTTGTGGTGAGTCAAATGGAACTCATTCCAAAGCAGTGTTAACTAACAACCCCGAAGCGTGATTCAGTTCATGTGTTCTGTTCATGGTGCATTCTCCATCTAGATCACCAAAAATTGGCAATTCAAGATCATATGAAAAGCACTAATGACTAATCAATTCAAGAGCTCTTTTATGTATTTAGTGCTAGAAGTTTGTCTTTTAAGACACTTGCACTATAACTTTAAAACTTTAGAATTTGAACTTCGACTATTTAATGTAACTAGAACTGTGATCATATTTTGATTAAGATAGTTTGCTTTCTATTTTTTGAATATGTATCAAATCAATGTCTGTTCTATAATTATAATACTTTAATTTTATGTCATCAAATATATATGTATCTCTTTTATATCCACACGCGCACAAGTAATAGTGTAATACTTAATTATCCAAGTGACCCTAGCAAATTCTCCTAATTGTAGCCTGACTGGAAATACTAATTCGATAAAGCTTATTCCTTCATACCGATCATCATTCAAAGCAGGGTACTGTGTGCGCAGTAACCTGTACCACAAACCAAAGTGTACCACAAATCTGATAACGAACACTAGCAAGTAGGCTGATCTTAAACTGCACAGAACTGCCCAGCTCAAATGATAGTGCAATCATGGAAACTCATGAAAGGAGACTACAAAGATTTTTGTAGGAATTTGGAATATCTTACTATTGTTGGATAACAGAGTGAGATTGAAGCAGAACTAAATAAGAGAAGAGGGAAGAGGAAATCGGGGGAAAACAATGGGATAAAGATTAATTCAGGCCTTGGCACCCAGGAGATCTATCTCCCACTCTGCACATCATCATGCAAGAGATTCAATTTGTAAAACAAATAACATAATTCAACAAAATGGTGTTTAATTAAATCATCATAGTCTGCATGCTCAAATACAACTCTTAGCCTTATATAAGTCCACACTCTTAGACTTTTCCCAATATAACCCATGTGAAACAAATAAAACAACTACAACTAAAGATACTATAGCAATCCCCATCATTCTCCCTGGCTTAAAAGCATTTATGTTCGGTGAATGCAGTGGTAGCAGATAAGCACACTGGGTAGAACTGAACCATATCTCGAATAAATCTTCTCGATCAGGCCTAGATAATGATCGCAGCACCAATACTAGGGATCACATCGCAACCACGGTGGAGGTGGAGTTGGTCTTCGTGGCGAGCTGGTTGCAAGTGACGATAGCTCAAGCAAGGCACAGTTGCGACCAGAGGTGAATCATCCTTGTTGAACACGGTTCGAAGACTCGGCCGAGTCGGATACGACTCGGCCGAGTCGTATCCGTCTCGGTACCCACCGAGACGATTCTGAGACCTGACTCGAAGGATCCACTAAGAAATGACTTTGAACCATGATGTTGAATGCTGATCTGATACAAGGATCTCATGGGACATCCAACTCGTCGGTGATAAAAGCAAACCTCTTTAGAATTTTAGAGAAATCTGTACATCGAACGTGCAGCTCCCTCTCAATCTCAGGGTGACTTGTAAACGGCACCTCATTCTCAACTGTAAACTCTTGCGATGTACTATATGGACATGCAAAAAATTTGTAGTTATTAATGTCATTTGCTAATTGTTTAGTGATCATATGCAACAAGCAAATACAATGCAGTAAATACTCTAGGCATGACTACTAATGAAGTGAAAATTGGACATATAGGATGTCTAATGGGACATGCAACAAATTCTAATAGTGGGATACTAAACTCAGGACACATCTCCAAACACCAACTAAAAGAAGAAAAGTCAAAACTACCCAGTGGATCATACTGAAAAAACTCCAAAGGTCGATTAGAAAGAGGTTAGTTAAGAGTAGTCATTGTCAATTCAACCCTTGACTCACGCTCAGCATCACTGGTATCACTATCATGAGTATGAACATCTGTAGGTAAGGGTGGGCTAGTAACCTCAGGAGAAACGAAGATATCATCTTCATCCATCAGGTTGTCAATATATCGACTCTCACTTTGTAATTCTATTCTTTCCACTGTGGATTTGCAATATAGAGTTAGCTTGAGTGTTTGGTCAAGCTTTTCGTCTAAGAGACGTTACCTATAATACTCCAGAAGGTATTTATCTCTAATTCTGTTTTTCAACTCTTCTCAAGATTCTATGAAAATTCTGCACTTGTGCAATCGCTCCCTACAGATGCCCAATTGTTCTAACTGACCACATTAGTCTCATCCTAGAAAATCAGACTCTACACTCTTCATATACCTTGTCTCGATCAAGGTAATAGTCCAGATTAGTTAACCAGACACTCACTGAAAGCCCGAGGGTTAGGGAAACCGTGAAATGTGAAATCTTCTATTATGGTTCTACAAGTAAGGTCATCATTGCTAAACCGATGGGTATCCTCAGACACCTCTAGTGGGCTTCCTATGCAAATAACTCATGTTGAGCACACCAATTTACGATACAAAATGCAAGATCACACAAGCATACGGATGCAAATGAGAAACGTAAACTCAAACAAAACTATATGCATGCGCTAAATGATAAATTTCAAATTTCCGAAAGCTCAAGCCTAATGCACAGAGATGCAATCCTAAAATGATGATAAATGACAAACATGAAGGCAATCAGTAAAAGAAAGCAAATAACAATTCAGCTAGCAAATTTTAGCTATCCAACAGTAATTGCTAGAAAATTAATAATCAACAAATCAACTCAAGTTAGGAGTCATCTGAGGGGTGAGTCGTTCACGCCCAACTGTAAAATCTCTCTAAAATTCTTTAGAGAAATACCCAGATCGGAGAGTTGAGTCACTCACGAAGTCCTGAAATAATACTGGCACCAAACAGTGGCTTGACCTGCTTTGCTACCCAAAAGCTGTGATTTTTTCTTGTGGCTTTGTGACTCAGTTATGGATCCAACGCTTCAGACAGAACTCAAATCGGACTCCGAACAGGAAATGGACATCTGAACTAAATCAATTGAGTCTAGAATGAGTCGGGGTCGCGTCACAGCCAAGTCGGGCTGAGTTGACACGGTTTGATTCGGCCTGACGGAGTCAAATCGAGTTTGGATCGGATTCATTTCAACTTAAACTCGTTAAAGAATCGAGTGAGATATCTCCAGGTCGGGTCGGTTTCTAATGTAAACCCGAAGTGAGATGATCAGAACCCTCTTCGATCTAGCGTGGATGGCGACGCCAGCGAGGGACGATAGTGATGATCTAAAGTCTAAACTGTGACGATGAGATCGGTGGCGATAGTGATCGGCGACGACAGCGATTCCGACGATTTCGATTATTGAAGGCGACGGCGAGGAGGTCTGGAGGTAGCTACGAGGTCGTTGGTGAAAGGGCTCGTCGGTGCGGCGAGGTTAAAGGGAAGAAGATGGAGATGTTGATGTTGGAGGAGATCGGCGATGAGCTAGGGGATGTCGAGCTCTGTAGAAGCCGGCAACGGAGAATGTGGTGGCGAAGGCGTGGCGACATCGATGCAGATCTGGGCTGGATCTGAAGGCGGCGATGGCGTCTGGTGCTGCTAGCGTGGGGTCGATCGGAGGAACTCAGGGACGACGAAAAAGGCTAAGGGGAAGACAGTCAGGGACGGCGACGTGGCAGAGATCTCATGTCGATATTTCGCAACGGTGGTTGTACATCTGACCACAGTGTTTTCTGCAGTCGACGACGAAGGCAATGAAGAGGAGGCAGCAACGGCGAGGATGGCGAGATGGCGGGGTGGCGGCGAAATCAGAGGAGGAAGGAGGTTAGGGTTTGGTGGGTTGGGAGAGAGGAAGAAAACAATTGACTCTGAGAATTTTCGGGATTTTTTTTATTTTTTTTTTTTTTTTATTTTTTTGGGGAGGAAGAAGATAAGCAATTAAGTTTGAGAGTTTTCAGGATGTTTTTTATTTTTTTTATTTTTTTATTTTTTTGGTTAAAATCTGATCTAGGGTTTTGATTTTTTTTAAACTAGAGAAAAGAAGGATCTAGGGTTTTGAGATTTTTTTTTTTTGGTGGAGGCTAGGGTTTTATAGAAGGGGCGATTTTTGCGAAGGAAGAAAAAGGAACAAGAAGAGAAAAGAAAAGCACAATTTTAGCTCTAATACCAATTTAATGCAGAACTAAATAAGAGAGGAGGGGAAGAGGAAATTGAGGGAAAATAAAAGGGATAAAGATTAATTCGGGCCTCGGCACCCAGGAGATCTTTCTCCCCACTTTGCACATCACCATGCAAGAGATTCAATTTGTAAAGCAAATCAACATGCTTCAACAAAAGGGGATTTAATTCAAATCATCATAGTTTGCATACTCAAATACAACTCTTGGGCTTATATAAGCCCACACATTAAGACTTTTCCCAACATAACCTATGTTAGACTAAAACACTAAATAAATAAATAAAACAACTACAACTAAAGAAACTATAGCAATCCCCATCAGAGATGGGATGGAGTGTGCATGCACCGGCGTATGTGTTGGGATTTCTTAATAACACAATCAAGCGATGGCGCATTACCAGATAGCTTTCTCCTCTCTCTTAAATTACAGAATGATGAGGAAAGAAATCTGAATGGTTCTGGAAAGTTCTGAATAACACTATTGTGGATGCAAAACGTATTTAAGAATTCACTAGTTTTCCCTTAGATTTTCTCACAAGAAAATTTTCAGTTATATTGACAGGATAAAAGCAAAAGAAAGGCCAAGAAAATTCAACATAAAATGTAAGAACAGGAATAATTGTGCAAACGACATCCTTGCAAAAGTAGAATACGCATGTTAGTCCTTAATAAATTCAAAAGCGTTATAATAATTTAATCATAGTAGACACATGTTGCGGACTTTGCACTCCAAGCATTAACCATTCAGCATCGTTTCAAGGCATACAAGAAATTCGAGATGTACTATTGTGTATGTTAATAATAATTGTTCATTCGTATTGAAAGTTATGTCGTATGGGTATTACCAGTGCCATCTGCTGAGGAACCATCAGAATCAGCCTTGCAGAAAGAAATTATAAGATCCTGGTTACTCGTAATATAGATGTTGTTTGTGTTGCAATCAGGGTGCCACAACAAGTGATCCTCAAAAGAGGTAACAAGTTCACCACGAAAGTTCCAAACTGCCACATTACGGTCCCGAAATGTCAAGAACAACTGATTCTCATATAGGAAGATAAATGCGGATGGAGTCAAGAAATCTGTTTTGTTCACTTTCGTTACTCTGAAGTCTCGAACCTGAGAGTAAGATCAAGAGTAAATTAAATTAGATGATTAGTTGTAAAATAAATAGACTAAGTTAAATGTTTAGGTTAAGGAAATAAAGAAAAAAAATACCCACATCAATAATTTGCAGGTCCTCATTTTCCTGTTTTACTAGAAGCTTTTCATTAAACTGTTCAATAAAGTCGAGTTTTTTACTTCGATGAAGAAGGTGGTTGAAGGATTTGAGAACTCTGCCATCCTCTATGGAGAGAATTTTTAGAGGGACATAACTGCTAGCTCTTCTAAATATCAACAACATTATACCTGGGCTGTTTCAAGACAACTAATGCAAGTTATGCGCAGTTTTTCCATGGAAACACCCAAACAGAATTCTATTAAAGAATATAGAATTAAAGAAAATTATTTATCAGCTTTCAGAATTGTGTGTGCGCGCGCATGTGGAAATCTACATCACATAAAAGTCAAAGTTGCAGATAAAGTAACCCATATAGACACAGAATAGTAGCATGAACAGACGTACCCATCATAGTAGTTAGCTCCATGGTAGTTATTATTGAGGAATTATGATGTTAGGACAATTGACTGAGATCTGGGCTGGTAGTCATGTTCTATGCATCTGAATAAAAATAACAGAAAAGAAATAAACTGGAAAGGAATTTGCAAGCATGTAAGCATCAACATTCAGAAACATAAATTATCCATTATATGTGGCATTTATGTTCATCACTTATATTGTACTTGTGATAATTATGTTTGGTCTTTACTCAAGTCTTTTTGTTTATATTTTTAGAAGTTCAAGAAAACATATCAAAACTTTGTTACTTCAAATTTTATACATATTTGGTAGTTTATACCAAATTAAGCATAACTGTTGTAATATTCATATCAGTTATTAGTTGTTGGTTATGAGTTGGTGCTAATTATTTATGACTGTACTTACAGCTTCTCTCTTTTATGTCTTGTTACGGTATTTATCATACAACTTAGGGTATTAATAATTACACAATTTAATGGTATTGATGTTAATTATGTTTACTATTACATGATTTAATGGTCTTTATTTTATAGCATGTGGTTCACATGAATTTGGTGTGATAAATGCCCATGTAAAGCTTTAACAAATTGTAATACTATCATCTAGTACTGGGTATTAAATAGAAGAGAATAATGGGCATCACGTGGCACGTTAGGAAATTTCATCATGTGGTGGTCAAAAAGTCAACTTTATCCTTCTATTTAATTCGATCAGCCCTGCTATTCTTATTGTTCATGTCCTATGATGACCCTCCACCAAAAATTACATATCATGATATTGACTGTGCATCAAGCGGATACAAAATTAATGGTGTTTCAAAAACAGAACATTTTGTAACCACTTTATGTTCAGTAAAATTTCATGATATGCACATAATTTTTGGTGTATGATCATCATAAGACTTTGAACATCTACATGGTGGGGCCTAATCGAAACAAAAAAAAACAAAAAATTGACTTTTTTGACCGCCATATGAGAAATTTCCTCATGTCACCTAATACTAATTACTCTCTAAATGGATGGTATGGATTTTATTTGGGTTCTACCCGATCCAGATCCATTTCCAATGCATTCAGATCCTAGCCCATAACCGATTAAGAAATAGATTCTGGTTGCTCTGAGCAAAACCTAAATAATAATTCTACAATAAACAGAATCTGGTTGGAGTGGATTTGGATTTTGTTTAGATTTGATGTCTATAAAGATCACAGAACAAAATTGGTTAAGGTTAAGTTTTCCAATTTAATTATTCCTCCCTCTCATCCCTTTTCTTATCTCTCCTCTTATCTCTTCTTATCTTTCCTCCATCCTCTTCTCCCTCTCTTTTAATTTCAGTCTCACGTCTAACAAGATTTAAACCTGAGTTCAGCTAATCTGTAGTTGATTGCAATTTTTTTTAATTCTTCAAAAGAAAAGGGCTTCATGCACTGTAGATGGATGATAGTCTCCCTTGTGCTTTCATCCATTTCAGTCAATATCGGCTTCTACCAAGCCAAATCCAAAAAACATGGATACAGGCTAAGAAGATGGACATGGACATGGGACACAGGTACGACACGACAGTCACGTGACATGACAATTCCTTAAAAATTAAAGCATGGGGACACAAAAATGTGACACTAGAATAGACGGTGAACACAGAGAAATGATAAGAAATGCATATATACATGCATACCATGAACATGTTCGTGCAACCAAAAGTACAGACATCTAAAATTAGGAAGCCAATAATACTTCAGTGTCAACACCGCTCATTGCTATGTCTGCCTCCGCAACTTACCTCTTCTTCTTCAACCACTCTTGTCGATACTTACAGTCCTTCCAGTGACCTCCCTGTTGACAAAAGTGGCACATCTTCAACGAGCCTGAACTTTTCTTTTCTCCTTTTCCCTTTCTGCCCATGGCCACCAAACCCGATCCTTCCTGCTCAACTTGATTTGGTCTTTTCCTGATCTCATTAGCTAAAAGAGTTGACGTGACCTCCTCCAAGATGAGAGTTTCCTTACCGTAGAGCATGGTGGTAATGATGTGATCGTATAACTCTGAAAGTGAACTGAGAAGTATCACAGCCTTGTCCTCGTCAATCTTGACATCAACTAGCAACTAGCAGCTCATTGATGACTTTGTTGAAGAAGTTTAAATGTTCCAACACCGCTGTCTGTTTCGTCATGCGTAGCCCATATAGTTGTTTCTTAAGATACAGTTTGCTGGAGAGACTCTTTGTTATATACAATGTTTCTAACCGTGACCACAAACTCGTAGTCGTTTCTTCATCCATCACGTTGTACAGACCTCGTCTGCGAGACATAACTAGATCGTGTTTTTTCAGATCCATCTCTTCTTAATCCTCATCTGACGTACCTGCAATTTTTGCTGACTTTCCCTGCAAGCTGCAAGCTGCAAGGTCTAGTAAAAACCATGTTGCACCAGCAAAGCCTTCACTCACTTTTCCTGCAACATCTTGTAAAGTTTTCTTTGCCATTGAATTTCTCGACCTCGAACTTGGTCGCAGAACTTCCAATCTTCGACATATCGTCTTATCTTAGCTCTTATACCAATTATTGTGAAATTGATATGCTCTGATACCAATTATTGTGCGACAAACGCACGACAGCTATGATACCAATTGTTGAGACCAACAATCGAGTTACAACAATAATTGTTGTGCCGCCCAAGATCGTAATCGACATTTGCAGAACGTGGCAATATGTAATACTTGCAAAAAAAACTATTGTAGAAAAAACAATTGTTGTGCAAACTAACAATACGAAGACAGTGTAGAAAAAACACGATGATTTAACGTGGTTCGGCCCAAACTTGCCTACGTCCACAAAGAGAGAACTTGAGAATTTTATTAATAAACTTGATATAAGAGATCTAAAATTCCCGTTGATTCCCCATAAGAGTATTCGCATCCCCCTTGAATCTCACAAGATTACAAGAGTATACATTGTCTCTATGCACCGTCACCTTCTCTCTCTTTCTTGGCTTCTTCTGATTTTTCTTCGTGTTACAATGTACTAAGTTACAATTTTTATTTATACAGTTTTACAATCCAAACTCTGTTAGGACTATGAGATGATCTTGATCGTTGAATGCTTGAAGAACTTGATCAATCCTTGCAGGAGTTGATCTCATTGATCTAAAAGAATTCTAGACCCGTTAAACTTTAGAAAGAAACTTTCATTAAATAGAAACTGATTCCTATTCGAACTCCTCCAGAAAAGGAAACTCGAAACGCCCAGACATCCGCATTAGTCGACTGGCCCCTTCAAAGTAACTAATCTACCTAATAGAAAGTTGGGATCTCAGTCTAGTCGATTGTATAGTCGACTGGCTCTTCATGATGGTCGACTAGTAGTCGACTAGTTTGTGCATTGCTTTTGGTCTGCCTCTTTTTCGTCTTCTTCTCCAATTCGATTGGATCTTCTTGGACCATCATCTCTTCTTGAAAACGAGGCAAAATCCCAACACTGGACCCCATGAAGAAATTAAACTCATACTAAGACACTTAAAGCAACATCTATTATTAGAAAAGACTAAATATGGGCAAGAATATTTACATATAAATGAAACTGAAGCATAAGAAAGTCATTCCTTTCCAAAAGTAGCAAGTTAGAAAAAAAGAAGTAAAAATATTCTAGGTTTTCTTTGATTTTAGCAGCCTGGCCCTGTTTATTTTATAGATCATTGAATGATGAGCAGCTACAGCAAGACAAAAAGATAGCCAAGGTGATTAAATTGAGAAATTTACAGGACTTGAGTTTCTCCCTGCAGCTCTGAAGACAGTCTTGATTGTGTAAATGAAAAGTATATAACATGGAAGCATCCAAAGTTTAAAATCATGGAGTAGATTTACTGCATTTGTGAAGTTTATAAAGCAGATAAGTATCCCTTTCTTTGACTAGATTTACTGTATTTGTGAAGTTTATAAAGCAGATAAGTATCCCTTTCTTTGACTTACTTCAATAAGGATGTGTGTGTGTGTGTGTGTGTGTGTGTGTGTGTGTGTGTGTGTGTGTGTGAGAGAGAGAGAGAGAGAGAGAAACCAACCTGATCTTAATTTCTTCCACATTCTCATCTGATATGGAATACAACAATGTGTAGTTTTTCAGGTCGAACACCTTGTATATACTGACATAATTTAAAAAGAAAACAAAAAAGATGTCATAATGTGATGGGAGCTAAGAAGAACAAAAGTATCTATTCATTATGACTAATAAGCAGTGAATGATTATGCTATACCTATCCTGAGCAGAATATGTGAGAACTTTCCCATTTACATCATCAAACTCTACAAAACCAGGCCACTTTAATGACTCCGACTCAAAAAGCGCAAAACCAGCATCAGGTTTCCCCCTACAAATGTACCTGGAAGCAATTAAATGAGTAGCAATTTTATAATAAACTGGTATATGATATATAAAAAATGAAAAAAAAACTTGCATATACTAAAGGTTTAATGGAAGGGACTAGACCCACTCAATTCTGGTAGATCTACATCTCAAGGAACTGAAGTTGTCAGAGGCATTAACCGAAACTGTGATCAGGGAATTATTATTTCTGTTGTAGAATAAGCTGCGAACGGCTTCATCGGGACTCCCATTAAGAAAGCAGATTCTCTGGTTTGTCTCTGTTTTAAATTATATCACCAAAAATATATTAGCCAAGAAATTTTCAATTTAGCCCACGAAGGCGAAAATAATACCAACCTCTGTTAAATGCTGAACAAACCCCTGACTGTGTCAATGCAAAAACAATGTCTTTTGCAGAAACTATCTCAACAATTTTTGACCTTTTCCTCAAAATGGCAATTGTGTGAAAGTGTGTCCCTTTGGATCATGCGTATCAAATTCTTCCTGAAAGTAAAGATACATAAACTCTTAGAAAAATAACAATATATATATATATATATATATATATATATATATATATATATATATATATATAGAGAGAGAGAGAGAGAGAGAGAGAGAGAGTTTGACTGGGATCCTATCGATAGTATTTGAGTATAGATCGTATCACTTGGAAAGTATATATCATGCAACTATAATGGATAATCTAAACCGTTCAATATGATCTAAATAATTCAAAATACCTAGAAACAAAAGAATGAAATGTTTCCATGATTTCTAACATATGCATCAAGTGACCTAAAAAGGTTAACTATACTGCAGCACAAAACTAGGTAATGGATCGAGAGATATACACCAATGACAAAATAGTTCCTTGCCAGATAAACTACCTTATGAAGTAGTTTATCTGGCAAGGAACTATTTTGTCATTGGTGTATATCGGATATCGGCGATATACCGGTCGGCAAAATTATATCTCGGATACCGGATACCGGGTGATATATCGCGATATGGTACTAAATACCGGTTGATATATCAAATAGTCAATACACATAAGACACTATTAAAAGAAATAAGTTATTATCCAAATATTATATAAAAATATCATTGAAATACCACAATGAACATACAACAAAATAAAATAATCTCAAGCAAAAAAATAATAATTATCTAAATAAGTAACTGTATCGGCCGATATATCAGATATTTCATCTTGGATATCGGCCGATATATCGGCCACGTGGCGATATATCGGCCCATATCGGTCCAAAACGATATCCGATAAATTTTTACACTTATCGTATCGTTTTGGATAAAATACCGGTATCTCGGCTGATATACCGGTATATCGGCCGATATTTAAAACAATGTTCATAAGCATCTCCATTAGGCTAAAAGCAGAAATATGGATTTAACGTAATGCCACTGAGGCGAAGCCACATGAAGACAGGTTTAAACCCAGAATTCCCTACATAAATACATAAATAAAAAATCCCCAGATTCCCAACTCTTCATGTTAAAAAGTTTCGTTTACTTTTCTAGCAAACGAAATAATCACATGATTAAGGAGACCAAAGGAGAGAGAGATGAGAGGGAAGAGATCATGCATGCTCTTTTTCTTTCTTTTTCTTTCTAGGGTTGGGGGAGCAGAGGAGGGGAGATTCCACGGGGAAAAAAGGAAGATCTCAGGCGAAGGAAATGAAGGAAGAAGACAAGGGAAAAAGGGAAGGGCTGATTTTCATCGCCCCAAGCCCTAACTATTTCCTTCTCTTCCCATCCGCAGCAGTAGTGATGAACGTGGCAGTGGAACAGCGAAGAACATTAAAGGCAGAAAACAGCGACATGGGCCATGGCGAACCGCAGCGAGTTTTTTACTCCCTTATTCCTTTCTGAATTTTACTTTTTATGTATTATCAAGTATACTTCCCTATGCGCAGAAGGCAATGGAGAGAGGTGTGAATTGGAAAATATCAAGTTGAAGCTATTTCTCAATATTTAACTTTTCTGAATTTTGCTTTTTATGTAAATATCAAGTATAATTGTAAAGTTATTGTTCGACAGATATACTCAAAAACTCCCCAATGCACAAAAGACAAGCGTGGAATTCTGTTCAAGTGACCGTCCTCTTGTAGGTGAAGTTTGTGCCCAGCTAACCAGTGAACAGGAAGGTGAGATGAACTTTTGACCTGTTGACCTCTCAATTTACAAGCCGTATATATGAAAAGCAAACATACTTTATATGTACATATAGATGGCCAAAATGCAAACGACATATGATAAGCTATACATATGTGCCGGTATAGATGTATATATGTGGCTGTGTGTGTATGAATGTGTGTGTGTGGGCGTGTTTGGTTGCAAGGAAGTGGGCGGAAGTAAGGAAACAGGGAAGTATAATTGCTCACTTCCCTATCTATTTAAACACCGGAAAAGGAAAATAAGAAAACCCCTTTTCCTTTTCTCTTTTACACAACCATTTTCTCACTTCCAGGGTGCTACAGCTAATTTTGTGGTCATGTAAATCTCATTTGTAATAAGTTGTAGCACAAAACAGTTAACTTTTTGATCATGTAAATCTCAATTGCATTCTAATAACAGTTCAATTTTTATTTTTCTTAATTAATTTTTATTTTAATATTATTTTGTGGTCAACTTTTTCACTTCCACATTACCATCCAAACACTGGAAAAGACATAACATTTTCCAAATTATACTTCCCAACAATATCCAAACACCGAAAAACTTACTAACCAATTCCCAAGTTCCAAGGGGAACTATTACTACTTCCTCACTTCCACCCTTTAACCATATATATATATATATATATATATATATATATATATATATATATATATATATATATATATATAGAGAGAGAGAGAGAGACTTGTGTCCTTCCAAAAGGATTCGAGCCCGGATCCTTCCCACTCAAATTCAACCCTCCGACATTCGAATACAAGATCCACTCCGTTGAAGTTAATTATATTATTTCAAGTATCTATAAACCAAAAATCAAGTGTTTTGAATACTTTTTGCCCATCTATCAAGTAGGAGAAAATGGACGGCCTAAATAGTGAGTTGGTTAGTTTAACGGTGTAGATCATTTGAAACCTAACAAAAATTAGTCTGTAGGGTTTTTAAATGTTTAGATCATAATGAAATGGCCGGATTAAGAATTTGTATGTCTAAAGACATAGATCTAACCAACTCACTACTTTCGCCCGTCCATTTTGCGTTGCTTGATGGATGGACAAAAAGTATTATAAACACTTGATTTTTGGTTTATAGATACTTGAAATAATATAGATCAACTTCAACGGAGTGGATCATGTATTCGAATGTCGGAGGGTTGAATTTGAGTGGGAAGGATCCGGGCTCGAATCCTTTTGGAAGGATACAAGTCTCTCTCTCTCTCTCTCTCTATATATATATATATATATATATATATATATATATATATATATATATATAGAGATATATATATATATATATTATATATATATAGTAGGCTCCTTTACAACAACTATGTTGCATAGGTACAATAGGAATATGGCATGATATGGGTAGGAGGAGATGGAAAAAATCTAAAAATATAATAATTCGTCATTAGAAAGAGATGAATAATATAAATGCATCTATAAACAAAATGGAATTGTGAACCCATCATTCACAATCTCACACATTGTAACTTTAATTTCTTCATCTTAGGCTACATCTCTATTCTCTAATAGGTCTGTGATATGCCTATCATAAATTTTAGGGTACACCAAAGAGCTTTGTAACAAGTATTCATCATGTATTAATAATATAAGTATATTTTCACTATCAGACCCTAATTAACCAAGTAAACTACCTAATAACTAAATAATCCAACTGTTTATCCACAGAAAGCATTTAATAACTACAAAAATCAATGTGGATCTATATCACAGATTGTCTAGTAATTAAAAAATCAATCTGAATCTGCATCAGTTTCACTTTCTGCTAATTATAGTTCACCCCAGAACTGAAGACTTGCTTCAACCTAGAAGGACCTAGAATCTCGTGTTCAGAAGGTGGAATGTGAAAGCATTCACACAGTATACCGGAAGGTCAATGGAGCTAAATCCTTCCCAGTCACATATAATGTTAGGCTATTAGATTACAACTCCAGTCCATTTATCTTGAACTACATCAATTAAAGTGCATAAAATTCAAAAAGTGATGAGAGTTTTATTTCCTTTCCATCATGTAGGAAAGGACTCGCTATTAATTGCCCTAAGATCTGTGGTCTACAAAATCTCTATTTAACCCAAACTGGTGTATAAGGGTTTCAAAGTGTCCAAATCATGATCAATGTTCTAGATTGTCAGTTTATATAATTCCAACCACGGTGTCAAATTTCGGTCAATTCCGATATCGGCAATATTGTATCAGGTTTTTAGATACCCGATATGATATTAAGCCCATAATATCGTCCAATATCGAGGCTGAAATTGCCAATATTGACGGCCGAGATTATCGATATTGATATTAAAAACATTGACCGATGCCGACACCGATACCAAGATTTAAACCATGCTCCAAACCATGGGTCTTAAAAAACTAATTTCTTCTTCAACTGAAGGGATTAGAGAGAAAACTAAACACTTCATCTTTAGTTTTTAGTCTCTCCCCCCCTCCCCCGATGTAGACAAATGCATGCATATATAAATACATACCTGCATACATAGGTGTGTATGTACCTATAAAATAGGAGTGCATAAAACATTACATGTTGACATGGTCTAAAATATCAACCGAACCCTATATATATAGTCAGTACCATATAAAATTAAGGTGCCCGATACGATAACCCAATAATATTGATATCTACAGCCAATATTGACAATAGTGATCAAAAAACCATTGGTTGATAGCAACCGATACTAATACTTATACCATGGTTTGGTTGTACATGGGATAAAGTATTTTTTTTAGTTCAAACGTTTATTACTTAGGTCTTATGCAAAAGTTAACAAGAGTACATTTAAGTCCATGTAGGTCATGTAGGCTTCTTGCGCACGTGCATATGGTAGGGGATTTTGTACCCAACTATCTAATAAAGAGGAGGTAAGTGAACTTTGACCTACTCTAAAGCAATGTTGAAAATAGTGATCGTGTAGCACTCCATCTAAATAGCGTAGCGTGAAGCATAAACTACATGGTTATTTATATTTGAAAATACACAATACAATCCCAAATAAAGATAATAAATAGGAAAATTGTTCTTAACATATTAAAATAAATAAAAAACACCAATTTTTGATATATAAAAACAACACTAAAACCATACCACATATAAGAAAATACAATCTATAAAACCAATTGAACCATAATGACCAAAACTCAACAAAAAAACTCGCACACGGTTCACCAATGTTCGTTGTTGTGGACCGAGGAACGTGGAACTGGGAAAGTGGTTGTTGATACTTCATAACCAGTGTCGTCAATGTCGATTGAGGCTCACCAACATCAACCAATGTCAAAGAGGGTTCGCCATCAAAGATTAAGGTCCCTCAATAGAATATTAAAGCTCTTCATCAAAGATTAGAACTCACTAATTGGTTGTTGAGTTTTCACTACAATCTCTCACTACTGAAAATGATTACTCGAGAGAGAAGAAAGACTAGACTCATTGATTTAGGTATATTAAGAAAGCCGCCCACCACCCACTTAAGTCAGGTAATAAGAAAAAAAAAGATGAAATATCATAGCTTAGCAAAGCTACGCTAGAGAAAGTATGTTGTTTCTTAGTTATTTTAAAGCGTTACGTAGCATATAAGGAGGGCTTTACTACAAAACTAGCTTTTTTTAGCTATGAAGCTGCTTTATTTTGCTATGGAGCTAGCTTTCTTCAACATTGAACTAAACTCCAAACCCCTCTTATCTAAAGCCTAGTTGTATCACTATTTAACCATAACACCACAATGTCTAGGAATTATTAACAAACTACGTATTTATTTTGGATGAATACGACGTGCTTGAGATGGGTTAAAACCCCTGACTGCAAAAGGCTTTACCATTGTGCTATAGGAGCACTCACATTAATAATTACATCTCATACTTCTTTTCAGTACCTTAACCTTTGATATGCCTCTTGAGTTTTTCGTCACACATTACCCTGACCTCATGGAAATGGAAGCTAAACCAAAACCAACCTATTTAAGACAAATAACCTCACATGATGCATGTATTACATCATATATTTAATTTGAAGAATTAAGATCAATTGGAAGAAGTAAAGATAATTATATGTTTCATTAGTAATCTGAATGAAGAAATCAAAGAAAGATGAAGAAATCAAAGAAAATGGAAAGTATATTTTGATAAATTGTTCAATGGTAGTTCTACTCAAGACTTGGATGACCTTACCATTCAGTGCCAGGATATGAACCATAATTATATGCGCAGAATTAGCGAATCTGAAGTTAAAGAGACCTTGAAGAGGATGAAGTCAAGGAAAGCTTTTGGCCCGGATAGAATTCCTATTGAGGTATGGAGATGCTTAGGAAAGGTGGGTGTGAGATGGCTGACAAACCTCTTTAACAAGATTTGGTTGGCTAAAAAGATGCCAAATGAGTGGAGAAAGAGTACCTTAGTACCTCTCTATAAGAACAAGGGTGATATCCAGAGTTGTTCAAGCTATCGGGGAATAAAACTCATGTGTCATACCATGAAGCTTTGAGAAGGGGTAATTGAACACAAGTTAAGGCAGAATGTTACAATATCAGAGAACCAGTTTGGGTTCATGCCGAGGCGATCGACGACAGAGGCTATTCATTTGCTTCGTCAACTTATAGAGCGATTTTGAGAGAGGAAGAGAAATTTACATATGGTCTTTATTGATTTAGAAAAAGCTTATGATAAGGTGCCAAGAGAGGTATTATGGTGGACATTGATGAAAAAGGGAGTCCCCATCAAATATATTAACATAATCAAGGATATATACGATGGAGTAGTGACAAATGTCAGAACTTATAGAGGCATAACAAGTGATTTTTCTATCACAATTGGATTGCATCAAGGATCTGCATTGAGTCCATTCTTATTTGTCATAGTGTTGGATGAGCTTACTAGAGCTATTCAGGATAAGATACCGTGATATATACTATTTGTTGATGATATTGTCCTAGTCGATGAGACAAGAGCTGGGATAAATGCCAAATTGGAGTTATGGAGGCAAACTCTAGAATCTCGAGGTTTTAGATTAAGTAGGACCAAAACAGAGTATATGGAGTGTTAATTCAGTAAATAGATAATCCGAGATTATAATATTGTAAGACTAGATGGACAAGAAATACTGCTGAACATTCATTTTAAGTACTTGGGCTCTATTATCTAAAAGGATGGGGAGATCGACAGTGATGTCAATCATAGGATCCAAGCCGGCTAGTTAAAATGGAGGAGCGTAACAGGAGTTTTATGTGATCGTAACATTCTGTTATGGTTGAAGGGAAAGTTTTATCGAACTGCTATTATGCCAGCTTTGTTATATGGCACAGAATGTTGGGCTATAAAGAGACATCATGCCCAGAAGATGAGTGTAGCAGAGATGTGCATGCTTCGTTGGATGTGTGGTAACACGTGGAGAGATAAGGTGAGAAATGAGGATATTCGTACTAAGATAGATGTAGCCTATATAGAAGAGAAGAGAGAACCGCCTATGATGGTTTGGTCATGTGCGACGTAGACCTACAGATGCGCCAGTCCGGCGAGTAGAGCGTATCAATTTAGGGCAAGTTAAAAGAGCGCATGGAGACCGAAGAAAACATGGATGGAGGTAATACAACAAGATATAGAGGCTAAAGGTCTTAGTGAAGGCATATTGCTCAATAGGGATGAGTGGAGAAAGCTTATCCATGTGCCCGACTCGGCGTAATTCTCTTTTGGTTCATGCAGCCTACCCCAAATACTTGGGACAAATGGCTTTGTTGTTGTTATTATTAATCTGAATAGAGATCAAATCTCATCAAGGGGGTGTTATATTCCACAAACCCTAAAGAATCAAGTTAAGACTTAAGAACGATTGATGTGTAACAAGCAAAAGTAGAAATATACAGCAAGTAGCTTGTGGTGTTGAAACCATCAGCATCTTAGGCAAATGATAACGTCAATTGACCAAGTTTGCCAGCAACCTAACAATAGTTAGTTGGGTTTCAGCAAGTTGGATAAATCTAAAGCTACATCCATGCAACAAGTATACAGTTTCAATGAAACATGCTTGACATAAAAGATCTGTGTTGTTAAGAAACAAATTGTCTGGATATTAAAAGAAAATGCAAGAGAAAAGATCAATCTCAAGTTCTCATAGTTACTCCTCCCTTGCTCCCTTAAGCAATGCAGATGGGATTTGGTGGTCGTGCCAATGTTGTTAAAATCGCTGCAAGGCGCGAGCCACTCGTGAGGCGAAGTGAGTCGCAGGTGTGTGCCCTGCTACCCATGCGAGGCGCAAGGCCAGCGCGAGACGCACGCCTCGTTGCGCCTCGTATGCACCTCGCATGAGGAGCAAGGCACGCGCCTCACTCGAACCTTTAACAAACTTGGGTCCCAACTCATTTTAAATGAGTTTACCAGTTATCCAATCAAAAAAGGGGGAGAGAGAGGATGCGTCCCATCCCCAATAACAACAGCGGAAGAAGAAATCCCCAACTTGAGATCTAGGGTTAAGGCTATATCGTCCTATGATGGTGTGATGACAATCTCCCTTCCGGTGACAGTTGAGGCTCTTTGGTAAATATTGTTTTTAATTTTTCTAGATTTTGTAATTTTGTTAAATCACTTTCATCCTTCTCTTCTGTAGTGTTGCTCTTGTTGTGGTTGTCATTGTTCTTTCTTCTTCTTCAGTTCTTCACCTCATCCACCATTTTATAGATGCTACCCCTACTATTGTTGTTGCTTTACTTCTCTCATCTGCCTCCATCTTCTCTCGCAATTGTTAATGCTGCTCTCGTTGTTGTTGTTACCCTTCTTCATACTTCTCTTTGTGTTTTTGCTATCTGCTACTGCTGTTGCTAGCGTTATTTATGCTCTTGTTTTTTTTCTTATTTCCTCCTATGTTTAGTGTTGTTGCTCCTTCAATTCTTCCTCACTGCAAACCACACTAATGATCAGTTTAAGTCAGTTTTCTTTCTTGTTTTGTCTCTATAAACCTCTGTTACAGTTGCACCTTGCTGAAATGAGGCGTTGCGCCTCACTTGCGGTTGCGCCTCTCGCACGTTAGGCCATTTGTGCCTCGCAGTGAGCCTTACGCCTTAGAAAACACTGTGTAGTGCTTAAAGCTATAGCTTTCTTTTGGAAGATAAAGGAATGGACTTAGCATAAAAAAATTGAAGCTCTAGTTGGATCATGAAAGAAATTAATATTCCTAAAACATACGCACTTATAAAGGTGAAAGGAATGATGTTGAACATGAATAATTATAGTACTTGTAGGAGGGTTGCTTGAACTCCTAAATTTGATAAAGTTGGTTCTAGAATTCTTATGCTACTAAAATTCCACAAAATTGTCACTTGGAATTGCTAATATTCATGTGATAAATTATACGCACATATCTCCGATCACCATCTTGAGTAGTTATATAACAAACATGATCCAAGTTTTAATGGCATTCAAAAGTAACATGTTCAAAAAAAGCATGTTGATATATCAAGAGTGGGTACTGAAAAAAACCCAGTTCATATCCAGTCAAAAGGAAAAGAATGAGAACAGCTTCCACATTCTTCCTCTACATGAATTTTAATTTAACGCATAGGTTTAAAGGAAACACAGTTCATGAATTTTAATTTAAAACATAGGTTTAAAAAAAACACAGTTCTCGCTTATATATTACATTTGCTAATTCAACTTTTTAAAGAATCTTATATATTGCAGCGTAAAACTCAGCATGAAAAGTTATGGACTAGAAAATCCAAGAATACAGGGTAATCCATGACTTGTACAGTTTGATCAAGCAAAAAGGAACTAACTTTCAGCCGTAATTCATATTTCCTACAATTTAATTCTTGGTATTACAGACGACAACAAGAAAAGCTACATGAACTGAGAAGAGGGTTACAAATAAATAAATTAAAGAAGAACTCCAGAAATCACAACCCTTTGTCCAGATCGAATATAATCTATGATGCTTATATTACTTGTCCAAGCTCAAAAGAACGATCTTTTTCACCATAGATCACCGACAACTCTTGGTTGTGAGACAACACAATCAAGAAAGGGTTTTTGAGAAGCTCACCAACCTGCAACCGAATATGGCGAAATTTCTCATGGTGACCGATAGTACTGAACGGGCGACTGGGCTTCGAGCAGATCTCTCGCCTCTGAAGCTTGCTCACGCTGTTGACGAGCTCATCGGCTCTCGGCCTCTTCTTCGCCGACACCCTCCGCCCGCTGCACGGCCTCGGCCTCGCCGAGATCCGCCGGGACGACTCCATCGCGAAATCGAAACCCTAAACCCAAAAAATCCTCACTGAATTGTAAGCTCGAGTGGAAGTATTTGGGTGCAGAGAAGAGAGCAGGCAAGGAAAGTTTCCTTTTTATTAATTTTTTTATTATTATTTGGAGTTTGAATCGTTAGCAAAAGAAAAGATGAATGGGACAAAAGAAGAGAGAGTGGGAGAGATGCGGGCGGCGGGCCCGAAAAATTAATTAGATTGGGTTTTGAAATTCTGTTTGGTGTCAGAGATTAGAGCTTTTCAAATTTTCGGCAGGAATCGGGCTGGGCTGGGCTGGGCTTAAGTTGGTTTGAGAAACTAATAGCCTTTTTTATTATTGCAAGTGCCAGTTACTTTGTAAGCCGCCGTTGTCAGCAGAAAACAGATCGATTGGTCAGAATGAGAAGGAGAGGAAGAGGAAAAAGGAGAAAGAAGGAAGGGGAGCTAAAAGAGAAAGAAGAAAGAGGGGGTCGACGTTACTCTCTCTCTCGCGGATGAGGACAGACTGATGGAGAAAGTTTTTTTATGAGTCACGAGAGAAAATCTTACTCCGGTCGATTTTGATTAGTGGTAAACCATTTTACTTAAATGGATAGTTGAAAAAAAATTGCAAAAGTAAATTTTTAAGTATTTGGTTAGCAATATGAAAGTGTAATTAGGAAAGTATATTTTCCATTGTAGTATTTGGTATAACTGTAAAGTAAAAAATGAGAAGTCAATTTCTATTGGTTGTTTATTTGCTTACAAGATCTGCTAAAAATGACATAAGTAAAAAAATTAAGTAATTAAATTTAAAACAGAATTCTTATTAAATTACTATGTAAATTATAAAATATTAATCTAATAATAAAAAATATTAAGAAAAACTTGCTACAACAAAAAAAACTCACCCCTCCCCATTTTTATTCCCTATACCCTCGTCTATGTCAGCATAAATTAATTCTCTCAACCTTCGCTTCTTTACATATTTTCATTTCTTCCTCATCACCCTTGACGTTGCTCTCCCCTCAACGTCGCCCCCGATCTTCGTTGACATTGCGGAAATCTCTGTGTCTTTCTAATATGGCGAGTTCTAGGTTATTATTCTTTTTCAATTTTTTCTTTTTTTTAATTTTTTTCTTTTCGTGATCTGTTGTGGAGATCTGTGATTTCTTTACGATCTTCATCATTCTTATAAAATTGCTTATGTAGATCTACTGTTAGATTTTTTTAGTTAGTTCAGTTGATTTTTGATGATTTTACACCACCAATCGATTAATCATATTCATTTGAGATCCAAAATTTGATCAATTTTTTTAAAAAAAACACACTCAATATGTGTTACAGACGAATGCAATCAGATTCGCAGTGCTCAAAAATGACACAATTGTGTATTTTATTGAGGACTGCGATCAACCGTAATCCTTAATAAACACATATTGTGTTTATGAATGAGGATTGCGATCATGGTCGCAGTTCTAATGTAGACTGATCAATATGGCATTTTTGTGAGAAACATGATCATGATCGTAGTCCTAATAAAGCTAAAAAAAATAAGGCATTTTTTTTATAAGAAATGCGATCATGATCGCAGTCCTAATAAAAAGGACTGAGATCATGATCACAATCCTACAAAGACTCAGAAAATATGGCATTTTTTTTAGGACTGCGGTCATGTCGAAGTCCTAATAAGATTTAAAAATAGGACATTTTTGTGAGGGCTGCGATCTCAGCTTAATACTACGGGGTGCATTTAAGTTTTTTTCAACACTCTAAAACGTGCTTAACAATGCTTTTGTGCTCGACACGTTGGCGCATGACCCTCAGTAGCGCTTCTTCGCTTGACATGTGTGCGTGTGCCCTTTCTTTAGGTGGTTGAAGCGAATTAAATTTTGTGAGTATTTTCTTAATTATGATTTGACATAGGTGGCTGAAACGAAATCTCCAAATATTAATCTAATAATAAGAAAATATTAATCTAATAATAATAAAACATTAATCTAATAAAAAATTATAATCTACTAATAAAAAACTGAAAGATCACCTAGAGGGGGTGAATAGGTGATTATGCTAATCTAATGAACTCAATGCGGAATTTAAAAACTTAATGCAATAAACTCAAGTGCAATCAACAAATGATGCACACACAACCAAGCCAAGCAATTATGAATGCACAATATGAATAGTTGCAAGGCACAAAGTAAAGAGAGAGATAGAGAGAGAGTCAATGGATCAAGCGCAAACAACAAGATATGTAACGAGGTTCGAGCACCCAGCTCTACATCCCCACCTTCGACACACGAAGGATTTCTAATCCACTAGCTAGTCCACAAAGAACTCTCACAAAGAGTACCAAACTCCTCTCTTTACAACCACAACCTCCTCCTTGAGGCAAGCTCCAATCCAACAAAACAATCACCTCACAACCCGAGGGATTAGCACAAAGCAAACAAGGATCACCTCACCACTTGAGGGATACAACCCAAGGCACAAAGCCAAATAAAGATTGGGTTTTTAACTTGGTGGTCTAAACAACAACCACAAACAATTTCTTTCTCTCACACAAAGATCCTATAGAAGAGATAGTAGATTTTAGCTCAAGTGTGGAGAAAACCAATGGGATGGAAATCAAAATCACAAAGAAAATCCTTGGGAAAAACTGAAACCAAGATATAGAAGATGAATCAAAACTCTTTTTCCCAAAAATCCTTTTCTTTGGTATTCCAAACCCTAGCAAAAACACCAAATAGATTGTTCAATTTGAATCCAAAAACTTCTTTTGATTGCTGTGAAAACACCAGAGAGTAAAAAAAGATTCGCACAAAAATTCTTGGAGAAAAACTCTTTCCAATGGGGTATTTATGGGCAAATCTGGAAACTAGCCGTTGGCAGCAGATTTTGCCAAAATAGCCCTGCCGGTCGACCGCACGGTCGACCGTCCAACGGTCATATTCTGACCGTTGACAGCTACCGGTCGACCGCCCGGTCGACCCAAACAAACAGAGAGCAAACTGCTCTCAGTCGGTCGACCGGCTACAAGTGTAGCCAGCATGCACGTATCCGTGCACGTATCCGTGCACGTCGGTCGACCCTGACGGTCGACCGGCTACATGGTGCGGTCGACCGTTAGGGTCGACCGACCTAGCCTGGCAGACACTGTACAGGTCAGAAAAACAGAGGAAATAAATATCCAATAAATTCTTGTAAACTATTAAAAAATCTCAAAAATAGTTTTGACAATTTGCATTGATATATGAACATATGATAAAAGTTTTGACTCAAATATCAAGCAATTAAAACTATTTTTGTATCTTACAATATTTTCCAAAAAATAGAAACTATATTTTCTAAAACTAGGATTCTTGAATAGAAAATACACTTTGTCCAAAACTCATTCAAATACAAAAACATGATATTTAAACTCTTTGAAGCATGATGCATATGGATAGAAATCCAATATACATGAAACATATACATATCATAGTTTTTGTCTTTAATTTTAAAAATATGTTTTGATTAGAAATACCAAAACATAAAACACATGAAATAGAATATCAAACTAAGTTTCTTTAAATAGTTGAAGCACACATGTATATAGAACAAATCTAATATACATTAAACCATGTAAACTTGTTTTGATATAATCTCTAGTCATGTAAACCAAGATCGGTTAAACCAAAAACCGAAAATCAATATTCAAATCATGAAACGTGTGTGTTGTGAACTTGAGCTTATCATACTTTACTAATCTTTACAATTTGGGATCTAAACTCAAAACTAAACTATGGATACCTAAGTCTTCTTATAGAGCGCAATCTCCAAGCCGACTTGATCCAAAGCTCCTTGATCCACCGAGCAAGTGCTATATATGATTTTTGACGCTCGGGCTCTTGAATCAACATGTGAAAGCTTCCAAATCATCTTGTTGAAGCTAATCACCTACTAATAACTTGATTAATGATCTCAAACTAAAATCACAAGATTATTAGTACACATAACTACATGAGTTAATCATCATCAAAACTAGGGTGGAAGGCCTTTGGGCCAACAATCTCCCCCTTTTTGATGATGACAAAACTCATGGAGTTATATATGCATGGATTAAAGTTAGGCTTCAAAGAAGCTCCCCCTTAACTCATGCATAAACAAATAAACAATAAATAATATGCAATAAAGGTTCTTAAACATGAATGCATATAAATGCATAAACAATAAAGGTTCTAGATACCAATAAAATGTTTAAAACAAAACATGCTCTAGATACCAATTACAAAACATCCAATTACAAAACATGCTCTAGATATCAATTAAAATTAAACTAAATTAAACTTAATATATGCAAAAATATAAACATGCATATAAACTCAAATTCTTCTCCCCCTTTTTGTCAATCATCAACAAAGGGGTACAAACCAAAACAAAACAAAATCTTCTCTCTTTTTAATACAAAGCGTCAATCTTCAATAAGGGGTAAAAACAAAACCAAATCAATAAATTTTTCTTCCCCTTTTTGTTCGAAACAACGAATCAATAAAAATGATATTTTCCCCCTTTTTGTCTAAAACAAAAACAAAACCAAATAGGGGTGACAATCAATTAAGGTACCAATTGAAAATATGTCAAAGAATAGCATCTTGATACCAATTGAAAGGAAACAAACAAAAAAAATATTGATACCAATTTTAAGCAAAAACACATGAAACATCTTGATATCAATTGAAATTAAACATAATAAATTTTGAATATCTAAACAAAAATTTTGATACCAATAGTAAATATTTTTCATTTTGAACATATGATACCAATTTGAAATTTTCAGTCATAAAGTATGGGAGTGAAAAACAAATACTAATTGAAAGACAAAATCAAATTTTCTCCCCCTTTATGAAATACGAACTAAAATAATGTTCACTTTTATTTTAACAAGCCTATGCATTATTTAAAAAAATTGAAACAAACATATATATGTATGAAAATAGATACCAATTGAAATTGATATTCTTTAGAATTGAAACATACATACATACAAAATATATGAGTATACAAGAAATGTCAAGATTGATACCAATTGAAAGAATTCAATGATACCAATTGAAATAACAATAATATCAAATATATACATCATATTACTACCTCCCAATCATGGTTCAAGTTTTAAATGATTTTCATTATAAGGCATACATGAACATGATCTCCCATCCAACCTCCCATTGAAGGTAGGGGTTTTCAAAAATAGGTTTGAAAATAAGCTTTGTTTGAAAATCTCTACCATAGTGAAGAATACGAACTAGTTATAGGAAAAACTTTTAAAACTAGTACGAAATCCTTCAAGTAAGGAATAAGACAAAATTGTTTTTCATGAAACACATGTAAATCACATTATCACTAAACACTCAAAATCCATAAAGTCTATATCAAATTCTCATGAAAACAAATCATGAGTAAACTAATAAAGTGAGTGTACAAGTATAATGTGACACATATCGATCATGAAAATATTCAATTAGGCTCATATGAAATTCCTTGAAAACATGAAAATCATCTAAGAAGTAAAATCACCAATTGAAATCATCTTAAAAACATGAAATTCATTATAAATGTGAAATCACCTAGCAAACATAAAATTCATCCAAACGATTTCAACTTCAAGGCATATGTATGTTATGTACAAACTAAAGTATACATACATATCCTAAACATAATGAGTCCACAAGAGTATATGCATGAAGGCACGTGGCTCAAGGATGTACATGTATAATCAATAGTTTGGACAAGATAGACATATACATGAAGTTAAAACAAAATAAAATGATGAATACAAGTCAAATGCAAGAATCATCAAAACTAGACTATACTAGTACATCAAGTGAATACAAATGAGCATTCAAGCACAAACATATATAAAGGTTTATTTGTAGCTCACTAGTTGTACAAGTATAAATTCTAGTCTTAATGAAAACTTATCATTCAAGCAAGTAGTCAAAACATGAAGCATAAAACGGGAATCATAACCCAACATGATAAACATAATAATCAAAACATGAATTATTAAAACAAAAAGTTATAGTCAATCATATGATTTGCATGACAAAGACATGTGCATTAGATCTATGATTAACATGATAGCTAAAATATAAAGAGAACACAAAATATGGGTCCATACTAAACATGGGTGTCTCAACAACTAATCATGTAAAGCATAAGTCTAATAAACATGGCGAATATCAAACTAATCATGAAACAATAAAACATGATTCAACAAAACAAAAATCATAAACATCCACATGATCATTATGTATATGCATGTGCATTAGATCTAGTGCATACATGTTAGTTTAAACAAGGTGAGAACACTAAATATAGATCCATATAAAACATGGGTGCTCAAGTAACTAAACATGTATAACACTATTCTAATGAGCATGACATAAGCATAATGAACAATAAACCATGGCATGCTATAAATAGATGAACATGAAAAGTATGCAAATAAAAATAGGAGTTAGAAAATGATACCAAAACCGATGAAGGTGCATCTCTAGTTCTCCAAACCACGGTGGTCCTCCCACCAAATCTCCTTGAGAGTGAAGCATCCAAATGGTTCTCTTTTAGGCTTAGAACGCATCCACCTCAAGGCACCAATACTCTCACGTGATGCGAGAGCTCCCACCAGCATCAAAAAGCATAGAGGTGGTCTTTGGTACCCATTTCCTTTTGGGTCCACGGGGGTTAGTATCTTTTCTAACCCAAACAAGATTAGTTGCTAAATTTTCATGATAAACACGATCATAACAAAATCTAGCAAGGTGGCCTTTTCGACCACAATGTGTACATGTGTACACATGAGCATACATGTTATGGTTGTGTCCGTGGGAAGCATGTGGACCTTGTTTCTTGCGAACCAAGGTTTCCAAATGTGAATGATTCAATGTGCATTGGCTCAAAGTGGAGCCCAAACATTCAACACTTTTCTTCAAAACATTTATATCATTTTCAATAGTGGAAGATAAAGTGGAGCATGCAATAGGTGTGCAAGAAGAAGAAGCTATACTAGCATGGCACACATGAGAATCAATATCAATTTTCAAAGATTCATTTTTCTTCAAAATCAAATCCAATTCTTTTGTAATTGAATCAATTTTATTTTTCAAAACAAGGTTATCTTTTAAAACAAAATCTAATTTAAAAGATAAAACCTCATTATTTCTCACAACATCATTACAATCATTTTTGTTTTTCAAAATCTCAATCTCATCAAGGGCAAGGTCTAGTTGAGATCTTAGTGAGTCACGTTCACTAGTGATCTCTTCCTTCTCTTGCAAAACCGATTCAAAATTAGAACACAAATCCTTTAATTCATATTTCAAAACAAGGTTGTCCTCTTTCAAAAGATTGTGTTTTTCCAATAAATTTTCAAGCTTTTGAGCAAGTTCCAAATTCAATGTTTGAACTTCAAAACAACCATGGCAATAGGAACTAGAGCTATCATCTAATTGAGTGTCCGATTATACCTCAAGAGAGTTATTCCCTTGGACCATGAGGCAACGTTCTTCGGACTTTTCTCTCATAGATCTCCTCATCTTGTTGATAATCCTTGGAAGCTCGGGAGACGTCAATAAGCTCCAAACTGCAAAAGCCGAGTCATAATGATCAAACACCGGTAAAAGATGTTCACTAAGAGATGCTCTAAGTGCTCTAAGTGATAATGCATTTGCCTTTTTATGCTTGCTACTATTAGGGAATGATTCCATAGTGGAGGCTTGATAAACTAGATGTCCTAATCTTTTCAAATGGCTACTCATATTGGCCTTCCAAGCATCAAGTCTAATATGGTCAAACATAGGAGGGCTATCCATGAGAGCAAACTAAATGAGTGCAAATGAACAATGCAAATAAAGATTAGCAAACCAAGATCTCACTCCTAGGTGGTTAAACCTAAATATCAGGAGCACTAGCTCTGATACCAATTGAAAGATCACCTAGAGGGGGGGTGAATAGGTGATTATGCTAATCTAATGAACTCAATGCGGAATTTAAAAACTTAATGCAATAAACTCAAGTGCAATCAACAAATGATGCACACACAACCAAGCCAAGCAATTATGAATGCACAATATGAATAGTTGCAAGGTACAAAGTAAAGAGAGAGATAGAGAGAGAGTCAATGGATCAAGCGCAAACAACAAGATATGTTACGAGGTTCGAGCACCCAGCTCTACATCTCCGCCTTCGACACACGAAGGATTTCTAATCCACTAGCTAGTCCATAAAGAACTCTCACAAGGAGTACCCAACTCCTCTCTTTACAACCACAACCTCCTCCTTGAGGCAAGCTCCAATCCAACAAAACAATCACCTCACAACCCGAGGGATTAGCACAAAGCAAACAAGGATCACCTCACCACTTGAGGGATACAACCCAAGGCACAAAGCCAAACAAATATTGGGTTTTTAACTTGGTGGTCTAAACAACAACCACAAACAATTTCTTTCTCTCACACAAAGATCCTATAGAAGAGATAGTAGATTTTAGCTCAAGTGTGGAGAAAACCAATAGGATGGAAATCAAAATCACAAAGAAAATCCTTGGGAAAAACTGAAACTAAGATATAGAAGATGAATCAAAACTCTTTTTCCCAAAAATCCTTTTCTTTGGTATTCCAAACCCTAGCAAAAACACCAAATAGATTGTTCAATTTGAATCTAAAAACTTCTTTTGATTGCTGTGAAAACACCAGAGAGTAAGGAAAAATTCGCACAAAAATTCTTGGAGAAAAACTCTTTCCAATGGGGTATTTATAGGCAAATCTGGAAACTAGCCGTTGGCAGCAGATTTTGCCAAAATAGCCCTGCCGGTCGACCGCACAGTCGACCGTCCGACGGTCATATTCTGACCGTTGACAGCTACCGGTCGACCGCCCGGTCGACCCAAACAAACAGAGAGCAAACTGCTCTCAGTCGGTCGACCGCACGGTCGACCGGCTACAAGTGTAGCCAGCGTGCACGTATCCGTGCACGTCGGTCGACCCTGACGGTCGACCGGCTACATGGTGCGGTCGACCGTTAGGGTCGACCGACCTAGCCTGGCTGACACTGTACAGGTCAGAAAAATAGAGAAAATAAATATCCAATAAATTCTTGTAAACTATTAAAAAATCCCAAAAATTAGTTTTGACAATTTGCATTAATATATGAACATATGATTAAAGTTTTGACTCAAATATCAATCAATTAAAACTATTTTTGTATCTTACAATATTTTCCAAAAACTAGAAACTGTATTTTCTAAAACTAGGATTCTTGAATAGAAAATACACTTTGTCCAAAACTCATTCAAATACAAAAACATGATATTTAAACTCTTTGAAGCATGATGCATATGGATAGAAATCCAATATACATGAAATATATACATATCATAGTTTTTGTCTTTAATTCCAAAAATATGTTTTGATTAGAAATACCAAAACATAAAACACATGAAATAGAATATCAAACTAAGTTTCTTTAAATAGTTGAAGCACACATGTATATAGAACAAATCTAATATACATTAAACCATGTAAACTTGTTTTGATATAATCTCTAGTCATGTAAACCAAGATCGGTTAAACCAAAAATCGAAAACCAATATTCAAATCATGAAACGTGTGTGTTGTGAACTTGAGCTTATCATACTATACTAATCTTTACAATTTGGGATCTAAACTCAAAACTAAACTATGGATACCTAAGTCTTCTTGTAGAGCGCAATCTCCAAGCCGACTCGATCCAAAGCTCCTTGATCCACCGAGCAAGTGCTATATATGATCTTTGACGCTCGGGCTCTTGAATCAACATGTGAAAGCTTCCAAATCATCTTGTTGAAGCTAATCACCTACTAATAACTTGATTAATGATCTGAAACTAAAATCACAAGATTATTAGTACACATAACTACATGAGTTAATCATCATCAAAACTAGGGTGGAAGGCCTTTGGGCCAACAAAAACATTAATCAAATATAAGAAAATATTAATCTAATAATAAAAATCTACTAATAAAAAATATTAATCTAATAAAAAATATTAATCTCATAATAAGAAAACATTTATCTAATAATAAGAAAACATTAATCTAATAACAAGGAAAATTAATCTTATAATAAAAAATTATTCTAATAAAAAATCAATCCAATAATAAAAGTAATCTAATAATTAAAAAACATTAATGTACTATTAAAAACATTAATCTAATAATAAAAATATTAATCTAATAATAAGAAATTATTAGTCTAATAAAACATTAATCTAATCATAAAAATTAATCTAATAATAAAAATATTAATATATTAATAAAATATTGATTTAATAAAAAATAATATAATAATAAAAAATAATGTACTAATAAATAATAATAAATATTGCAAGTGGGTATGCAAGTAGGCAAGAAAATTGCGAATGAGTATGTAAGTGAAAATGTGTGCAAATGGGCCACAAAATTAATATTTTCGATCTGCAAATGAGCTTCGCAACCCCAAATTCAACCAAACACTTGGCAAAAAAAAAAAATTCTGCAAGTGGGCTTGGCAACCAAGCCCACTTGCACCCTACGAAACATGCCCTAAAAGAACATCTTACACGTGAATAATATCTAAGAAAAACTAAAGGGTAGTTTTTCTATTAAAAAAAATCTCACTTTTGAATTTAATGACAAAAATAGAACTATCTAGAATTTATTCACAAAAATCGACCTCCTTTCGTCCATGTCAGGGCAGAACGCAATTGTCCTGCCCGTGTATCACAGTTTTTATTTTTTTCTCTTTTTTAGTGTTCGGATTGGCAAATCCGGACTTAAAAACTTGAAAACTTATTTCATTTAAGTTCAGGTTGTTAGGATTTAACTTTATTTTCAAGAAGAGATGATGGTCCAAGAAAATTTAATTGAGTTGGAAAAGACGATGACTTGAAGCAGAAGAAGCAAATCAAGGTGAAACAGTTTCCTTTTCAGGCAATTTCGAGTTTCCATTTTCAGGAGGAGTATGAATATGATTCAATTCTTTTGCAATAAAGATTTATTTTAAAGATTAAAGTGTTTAGAATCCTTCTAGACCAAAGAGATCAACTCCTAAAAGGATTGATCAAAATTCTTCAACCATCAAAAGACCAAGATCATCTCAAATTCTAACTAGGAGTTGTATTGTTAAATTCTATGAATAAAGATTGTAACCCAGCATTGTAATTGCCTCAACTAAGTGTTGACACTCGAAAAAGGCAGAACTCCCGCATTCATCTCCAACCGGTCTGAACGACGTCTAACTTATCGACATTTACAAAAGATAAGTCGAAGACAAGCTGATGACCAGAGACAAGGCAGCAACATGGACATTACTAATTCAGTAAAACAGATAGTAAGCCACAGTTGCCTTTTGGAGAGACCCAAGCAAGTCTAAGATGCTAAGTTAGCTCAATACTTAGCATGGCATAAGCCCAAGGTAAGCTTCATAGCTCCGCATGGAACTAAAAGTTTCGCCTAAGCTTGGTTAGTAGCCTCGCTTTGAGGCTAACTATTAGCTCCGCCTGAAGTTTCCCATTTAGCCCCGCCAGAGGCTGATCCAAGAGCTTCGCGCCAGAAGCCTTATCCCTGACTGGTTTAGCACCGCTATGGGCTGGGTCATAGCTCCGCCATGAACTGAGTCTTAGCTTCGCACGAGACCCTGAAGGAAACTTCGCCTGAAGGTAAGAGCTAAGTCTTACCTTCGCGTGATCTAGCTTTGCATAAAATCTAGCTTCGCATGATCCAACTCCGCGTGAGCTTTGCCAGGTCATCAAATTGACCGTTTCAAAATCTCATGAGGGATTAATGGGTGAACCCCACTAATTTAGAGGGATTAACGCCACTTTAAGTGGGCGGTTACACCCGCCCACTTCGTTCCACATTAAGTGGAGACAATTAAGCCATAAACGGCAAGAGGGCGTTCGCACGGATCTTCCAGCTTCGCCAGAAGCTCGCAAAGAGCTTCGCGGCAAGGCCATTTGCGAGCTTCGCGCGAAGCTAATGATTGATTCAGCTTTGCTGAATTCAAGGGGGCAGTTACACCCCACTTTTGACTATAAATAGTCCCTTACTGAACCCAAAGAGGGGACACGGATAGACAGAAAGGAGATTGGCTAAAAGAAAGAGCAGAATTCCTAGCAAAAGGGTTATACTGATCTTCTGTTCTCTGATTCTCCAAACTAAGCAAGAAGAGAGTCATATCAGGAGGCAGTTCGATCACCTGATCGATTGCATCATCAAAGAGATAATGTGATCGCGCGCTGATCAGATTCCTACCTGCACATTTCTCCAGAAATCTCAGAGGAGATCTACTTGTAATTCTTTCTTTATTGCTTGTAATTTCGCTCCTCTACCCTTTTTGTAAGTTTTCCCCGAACCAAGTTTTTCAATGGAAAACAAGATGGCGACTCCGCTGGGGAGATCCGTCTTCTGGAGTAATAAGGAGACAGTGTCGCAATGTAACGATCAGAGTTTTGAGCCCGTCATTTTCAAAAACTTGTTCATTCATTTCGACCAAGAAATATTCGAAGAATTGATCTCTGAAAGTAGTCCAGTATTCCACGCTCGAAAGCACAGGAAGATCTCAGTGGCCAAGGCTTCAAAGCAGAAGCCAACCTTAGCCGGGCAAGCAACTGGACGAGCCTCGTCCAAATCCTCTCAGCCTCCTCCACAGGGGCTAAAAGTGCCTTACGCAAGGTCAGCCAGGTTTCCTGCGAACCTAAAACTTTGCTTCCCAAGTAGACGTGGAAGCCGAAGAAGAAAACTCCGTGTGAAGCTTCAGGCGAAGTTCCACCAGGCGAAGCGCCACTGCAACTTCGCCTATCACGCGAAGACAAAGGTAAACTGCCTATCCAGTTTGGCAGCTTCGCCGAGGCTATTAGCCGCGAGGCTAGATTGGTAACTCTGCCTTCGCCTAATCTAGGAGCAGTAACTCCTTGCGCCAACCTTGTTCTCATGAACGAAGTTACCGATGACTTGGCTAACATAGCGCCAGTACCTCAGGGTATGAGCGAAGTTCTCAGCCGCAAGACTGGAACTGAAGCACTCAGCAGTGCTAGCCACCTTCGCTACAAGGGTGCGAACAAAGCACCACAGCGTGCTTTGCTCTCAAAATCTTCCAACGCTAAGTCCGTTCTTCATAGCAGAGTTAGGGGATCATCCCTGGGTGCTGATAGCTGTGCTTATGCAGCTTCAGCGCCTAACGGTGCTACCAGAGTTCTTAGCCGCGAGTTAGAACTAAAACACTGTGCAGTGCTAATCACCTCTACGGCAGTGCAAAGAATGAGGCCTCGTCCTGTGCTTCGCTTCCAAAGCCTGCGGGTGTTAAGGCCGCCCCTGCAAATACAGCTTAAGCAAGAAGGTGATTTCAAAATCACCTAAACAGTCCAGTACGCGCTCTATCCAGGTCTCTGCACTGGATCGCTTAAACTCGGTTAATCTCGACCTGCGAGAGTTCTTAACTAACAAGCGGAAGTTAGAACTACTCCAAACTTCTCCCTCCTATTGTGAACAAGTGGGATGTCAGCTGGTGACGGTCTATTCAGTCCATTGCCGACTAGGACCTGAAATCACCTAGAGGGGGGGTGAATAGGTGATAATGCTAATCTAGAAACTAAATGCGGAAGCTAAAACTAATTTGCAACACACTTAATACAACCAACGAGTGTAGCCGAATTCCCCGTGAAGGGCTCTGGACTAACTCCTCTTGATTCCCCTAGATAAGGGTTGAGGTGCTATATGAAGCTCTCGTGGTTAAGTGTAAGTGAGGCACACACAAACAAACCAAGCATGTAATATGAATGATCAATGTAAATATATGCAAGGCACAAATGCAAGCAAATAAGATATGGCAATATGAATGATGCAATGCACAAATGTAAAGAGAGAGAGAGAGAGTTAGAGAGACAATGGATCAAACGCAAACACAGGGATATGTTCCGAGGTTCGAGCCCCTAGCTCTACGTCCCTGCCTTCACCACCGTGAAGGATTTCCAATCCACTATCTCGTCCACCTAGGACTCCCACCGAGGGAACCTCCACCGAGGAGGATTTGTACAACACCGGGAGTACAGAACTCCTCTCTCAATACAACCACACCTCCACCGAGGCAAACACAAACACCACCTCAACAAGAGGGGTAGGCCCGTAGCCAAACAATCACAAATCACCTCTACCGAAGAGGGATACAAACACCAACTCCACCTCTCACTAGAGGGAGTAAACAAACAATCTCAACCTCTACCAAAGAGGGAGCAAACACCACTCCAATCAACCTCTACCAAAGAGGGATACAACAAATCAAGGAGGGTTACAACTTGGTGGTTTCTTTCAACCACAAACAATCTCTTTTCCACAAAACAAAAGATCCTATAGAATAGGATAGAATGATATAGCTCAAGTGAAAATCAAGGTGTTTTTGGAATTCAAATAACAAAGAAAAACTACTTGGGAAACCTCTTGTAAATGATAGAAATTAAGATCCAAAACAATATCCCAAAAACTTAGTTTTCTTTGAATTTTCCAAAACCCTTGAAAACAAAACAAAGATGAAATCTTTTAAGCTTTAAACACTTTTGAAAACTTGTTTTAAACACTAGAGAATAGGCAAATTTTTCCTCTTAAAAATCTTTTTCAAAATCCCAAAGAAATGGGGTTTATATAGGCCCAAGCAGAAAACTAGCCGTTGGCTGAAATTGTCAGCCAGAACAGCTGGCGGTCGACCGCCAACGGTCATAAATATGACCGTTGGAGGAACCCGGTCGACCGCCCGGTCGACTGCCCAAAAACAGAGAGCAAAAGCTCTTTGGCCGGTCGACTGACCGGTCGACCGACCGGTCGACCGAGCCCTGTGCCTGGCCAACGTGCACAGGTCTGTGCACGTCGGTCGACCGACCGGTAGACCGACTCTGGAGTACGGTCGACCGGTCCGGTCGACCGCCAGAGCCTGGCAGGCAGCAATTTGGGTCAGAAAACTGGGTTAGAAAATATTCTAATAAATCCTATAAATCTTCTAAAATTCCACAAAAATAGTTTTATCATTTTTTATTAATATATAAACATGTGATAAAAATTTCATCACAAATATCAAACATTTTGAATCATTTTTGTGTCTTACAAATTTTATCAAAAACCAAAAACTGTATTTTACCAAACTTGAAATTTTCAATAGGAAATCTGATTTTTCCTAAAACTCATAGAAATACAAAAACATAATATTTGAACATTATTAGGCATGTTGCATATAGACATAGGTCCAATATACAAGAAACAAATATATATCATAGTTTTCATCTTTAATTCCAGAATAATGTTTTGTTAAAAATATCAAAACACTAAAACACATGAATAGGTATATCAAACTAAGTTTGTATAAGTCATCTAAGCATGTATGTATATAGAATACATCTAATATACATAAAAACAAAGTAAACTTGTTTTGATCTACTATTCATGAAAACCAATATCCAAAAACATAAAACTTGTGTGTGTTGTGAACTTGAGCATATCAACTGTCTAATCTTTGTTGGAACCTGTTTCGATGAAGACGTTTGTGACGCATGACATGTGGAGCTCTAACACATGAAGAATCAAGAGTCCTACATGAACAAGATGCTCTAAAGAGAGTTGATAGAGTGTGGGTTGTAATTGTGATGTAGAATGTAAAAGCCTTGACACAACACACTCATTTCAATGTCATTAGTCGACTTATACATTTTCCAAGTCGACTAATAACATGCCTAGTCGACTTGACCCAAACTATTAGTCGACTAATCCTGTGTCCTGAAACAGACCAACTCTCTGTTTGTGTATTAGTCGACAACAGTCAACTATAGTCGACTAATACATTTTTCTAGTCGACTATCCCTTGGTCCCTAGTCGACTAATACTTGACCCAGTCGACTATAAAGCAGTTGCAGTCGACTTAAGGTAGTTAACCAGAAAACTGTTCATCCAACGTCCACCTACCTAGTCGACTAATAGCTAAATCTAGTCGACTAATAGTTGAAATTTTGCCTAGTCTAGTCGACTAACTCAGAACCCTAGTCGACTATAGACAGTTTCTGACTGTTGGACAGTTTTCGTTATCTGGTCTTTTTTGCAACGAATCTCAACGTTTCTTTGATTCAAATTGCTCCAATAACTCCCTAAGTAACCCTAGTCTTCAGCTATAAATAGGGAAGTTATTGCAAAGGCCATTTACCAAGTGTTTTTATCAGTTTTCCAAAGCCAAAATCTGAAAAACCTGAAAACTGTTTTCCAAACTTCAGTTCTTCACCAAAAGACATTTCCATTGTGAAGATTCTCTGAAGTTCTTGTTTCCTATACTGAACCTTGTCCACATACACATCTGTACCAAGACTATAGGAAAAGTATTGTAATTCTCAAAGTGATCATTGTACACGGGAGGCTTCTTGGTTGTAGAGGCAAGTTGTACAAGGTGAAAGGTATTCTCTTGGTGGAAGAGAAGGTGTTCTCTTGGTGGAAGAGAAGGTGTATACATTTGGCGAAGGAGATTTGTCAAGTGGTGTACATGGTATATTGATTTTGGGTGGCAAAATCAAGGTTAAAGGAAAATCTCAAGCGGGTGGCTTGGGGACTGGATGTAGGTCACAAGGACCGAACCAGGATAAATCTCTTTGTTTGCGTTTGTCAACTTTTCTGAGATTTGTTTTTCCTTTACTTGCAAGTTATTTATTTGCCTAACGATTAATCCTTCTTGTTTAGTGTTTATGTTGACTTGTGTTTTAGATTATAGTTGCCAACAGAGATAATTCCGCATTTATCCTTATCTCGGCGATCCTACAATTGGTATCAGAGCCGGGACCAATATCAGAGCAGGCACCAACATCAATTCAAGGCAACAACAACCGGCGTACACGCTCTGATCCTACAATTGGTATCAGAGCGGGTACAAGTCAACAACAAGGATGGCAACGAAGTTCTCATCATCCCAATTCAAAGAAGGACATTCTACACAACGTCCACCGCTATTTGACGGAACCAACTACAACTATTGGAAGTGTAGAATGAAGATATACTTGCAGTCACTCAACTACGACCTTTGGAACATCGTAGAAGAATCGTACACCAAGCCCACAACCAACTATAATGCTTGGAGTGAAGATCAAAAGAAGAACGCGAACCTTGACGCCAAAGCGATGAATGCTCTATTCTGTGCCCTAACTGTTGGCCCAATGGCCTTCCACTCTAGTTTTGATGATGATCAACACTCATGTAGTTATGTTTACTAATATTCTTGTGTTTCTAAGTTTCAGATCATTAACAGGATATTAGGTTGGTGATTAGCTTCAACAAGATGATTAGAAGCTATTCATGATGATTCCGGTGCCAAAGCTTAAAGATCATACCTTTGCACTTGGAGAATCACGGAGTTTGGACCGAGTCTACTTGAAGATGGAAGATCGACAAGAAGACTTAGGTATACTCATATATGTTTTGTATGTATGTATGCTTTAAATTCCAAGTATATCAATTTCTATTGGTATCTATCTTTCATACATATATATGTTTGTATTTATGCTAGTGCTTGAGTTTCAATTTTGTTTAAATTGATTACTTTTAAATTGTTATCAAGACTATGCATGTCTTTAGTTTGTATCTCATAAAGGGGGAGAAAATTTGATTTTGTATTTCAATTGGTATTTGTACTCCCACTCTTTATGATCAAAAGTTGTTATTTTGAACATATGTTTATATGTTTTTCAAAATGAAATATTTCTTACAATTGGTATCAAAATTTGTGTTTAGACATTCAAAATTTGTTATGTTGTTTTACAATTGGTAATTTGTTATGTTTAATTACAATTGGTATCTCAAAATGTTGTTTAAAGAAAATATTCAAAGTTTTGATTTATATTTCCTATATGCAAGGAGAGCTTAACATCTCTCTTACATATAGATTCATGTTGAGTATATTATAAATTGAGGAGCTTGACAACTCTTCTTTATATGATATACGTGTGTAGGGGGAGCTTCACATCTCCTCTTATTCATTACATAATGTGTGTTATGTGAATTAGGGCTTAACTTCCCTCCTTCATGTAATGCATATGTGTAGGGAAGCTAACTTAGCGTCTTCCTCTTCATGAATGTATATAGCATATAACACTTATTATCCTTGTTTATTTTTTTTTGGTATCAAGATGCTTCATTGACATATTTTCAATTGATATCATGTTTTTTAAAGTCACCCCTTATTGACTTTGTTTTTGTTTTAGACAAAAAGGGGGAGAACATTGTCTTTTATTGTTTTGTTTGACATAAAGGGGAAGAAAGATTTTTACCCCTCGTTTTATTTATGGTTTTGATTACCCCTTTGTTGATGATTGACAAAAAGGGGGAGAAAGATTTATGAAGTTTTATATGCATGCTTATGTTTATGCATATATTATGTTTTAATCTCAAGAATATTAAGTTTAATTGATTTATAGAGTTTGTTTTGTAATTGGTATCTAGAGTTTATTTTGTTTTGAATATTCCATTTGATATCTAGAACCATTTATTGTTTATGCATATGCATGTTTCATGTTTAATATTCATTGCATATATTTATTGTTTATCCCTATGCATGAGTTAAGGGGGAGCTTCAGCTTCCTTGAAGCTTATCTTTAATCCATGCATATATAACTCCATGAGTTTTGTCATCATCAAAAAGGGGAGATTGTTGGCCCAATGGCCTTCCACTCTAGTTTTGATAATGATCAACACTCATGTAGTTATGTTTACTAATATTCTTGTGTTTCTAAGTTTCAGATCATTAACAGGATATTAGGTTGGTGATTAGCTTCAACAAGATGATTAGAAGCTATTCATGATGATTCCGGTGCCAAAGCTTAAAGATCATACCTTTGCACTTGGAGAATCACGGAGTTTGGACCGAGTCTACTTGAAGATGGAAGATCGACAAGAAGACTTAGGTATCCTAGTTTAGATAGAGTTTTAGATCCATATTTGTAAAGCTTAGTTTAGTTGATATGCTCAAGTGCACACGTTTCATGATTTGGTTTTGGTTTTCATGAATAATAGATCAAAACAAGTTTACCTTATACCTATGTATATTAGATATGTTCTAGATATACATACATGCTTTAAACTTGCTAGACAAACTTATTTTGACTATCCTATTCATGTTTTGGAAAATTCTAGTTTGATAAAATACAAGTTTTGTTTTTGATAAAATTGGCAAGACACAAAAATGAATTGATATGATTGATATATGTCTTGAAATTTTTATCACAAGTTTGGTTATCAAAGTAAAATGATAAAACAAGTTTTAGAAAAACATATTTTTAGAAAAACAGTTTTTATTGTGATTAAAACTATTTTTTAGATTTACTGTGAATTTATGGGATTTTTATTGAGTGAAAAGACCTATTTTCAAATCCCGTATCTGTGCAGAACTGAGGACTGGCTGACAGGCCAAGTCGGTCGACCGGACCGGTCGACCGCACCATAGGCCGGTCGACCGGGACGGTCGACCGACGTGCACAAGTCTGTGCACGTTTTGGAGTCTCTGGGACGGTCGACCGGGCCGGTCGACCGAGATGAGAGTTCTGCTCTCAGGATGTTTCGGTCGACCGGGCCGGTCGACCGCTATTGCCCAACAGTCACATTTTTGACCGTTGGCGGTCGACCGGACCGGTCGACCGGCAGTCTGTCAGACTGCCAACTCAGCCTAACGGCTAGTTTTGTATAGGGGCTATATAAACCCCATCTCTTTGGGGATTTTAGCCAAGTTTTTTAAGAGAAAAATTTTCAGTTTTCTGAAGTGTTTAAAAGAGTTTTAAAAGAGTTTTTGGGGCTTTAAAACTTCTCATCTTTATTTGTTTTGGGTTTTTGGAAAATCAAAGAAAAATAGATTTTTGGGATTTTGCTTAGATCTTCAATTCTATCATATTGCAAGTATTTTCCCAAAGATTTTTCTTTGTTGCTTGTTTCCAAAAACACTTTGATTCCACACTTGAGCTATATCTTCTATCCTAAACTATTAGGATCTTGTTTTTGTGGAAAAAGATAAGAGAAAAAGAAAGAGAAGTGTTTGAGGTTGTTTGTTGTAAACCTCATAGTTGTAAACACCCTTATATTTGTGAATCCCTCTTCGGTAGAGGTGATCGGGTGATTGTGTTGTGGATCCCTCTTAGGTAGAGGTGATAGTGTTTGGTTGTGAGCCTCTTCGGTAGAGGTGTGTGGATTGGTTGTTGTTTTGGCTACGGGCCTAACCCCTCGGTTGTGAGGAGGTTGTTGTTTGAGAGAGGAGTTTGGTACTCCTAGAGTTGTAAGAAATCCTCTTCGGTAGAGGTTCCCTCGGTGGGAGTTGAGATAGTGGAAATCCTACACGGTGGTGTAGGCGGGGATGTAGAGCAAGGTGCTCGAACCTCGAAACAAATCTTGGTGTTTGCGTTTTGATCCATTGTCTCTCTAACTCTCTCTCTCTTATAATTGTGCAAAGCATCATTTCATACAAGCATCATACTTTCATAGCATTCATATTATATACATTGCTTGTGTTGCCTTGCATCTTTCATATTGTAATTTATCCTTGATTGCTTGGCTTGATTGTGTGTGCACATATTTCATATTGCTTGGATTGCTTGTGTGTGTGTGCCTAACTTGTACTCATCCAACAAGAGCTTCACATAGCGCCTCAACCCATTTCAAGGGGAATCAAGGGGAGTTAGTCCAGAGCCTCGCAAGGGGAATTCGGCTACACTTGTTGTATTGTATTAGTTTGTGCATAATTTGCATTAGCTTCCGCATTTAGCGCACTTAGTTTGCATTAAGTTTCTTAGATTAGCACTTACACCTATTCACCCCCCCTCTAGGTGTTTTTCAATTGGTATCAGAGCTAGTGCTCCTGATACTTAGGCTTAACATCCTAGGAGTGAGATCCATTTGCTTGCTAATCTCATTTGCATTTGTTTGTTTGCACATTCATAGTTTACCATGGACTTCATGACCCCTCCTAGCTTTGACCCTTCCAACATTGATGTTTGAAAGTATAGGATGTCCATGTACCTAAAGACCCTAGGTTTGCATGTTTTCCTTGCGGCCACCAAGAGATGTTATCTTGGTGATTGCAATCATATAGGGGCAAATGCACAAGCCCTAGAGGCTATTAGAAACACTTTATCAAAAGAATATCTTTTACGTGTTTCTAATCTTGATTCCGCTTTTGCAGTGTGGAACAAGTTGACATCAACCACCAACACCTCCAAGCTTCAAGTCCAAATCCAAGAAGAGGAATCTAGTGGAGAATCCAACTCTATATGCTACATGGTCCAAGGGAATGACTCCCTTGAGGTACATTCGGAATCTCAACTAGATAGTAATGATTGTGCTAGTTCTTCAAATGATTTTGTTGATCCCCATGTTTTGAATGAAGAACTATCTATTGTTTGTGAAAAGTTAATTGAAAAATATAAGATTTTGAAAAAGAAAAGTCTAGATATTGAAAAAGAAAATAAAAGTTTGCATGCTAGACTTGATTGTGTTTTGCAAGAAAAGGTTGAGGTCTATAATGAAAGGGATTCATTGAGATCTCAATTGGAACTTGCTTTAAAAGAAAATAAATTTTTAAAGTCTAAAAATGATTGTGAAATTCTTTTGAAGAAAAATGAAAATTTATCTTCTAAAGTTGATTTTGTTTTAAAAGAGAATGTTGTTTTGAAAAAAAAATCATTTCTATTTCCAATGATTTAAATGTTTGCTTAGAGAAAAATATTGTTTTGCAAAATAAGATTGATTCTTATGTTTGCCATGCTAGGGTAGTTTCACCTAAATCACCCATTGCATGTTCCACTTCTTCTATGCTCGAAAATGATATAAATTTGTTAAAGAAGAAAATGGATTGTTTGGGCTCCACTATGAGCCAATGTGCCATGAACCACTCACGGTTGGAAACCTTGGTTCGAAAGAAACAAGTTCCATCCTTTATGCATGCACACCCATCACGGCATACACATGCTCCACACGGACACCATCAACACATGTATGCTCATGTGTACTCATGTACACATTGTGGACGTAAGGGCCACCTTGCTAAATTTTGTTATGATAGATTACATACTCCTAATTTAGCAAAGAATTTTGTTTGGGTTAGAGAAGGTACTAACCCCCATGGACCCAAGAAGATATGGGTACCAAAGACCACCCCTCCTATTGTTTTTGATGTAGGTGTGGGCTCTCACATGACGTGAGAGTGATGACACCTTAGAGTGGATGCGTTCCGGACTTAAAGGAAATCTATTGGATGCATCACTTTCAAGGGAAGAGTTGGTGGAGAGGACCACCAAGTTTTGGAGACAAGGAGAGTTGCTTCTTCGTTTTTGGTAACAATCCTTTACTCCCATTTATTGTTTACATGCTTTTAATATTCATTGTTTATAGCATGTTTTTGATGTCTATGGATTAGTATGTTCATTCCATGTTTATTAGATCCTTGACATACATATATAGTATTTGAGACACACATGCTTATATGAACCCATAATTAGTGTTCTCACTTTTGTTTGAGCTATAATGTACATCATGAATCTAATACATGTGAATTTACATAATAATCATGTTTTACTTTTATCATGATGATTTTTATATGTGTTTTTGATGCTTCATGTTTTGAATATATGTTTAAGTGTTAGTTTTCATTAAGACTAGTTATATACTTGTACATAGAGTGAGCTACAAATAAATCTATATATAGTTGGAATTGAATGCTTATTTGAACCCATTAGATGTGCTAGTATAGTCTAGTTTTGATGATTCATACATATTAAACTTGTATTCTCATTTTTTTGAATTTACTTTATGATTGTGTATTTCACTTCATGTATATGTTTGTATTGCCAAACCTTAAGATATACATGTATACCCCTTGAGTCATTTGCCTTTCATGCAAATCTATATTATGGACTCAAATTGTGTTTAGGGATATGTATGCATACTTCTTGTGTTGACAATTCATACATATACCTTGAAATGAAAATTGCCTTGATGAAAATTTAGCTTATCATGATTTTCATGTCTTTCATGTATTTATGTTTAACTTCATGTATATGTCCATCTAGTTCAAACTAATCTTATACATATACATCTTTTTGAGCCACGTGCCTTCATGAATACACATTTAGTGGACTCGTTGAGTTTTGGATATGTATGTATATTTTAGCTTGTATTAGACATACATAAGCCTTGAAGATTAAATAAGTAGTTTTATATGATTTTTCATGTTTTTGATGGAATTATGTTTTAAGGAATAATTGAGCTTAATGAAATATTTTTCATGATTATGATCTTCACATTTTATTTGTACACTCACATCTATTGCTTGCTCATGTTTTGTTTTCATGAGTCTTATTTATGCCTAATTGAACTTGAGTGTTTGATATGATGTGAATTTCATGTTTATGAAAAACAATTTTGTTTTATTCCTTACTTGAAGGATTTCGTACTAGTTAACAAGTTTTTCCATTTAACTAGTTGCGATGTTCTTCACTTTGGTAGAGATTTTCAAACAAAACTACATTTTCAAATCTATCTTTGAAAACCCCTACTATCTAAGGGCGGTAGGATGGGAGATCATGTTCATGTATGCCCTAAATTGAAAATCTTTAAAACTTGAATTATGATTGGGTGGTAGAGAATATGATGTATACACTTGAACTTATTGTTATGTCAATTGGTATCATTGAACTCTTTCAATTGGTATCATTTTGATCTTCTGGTATACTCATATATGTTTTGTATGTATGTATGCTTTAAATTCCAAGTATATCAATTTCTATTGGTATCTATCTTTCATACATATATATGTTTGTATTTATGCTAGTGCTTGAGTTTCAATTTTGTTTAAATTGATTACTTTTAAATTGTTATCAAGACTATGCATGTCTTTAGTTTGTATCTCATAAAGGGGGAGAAAATTTGATTTTGTATTTCAATTGGTATTTGTACTCCCACTCTTTATGATCAAAAGTTGTTATTTTGAACATATGTTTATATGTTTTTCAAAATGAAATATATTCTTACAATTGGTATCAAAATTTGTGTTTAGACATTCAAAATTTGTTATGTTGTTTTACAATTGGTAATTTGTTATGTTTAATTACAATTGGTATCTCAAAATGTTATTTAAAGAAAATATTCAAAGTTTTGATTTGTATTTCCTATATGCAAGGAGAGCTTAACATCTCTCTTACATATAGATTCATGTTGAGTATATTATAAATTGAGGAGCTTGACAACTCTTCTTTATATGATATACGTGTGTAGGGGGAGCTTCACATCTCCTCTTATTCATTACATAATGTGTGTTATGTGAATTAGGGCTTAACTTCCCTCCTTCATGTAATGCATATGTGTAGGGAAGCTAACTTAGCGTCTTCCTCTTCATGAATGTATATAGCATATAACACTTATTATCCTTGTTTATTTTTTTTTGGTATCAAGATGCTTCATTGACATATTTTCAATTGATATCATGTTTTTTAAAGTCACCCTTATTGACTTTGTTTTTGTTTTAGACAAAAAGGGGGAGAACATTGTCTTTTATTGTTTTGTTTGACATAAAGGGGAAGAAAGATTTTTACCCCTCGTTTTATTTATGGTTTTGATTACCCCTTTGTTGATGATTGACAAAAAGGGGGAGAAAGATTTATGAAGTTTTATATGCATGCTTATGTTTATGCATATATTATGTTTTAATCTCAAGAATATTAAGTTTAATTGATTTATAGAGTTTGTTTTGTAATTGGTATCTAGAGCTTATTTTGTTTTGAATATTCCATTTGATATCTAGAACCATTTATTGTTTATGCATATGCATGTTTCATGTTTAATATTCATTGCATATATTTATTGTTTATCCCTATGCATGAGTTAAGGGGGAGCTTCAGCTTCCTTGAAGCTTATCTTTAATCCATGCATATATAACTCCATGAGTTTTGTCATCATCAAAAAGGGGGAGATTGTTGGCCCAATGACCTTCCACTCTAGTTTTGATGATGATCAACACTCATGTAGTTATGTTTACTAATATTCTTGTGTTTCTAAGTTTCAGATCATTAACAGGATATTAGGTTGGTGATTAGCTTCAACAAGATGATTAGAAGCTATTCATGATGATTCCGGTGCCAAAGCTTAAAGATCATACCTTTGCACTTGGAGAATCACGGAGTTTGGACCGAGTCTACTTGAAGATGGAAGATCGACAAGAAGACTTAGGTATCCTAGTTTAGATAGAGTTTTAGATCCATATTTGTAAAGCTTAGTTTAGTTGATATGCTCAAGTGCACACGTTTCATGATTTAGTTTTTGGTTTTCATGAATAATAGATCAAAACAAGTTTACCTTATACCTATGTATATTAGATATGTCCTAGATATACATACATGCTTTAAACTTGCTAGACAAACTTATTTTGACTATCCTATTCATGTTTTGGAAAATTCTAGTTTGATAAAATACAAGTTTTGTTTTTGATAAAATTGGCAAGACACAAAAATGAATTGATATGATTGATATATGTCTTGAAATTTTTATCACAAGTTTGGTTATCAAAGTAAAATGATAAAACAAGTTTTAGAAAAACATATTTTTAGAAAAACAGTTTTTATTGTGATTAAAACTATTTTTTAGATTTACTGTGAATTTATGGGATTTTTATTGAGTGAAAAGACCTATTTTCAAATCCCGTATCTGTGCAGAACTGAGGACTGGCTGACAGGCCAAGTCGGTCGACCGGACCGGTCGACCGCACCATAGGCCGGTCGACCGGGACGGTCGACCGACGTGCACAAGTCTGTGCACGTTTTGGAGTCTCTGGGACGGTCGACCGGGCCGGTCGACCGAGATGAGAGTTCTGCTCTCAGGATGTTTCGGTCGACCGGGCCGGTCGACTGCTATTGCCCAACGGTCACATTTTTGACCGTTGGCGGTCGACCGGACCGGTCGACCGGCAGTCTGTCAGACTGCCAACTCAGCCTAACGGCTAGTTTTGTATAGGGGCTATATAAACCCCATCTCTTTGGGGATTTTAGCCAAGTTTTTTAAGAGAAAAATTTTCAGTTTTCTGAAGTGTTTAAAAGAGTTTTAAAAGAGTTTTTGGAGCTTTAAAACTTCTCATCTTTATTTGTTTTGGGTTTTTGGAAAATCAAAGAAAAATAGGTTTTTGGGATTTTTGCTTAGATCTTCAATTCTATCATATTGCAAGTATTTTCCCAAAGATTTTTCTTTGTTGCTTGTTTCCAAAAACACTTTGATTCCACACTTGAGCTATATCTTCTATCCTAAACTATTAGGATCTTGTTTTTGTGGAAAAAGATAAGAGAAAAAGAAAGAGAAGTGTTTGAGGTTGTTTGTTGTAAACCTCATAGTTGTAAACACCCTTATATTTGTGAATCCCTCTTCGGTAGAGGTGATCGGGTGATTGTGTTGTGGATCCCTCTTAGGTAGAGGTGATAGTGTTTGGTTGTGAGCCTCTTCGGTAGAGGTGTGTGGATTGGTTGTTGTTTTGGCTACGGGCCTAACCCCTCGGTTGTGAGGAGGTTGTTGTTTGAGAGAGGAGTTTGGTACTCCTAGAGTTGTAAGAAATCCTCTTCGGTAGAGGTTCCCTCGGTGGGAGTTGAGATAGTGGAAATCCTACACGGTGGTGTAGGCGGGGATGTAGAGCAAGGTGCTCGAACCTCGAAACAAATCTTGGTGTTTGCGTTTTGATCCATTGTCTCTCTAACTCTCTCTCTCTTATAATTGTGCAAAGCATCATTTCATACAAGCATCATACTTTCATAGCATTCATATTATATACATTGCTTGTGTTGCCTTGCATCTTTCATATTGTAATTTATCCTTGATTGCTTGGCTTGATTGTGTGTGCACATATTTCATATTGCTTGGATTGCTTGTGTGTGTGTGCCTAACTTGTACTCATCCAACAAGAGCTTCACATAGCGCCTCAACCCATTTCAAGGGGAATCAAGGGGAGTTAGTCCAGAGCCTCGCAAGGGGAATTCGGCTACACTTGTTGTATTGTATTAGTTTGTGCATAATTTGCATTAGCTTCCGCATTTAGCGCACTTAGTTTGCATTAAGTTTCTTAGATTAGCACTTACACCTATTCACCCCCCTCTAGGTGTTTTTCACTAACCAAAGAAGAGTTCAACCGTGTTTCAACAGCAACTTCTGCACATCAAATATGGCATACTCTTCAGGTAACACATGAAGGAACTAATAAAGTTAAGGAATCTAAAATATCTGTTCTTGTCCACAGGTTTGAGTTATTCAAAATGGAGGAGAATGAAACCATATCCGAGATGGTTACAAGATTCACCGACATCACCAATACATTAGCATCCCTTGGAAAGAACTACACCCAAGCTGAAAGAGTTCGAAAGATCCTTCGTGCACTAACACCAGAATGGGAGAAGAAGACAACCGCCATTGAAGAGGCGAATGATCTCTCAACTATGACATTAGAAAACCTAATCGGTAATCTAATGGCATATGAAGTGCAGTTAGAAGAAAGGAAGAAGGACGAACGACAACACCGTTCAAAGAAGAAAGAACTCGCCTTCCATGCATCTTCCGACACGGACAATGATGACGAAGAGGAGATGGCAATGCTCTCAAAGAAATTCAGGAAATTTCTAAAGCAAGGTAAATTCAAATGCTTTAACTGTGATAAACCAGGTCATATGAAGATGGATTGTCCTTTGCTTAAGAAGAAAGATAAGTACAAGAGTAAGAAGTTCAAAAAGAAGAAGAACTACGAAGTATCATCAGAATACAGTGATTCATCTTCATCTGATGAAGAAGAATCCACTGAACGTGTCAACCTATGTTACATGGCACTTAAAGATGATAAGGTATCATATTCTGAACTCTCTGATGCTTTCCATGAATTATTTCTTGATCTGAAAAATGAAAAACTGAAAAACAAAGTTTTGTCAAAAGAAATTGAGAAACTTTTAAAGGAAAATTCATGTTATGCACTACAATGTTCATCTATAAGTTCTCAACAACAAGATGAGTTTGAAAAAGTCATATCATCTTTGAAAATTGAAAATGAGAAATTTATAAAAGAGAACATTTTTCTGAAAAAGGAAACTAAGTCTTTGAATGAAAGGATTTCTATATTGGATAAAGACATGTTAGTTTTCAAAAATAAATATGAAGATCTTTTGCAAAATGTGACTAAGTTTAATAAAGGAAAAGAAAATTTGAATGCTTTATTATCTTTTCAGAAATTGTCACATGATAATCATGGTATTGGATTTATTGCAAAATCTTCATGTTATAGTAATCCATATAGTTCTTTTATAAAAAGAAAGCCTAAGAAAAATAAGTTTATATGGATTCCTAAGAACTTAAGTTTTCATGATAAAAATACATATATTGCTTCATACATTCATGATATATGTGATTCTTGCAACTATGTGTATATTAACAGGTGGAAACCAAATTCTAAATGGATTTGGAGTCCTAAAGGTTAAAATGATCTTTTATATTTGGTACCATCTAACGTTTATCTTGCAGGTACCATATAAAAATTGATAAAGAACAATTATTATATATTTATACTAATATATTTGTTGCAGGGGGAGAACAAAGTCTTTTCATATTTGTTATAACCTAATTTCTGCAGGGGGAGGAAAAGTTAACATATTTTCTGCAGGGGGAGCACTTGTGCACACACAAAGCGTCGTCATCAAAAAGGGGAAGAATGTTGGAACCTGTTTCGATGAAGACGTTTGTGACGCATGACATGTGGAGATCTAACACATGAAGAATCAAGAGTCCTACATGATCAAGATGCTCTAAAGAGAGTTGATAGAGTGTGGGTTGTAATTGTGATGTAGAATGTAAAAGCCTTGACACAACACACTCATTTCAATGTCATTAGTCGTCTTATACATTTTCCAAGTCGACTAATAACATGCCTAGTCGACTTGACCCAAACCATTAGTCGACTAATCCTGTGTCCTGAAACAGACCAACTCTCTGTTTGTGTATTAGTCGACCAACAGTCAACTATAGTCGACTAATACATTTTTCTAGTCGACTATCCCTTGGTCCCTAGTCGACTAATACTTGACCCAGTCGACTATAAAGCAGTTGCAGTCGACTTGAGGTAGTTAACCAGAAAACTGTTCATCCAACGTCCACCTACCTAGTCGACTAATAGCTAAATCTAGTCGACTAATAGTTGAAATTTTGCCTAGTCTAGTTGACTAACTCAGAACCCTAGTCGACTATAGACAGTTTCTGACTGTTGGACAGTTTTCGTTATCTGGTCTTATTTGCAACGAATCTCAACGTTTCTTTGATTCAAATTGCTCCAATAACTCCCTAACTAACCCTAATCTTCAGCTATAAATAGGGAAGTTATTGCAAAGGCCATTTACCAAGTGTTTTTATCAGTTTTCCAAAGCCAAAATCTGAAAAACCTGAAAACTGTTTTCCAAACTTCAGTTCTTCACCAAAAGACATTTCCATTGTGAAGATTCTCTGAAGTTCTTGTTTCCTATACTGAACCTTGTCCACATACACATCTGTACCAAGGCTATAGGAAAAGTATTGTAATTCTCAAAGTGATCATTGTACACGGGAGGCTTCTTGGTTGTAGAGGCAAGTTGTACAAGGTGAAAGGTATTCTCTTGGTGGAAGAGAAGGTGTTCTCTTGGTGGAAGAGAAGGTGTATACATTTGGCGAAGGGGATTTGTCAAGTGGTGTACATGGTATATTGATTTTGGGTGGCAAAATCAAGGTTAAAGGAAAATCTCAAGCGGGTGGCTTGGGGACTGGATGTAGGTCACAAGGACCGAACCAGGATAAATCTCTTTGTTTGCGTTTGTCAACTTTTCTGAGATTTGTTTTCCTTTACTTGCAAGTTATTTATTTGCCTAACGATTAATCCTTCTTGTTTAGTGTTTATGTTGACTTGTGTTTTTTAGATTATAGTTGCCAACAGAGATAATTCCGCATTTATTCTTATCTCGGCAATCCTACAATCTTTACACATGGATCTAAAACACACTAAACTAAACTATGAATACCTAAGTCTTCTTGACGATCTTCATCTTCAAGTCGACCCGATCCAAAACTCCGTGATCCACGAGCTAGGCTATGTATGATCTTGATGCTCGGGCTCTGGAATCACCATGTGAAAGCTTCCAAACCTTCTTGTTGAAGCTAATCGCCTACTAATATCTTGGTTAATGATCTGAAACTAAACATCACAAGATAATTAGTAAACATAACTACATGAGTTAATCATCATCAAAACTAGAGTGGAAGGCCTCTGGGCCAACAATCTCCCCCTTTTTGATGATGACAAAACTCATGGAGTTATATATGCATGGATTAAAGTTAAGCTTCAAAGAAGCTCGCCCTTAACTCATGTATAGTAATAAACATAATAAATATGCAATGAAAGCTCATAAACATGTATGCATAGACATGCATAAAACAAGATACCAAATACAAAAACATACACTTGATACCAAATAAAAACATGCTCTTAATAGCAATGAAATGCTCTTGATACCAATTAAACGACAAACTAATAAATAAAAACAAAACATGCATATAAACTCAAATACTTCTCCCCCTTTTTGTCAATCATCAACAAAGGGGTCCAAGTAAAAACAAAACAATAAATTCTTCCCCCCTTTTTGTTCGAAACAAAGAATCAATAAAGGGGTTAAAAACAATAAATGCAATGTTCTCCCCCTTTTTGTCTAAAAACAAAAATGATGTAAATAAGGGGTGACAATCAATTATGATACCAAAAAAAATATGTCAAAGTAGTGCATCTTGATACCAATTGAAAGGAAACATAAAAACATTGATACCAATTTTAAGAAGCAAAAGCATCTTGATACCAATTAAAAACATATAAGCATCTTGATACCAATTTTAAGAAAACAAATACAATCTTGATACCAATTTAAAGTATAATTCTTTTTAAACATATGATACCAAATTGAAATTATTATTTTCTATCATAAAGCAAGAGAGTGGAATACAAAACCAATGGTAAACCAAATACCAATTGAAAGATAAAATACGAGTTTTCTCCCCCTTTATGAAATACCAAAAAAAACAATGTCTAAGCTTGTATTAGAATACCAATTGAAAACTAATCAATTGAAACATGATGATCATTAAAACTCAAGCTTAGCATAAACAAATATATGTATGAAAAATTAGATACCAATCGAAATTGATACTATATGAAATGAAAGCATACATACATACAAATATATGAGTATACAAGAAATGTCAATGTTGATACCAATTGAAAGAATCCAATGATACTAATTGAAATAACAATAATATCAAATATATATCTCATATAACCTACCACCCATTCATGTTCAAGTTTAAAATGATTTTCACTATAAAGCATACATGAGCATGATCGCCCATCCAACCGCCCGTGGAAGGTAGGGGTTTTCAAAAATAGGTTTGAAAAATAAAGTATGTTTGAAAACTCTACCAAAATGAAGAATATCGCAACTAGTTAAATGGAAAAACTTGTAAACTAGTACGAAATCCTTCAAGTAAAGAATAAAACAAAAATATGCAATCAAGCTCAATATTCCTTAAAAACATGAAAATCATCAAAACTTATTTAATCTTCAAGGCATATGTATGTCGTATACAAACTAAAGTATACATACATATCCAAACATAACGAGTGCACAAATGTATATGCATGAAGGCATGTGGCTCAAAGGATGTATATATATAAACAATAGTTTGGACAAGATAGACATATATATATGAAGTTTAAACATAGAAACATGGAAAAAAACATGGATAAAATAGGAATACAAGTTAAATGCATGAATCATCAAAACTAGACTATACTAGCACATCTAATGGGTACAAATAAGCGTTCAAGTACAAACATATAAAGATCTATTTGTGGCCCACTCTATGTGCAAGTATAAATCCTAGTCTTAATGAAAACTAACATTTAAACATATATTCAAAACATGAAGCATAAAAACAAAAGTCATAAACATCTATATGATCATTATGAATATGCATGTACATTAGATCTAGGACATACATATTTGTTAAAAACAAAGTGAGAACACATATATATAGATCCATATTAAACATGGGTGTCTCAAATAACTAAACATGTATATCACTATTCTAATAAACATGGCATAGCATAATGAACAATAAATAAGACATGCTATAAAACAAAGACATGAAAAGCATGCAAATAATAAACGGGAGTTAGAGATCGATACCAAAACCGATGAGGGCACCTCTCTAGTTCTCCAAACCAAGGTAGTTCTCCCACCAAACATCCCTTGAAAGTGATGCATCCAAATAGTCCACATGAAGCTCGGAACGCATCCACTCTAAGGTACCGATACTCTCACGTCATGCGAGAGCCCACACCTACATCAAATACCATAGGGGTGGTCTTTGGTACCCACATATTTTTGGGTCCATGGGGGTTAGCATCTTTCCTAACCTAAACAAATTTATTTGCTAAATTACAATCATATAAACGATCAAAGCAAAATTTAGTAAGGTGGCCCTTTCGTCCACAATGTGTACAAGTGTACACATGAGCATACATGTGATGGGTGTGACCGTGAGTAGCATGTGTATGCCGTGTATGGTGTACATACAAAGATGGAACTTGTTTCTTTCGAACCAAGGATTCCAAGCGTGTATGATTCAAAGCACATTAGCTCAAAGTGGAGCCCAAACAATCAACACCCTTCTTAAGAAAATTTATATCATTTTTAATTATAGAAGAAGTGGAGCATGCAAGGGGTGATCTAGGTGAAACTACCCTAGCATGGCAAACATGTGCATCAATCTTATTTTGCAAAACTTCATTTTTCTTTAAACAATTTTCTAAATCTTTTGAAATAGAAACAATTTTCATTTTCAAAGAATTATTATCTTTTACAATAAAATTAAGTTTTAAAGACAAGTTTTCATTTTTTTTAAAACATCAATACAATCATTTCTATTTTTCAAAAATTTATTTTCTTTTAGGGCAAGATCAAGTTGAGATTTTAATGAATCCCTTTCATTTGAAATCTCCACCTTTTCTTGCAAAACAATATCAAGTCTAGAAAGCAAATTTTTATTTTCATTATTAATGCATAGACTTTTCTTTTTCAAAATGTTATATTTTTCTATCAATTTTTCACAAACTAATGATAGTTCTTCATTCAAAGTATTGGCATCCATATTATCATGATCATCAAAAGAAGAGCTATCACTATCTAGTTGAGTATCCGAATGTACCTCAAGGGAGTCATTCCCTTGGACCATGAAGCATTGTGAGTCGGATTCTCCACTAGATTCTTCCGGTTGGATTGGCATTTGAAGCTTGGAGGTGGAGGTGGTTGTCAACTTGTTCCACACTGCAAAGGCGGAATCAAGGTTAGAAACATGCATAAGATATTCTTTAGAAAGCGTGCTTCTCATAGCCTCAAGGGCTTGTGCATTGGCCCCTATATGATTGCGGTTACCAAGATAGCATTTCTTGGTAGCGGCAAGGAAAACATGCAAGCTTAGGGTTTTTAGGTAGATGGACATCCTATATTTCCACACGTCAATGTTGGAGACATCAAACATGGGAGGTGACAAGCAATCCATGAGTGTGTGCAAATAAGATATATGTGCAAATGCAAATGGTAGATTAGCAAACCAAGATCTCACTCCTAGGTTGTTAAACCTAAGTATCAGGAGCGTAGGCTCTGATACCAGTTGAAATCACCTAGAGGGGGGGTGAATAGGTGATAATGCTAATCTAGAAACTAAATGCGGAAGCTAAAACTAATTTGCAACACACTTAATACAACTAACGAGTGTAGCCGAATTCCCCGTAAAGGGCTTTGGACTAACTCCTCTTGATTCTCCTAGATAAGGGTTGAGGTGCTATATGAAGCTCTCGTGGTTAAGTATAAGTGAGACACACACAAACAAACCAAGCATGTAATATGAATGAGCAATGTGAATATATGCAAGGCACAAATGCAAGCAAATAAGATATGGCAATATGAATGATGCAATGCACAAATGTAAAGAGAGAGAGAGTTAGAGAGACAATGGATCAAACGCAAACACAAGGATATGTTCCGAGGTTCGAGCCCCTAGCTCTACGTCCCCGCCTTCACCACCGTGAAGGATTTCCAATCCACTATCTCGTCCACCTAGGACCCCCACCGAGGGAACCTCCACCGAGGAGGATTTGTACAACACCGGGAGTACCGAACTCCTCTCTCAATACAACCACACCTCCACCGAGGCAAACACAAACACCACCTCAACAAGAGGGGTAGGCCCGTAGCCAAATAACCACAAATCACCTCTACCGAAGAGGGATACAAACACCAACTCCACCTCTCACTAGAGGGAGTAAACAAACAATCTCAACCTCTACCAAGAGGGAACAAACACCACTCCAATCAACCTCTACCAAAGAGAGATACAACAAATCAAGGAGGGTTACAACTTGGTGGTTTCTTTCAACCACAAACAATCTCTTTTCCACAAAATAAAAGATCCTATAGAATAGGATAGAATGATATAGCTCAAGTGGAAATCAAGGTGTTTTTGAAAATCAAATAACAAAGAAAAACTACTTGGGAAACCTCTTGTAAATGATAGAAATTAAGATCCAAAACAATATCCCAAAAACTTAGTTTTCTTTGAATTTTCCAAAACCCTTGAAAATAAAATAAAGATGAAATCTTTAAGCTTTAAACACTTTTGAAAACTTGTTTTAAACACTAGAGAATAGGCAAATTTTTCCTCTTAAAAATCTTTTTCAAAATCCCAAAGAAATGGGGTTTATATAGGCCCAAACAGAAAACTAGCCGTTGGTTGAAATTGTCAGCCAGAACAGCTGGCGGTCGACCGCCCGATCGACCACCAACGGTCATAAATATGACCGTTGGAGGAACCCGGTCGACCGCCCGGTCGACCGCCCAAAAACAGAGAGCAAAGCTCTCTGGCCGGTCGACCGACCGGTCGACCGAGCCCTGTGCCTGGCCAACGTGCACAGGTCTGTGCAGTCAGTCGACCGACCGATCGACCGACTCTGGAGTACGATCGACCGGTCCGGTCGACTGTCAGAGCCTGGCAGGCAGCAATTTGGGTCAGAAAACTGGGTTAGAAAATATTCTAATAAATCCTATAAATCTTCTAAAGTTCCACAAAAATAGTTTTATCATTTTTCATTGATATATAAACATGTGATAAAATTTCATCACAAATATCAAACATTTTGAATCATTTTTGTGTCTTACAAATTTTATCAAAAACCAAAAACTGTATTTTACCAAACTTGAAACGTTCAATAGGAAATCTGATTTTTTCTAAAACTCATAGAAATACAAAAACATGATATTTGAACATTATTAGGTATGTTGCATATGAACATAGGTCCAATATACAAGAAACAAATATATATCATAGTTTTTGTCTTTAATTCCAGAATAATGTTTTGTTAAAAATACCAAAACACTAAAACACATGAATAGGCATATCAAACTAAGTTTGTATAAGTCATCTAAGCATGTATGTATATAAAATACATCTAATATACATAAAAACAAAGTAAAATTGTTTTGATCTACTATTCATGAAAACCAATATCCAAAAACATAAAACTTGTGTGTGTTGTGAACTTGAGCATATCAACTGTCTAATCTTTACACATGGATCTAAAACACACTAAACTAAACTATGGATACCTAAGTCTTCTTGACGATCTTCATCTTCAAGTCGACCCGATCCAAAACTCCGTGATCCACGAGCTAGGCTATGTATGATCTTGATGCTCGGGCTCTGGAATCACCATGTGAAAGCTTCCAAACCTTCTTATTGAAGCTAATCACCTACTAATATCTTGGTTAATGATCTGAAACTAAACATCACAAGATAATTAGTAAACATAATTACATGAGTTAATCATCATCAAAACTAGAGTGGAAGGCCTCTGGGCCAACAGGACCAATACCTGCCACTTTTTCAAACCGACAGTCAGTTTTTAATCGACTCTCGGTGCGGGCTCCTAGGAAGTATCACAAAAGGAGCAAATCGCAAAATCTACTAGATTTGCCCTCTGCATCCGTCAACATGATAGGAAGGGGACATGAACCGCAAAAGGGTAGGCGAGCGTCGCGTGGTGCTAACTCTCCTTCGTTCAGTTCTCCAGACCCGGACTATAGCTCTGGCTTAGGCCAAGTCTTTGTAGACGAAGAAGGTATGTTCTGAAGCACCAGATCTAGGGTGGCAATACCCTACAATTATGAGCAGCTATCCTCCTCGACTGGAGTAATATCACCAGAACCATTAAGAAGTTTATTGTAATGGTCTGATGATGAGGGGGAAGATAGTGGGTATGCCTCTTCGGCAATAGTCAGCTCGATACGAATGGATAGAGTGCTGATGCATATGGCTGATAACGGTAATGATGACCTCCGTCGACGGTTGGAAGCTCAGGAGCAAACCTCCAAGGCCCAATAAGAAGCCTTGGACAACATTCAATAGATGCTTGCTCAACTCCTCACTAACCGAAATAACAATGATACCGGGAGTAATCATAATGAGGAAGAACATAATGATGAAGAGCAACATAAGACTGAGAAGTCAAAGGAAAGTTCTTCTATGGATGCTGAAGTTCTTAAAGGCATCCAAGCTCAGATCGCATCCCTAGCCTAAAGGGATGAACTGAAGAAAGTAGGGGTAGTCGTTCTTACCCCTTGGAATGGGATTCAGTACCATGCCCGCCAAAGTTCAAGCCACCAACGTTACATACGTATGATGGTAAGAGCTCACCAAACCAGCACATCTATTACTTTCGGTCTCAGACCGGTCACGTTATAGATAACGATGCTATTATGGCCAGACTATTCATTGGCACCCTGAAGGGGGTAGCATTTGACTGGTTCTGAAGCCTTCCTCCAGGCTCTATCAATTCCTGAATTGACTTAGAGACTCGATTTCTTTCTCGTTTTTACGAGGACGATACCGAGGTAACCATGGATAAACTCCTCTCCACTGTACAGAGGAAAGGAGAATCTGTCCGTGGCTACATTGAGCGGTTCAGAAATTTATCTCTGATGTGCCCAGCAGCGATGCCATTGCCCATGCTCTTGCAGACATGTAGGCATAACTTTCTGGACTAAGTAGAGATTTGTATGGGAGCTGTCAAAGCCCATACGTGGAAGGAATTAGTTGAGCAAGCTGAAATAGCCGAAAAGTCGGCTAAAAAGTTTGAACCATCTACCCTTAAAGGCAAATGGAGTATGAATAATAAGTGGCGCGACGACTTGGCACAATCTTCCCAAGTCAAGGGAAAGAGACCATGTCCGTCGAATTGTCAGGGGACGTTCCTCCAAAGACCGAAAAAGAAGAGCAGCATCAATAATCAGGAGTTTAAGTTTCCTCCGAAACAATACTCCTTCAAAGACGAGCAGGTTGTTACAATATTCCATTTACTCCACAAAGGGAATAAATTGAAACTGCCAAAGGCTCGACGCCCTAACGAAGTAGGATGCACAAACGATCCCAACTATTGCCTCTTTCATAGGATGGTCCATCATCCTACTAACAAGTGCTTTATCCTCAAGGACAAAATTCAAGCTTTGGTCGATGTCAGAGTTCTGACTCTAAAGTCAGAACAAAAGAAAGTCACTATAAACATAGTGATCCTTGAGTTCGGCAAGACCCCAAAAGTCATAGTTCCTGATGGGTCCTTTCCAATCCCTGAAGCACGGCTGGAGATAAACGATCCTTCAACTAAATATTAGGAGATTAAGGGTCTCGTCCTCTTAACATTAAAAACGAGGGAGATCATGTGGATACACCCAGACCTCACCAAAGACGAACAGTGAGATTCGAAGAAATCCAGGTCAAAGGGCAAATCTTGCAACGTTATCTCTGTCTTGCCAGATGATGGCAATGTGACATCAGCTTCTCTTAACGATTCTGAAGGAGAAAGGCACGCTTGCACAGCGCAGGCTGATGTACCTCAGCCGACGGGTACTCGATCCAAAAAATCATACTTGAAACAGTATGAGAGAATTACTGACGAGACACAACAGGAAACGACGTCAGTACAAGTACCCATGCTAGCCCCGGTCCCGACCTCAGGAAAAGAGAAGCAGAAAGAAGTCCGGTTTGACCATTTTCTAAAGAAACCTTCAGGCTCGGAACTTAACATCCCTTTTCGCTTTGACATATTGGCCCAGCTGGCTAATATCCCTGCTCGTATCACCATACACGAGCTGCTTTGCCTCTCGAAGGAGACAGGAGAAGCACTCAGGGATGCACTGGCTAATTCAGAATCATTTCTGACACATATGCCAGAAACCCCTAGGGATAACACTCAACCCTCGTGTTCTGAATATCATCATGTACAGTTGAAAGTACCTGCTATTACTTTCACAGCTGAGGACATGCTCCTCAAGGATAACAAACACGATCGACCTTTGTACTATACCGGATACATCAGTTCGACGTGCATTGAAAGAGTATAGGTTGATTAAGGGTATGCACTCAGCATTATCCCCAAAAGACTCCTCTACTTCATAGGCATACCACTGTATCCGTTGTCCGCAACCACTACTATGATATATGGTTTTAACGCAGGAAGTAGCTACCAACTTGGAAAAATTTGACTCCATTGCCAAATCGGGAATCTAGAATCGGAAGTGACGTGTTATGTCATTGACGCCGACACTTCATATAACTTGTTGTTAGGACGACCTTGGATCCACGCTAGCTGGATTGTTCCCTCTACTCTGCACCAATGCTTCAAATACGTGGAGGATGATACAATGGTACAAATGGTGTTCGCTGAGAAACAACCGTTCAAAGGGGTGGAAAACTACTTTACTGACGCTCTCATATATCAGGACATCGGTGAAACATCAAAAGACCTATTGCCTGACAACGACGACAGTGGCAATGAGGCAGATTCAGAGTCTGAAGGAGACACGCCAGCTACTTTGGTCGGTGAACCAATTGTAGCATGTTTCAGTAATCCTCAATGTAATAATCCCTTTGAGGACGATGATGAATGGATGATTAATGACAATGTTTGCTTTGATTATCCAGTGAGTGTCAAATTGTTTGAATCTGTCGCCAATAGCTCTCTACACATGCCCTTGCATAAACCAAGCATGCCAAGTACATCTGTGGAATGTGTGGAAGGGTCCATCTTCGTGATCTCTCCATTCAAAAGGAGTCAATCACCAATAATATTCGATAAAGCCCAACTACAAAGGTCTACGGTCACAGATTCAAGTTCAGACTCAGAGCCCCCGCAATTTTTCCATTATGCATGATCAGCACAGCATATGATGAGAAAAATGGGATACAGCCTGCAGCGTGGGAGTGGCCTGAATTTTAGAAAAGGATGACGTGATTTTTTACGTAATTTCGTGCCGAAAGGGAAACTGGCAAATTACAATGATAAAACACGCAGGGGGTTGGGGTATGTTACACCTCCACCTTCTACATCGATTCGATCTGAAGACAACAAACCAATCCCATCACGCTCTGCCTATTCCTCCGAGTAGGAGTCAGATGTTAGTGTGGGAACGATGTTCGAGAATCTCTCCGTTAATATGACTTCAAGTAGTCAATTGGAGCCTGCAGAAGCTATTGGTGTTGAACCATGGGCTCAGCAACTGGATTTTCAGTGGGAAAAGCGATACGAACAACGCGAACCACCTACTAAAGACAAGGTGATACAGGTTAACTTGGGTAGTCAAGACCACCCTAAACCCATCTTTATTAGTGAGAGCTTATCACTTATGGAGAAAGAAGAATTGATTGTACTCGTAAGAGAGTATATCGATGTCTTTGCATGGAACTATGAAGACATACCCGGACTTGATCCGCAAGTAGCCATGCATCGTCTGAATATCAAGCCTGACGCCAAGCCAGTCAAGCAACAACAACGACGATTTTCCCGAACATTATGGAAGCTATTGAAGCTGAAGTCCATAAACTCATCGCACGTGGTTTCATACGGGACGAACAACATCCAGATTAGGTCACTAACATTGTTCTCGTTCTTAAGAAGAATGAAAAAATTCAGATCTGTATTGACTACCGTGATCTCAATACAGTTTGTCCTAAAGACGAATTCCCATTGCCCATCATCAATGTCATGATTGACAATACCTGCGGATTCGAAAGAATGTCCTTCATGGATGGCTTTTTAGGGTATAATCAAATTAAGATGTACTCAGGGGATGAGAAGCATACCTTTTTTCGGACACCGTTGGGGGTATACTGTTATACCATGATGTCCTTCGGATTAAAGAATGCGGAAGCACCTTATCAACGTGCGATGAGTACAATTTTCCGCGACCACCTCCGAAAGACGGTAGAATGTTATGTCGACGACATTGCTGTCAAAAGTCGCGATAAGAATAATTATCTTCGTGACTTGAGAACAATATTCGATATAATGCGAGCTCATCAACTGAAAATGAATCCGACAAAATTCTTCTTGGGGGTTTCAGGTGGCAAGTTCTTAGGATTCATTGTCACGTCAAAAGGGATCCATCTTGACCCGGATAAAGTCCAAGCTATTCAAACACGCATTCACCTAAGAATCTCAAAGAACTTAGGGGCCTGCAAGGCAGACTGGCCTATATCAGGGGTTTATCGCAAATCTCTCAGGTCGTTGTCAACCATTCACTCGGCTCATGAAAAAGGGTGTCTCTTTTGTATGGATCAAACTTGTCAAGAGGCTTTCGAGGATATCAAGAGATACCTCACTAAACCTCTGGTCTTAGTGGCTCCAATTTCAGGAAAACCTTTCCTGCTTTATGTGAAAGCTATGGACCATTCTCTCGGTGCTCTGCTTGCTCAAAAGAACGATGACGGTCATGAACAGACTATTTATTATCTGAGCAGGACTCTGATAAGGGTTGAGTCTCGCTATAACCCTATTGAGAAGGAATATATAGTTCTTGTCATTGCTATTCAAAAGATGCGGCATTACTTGGTTAGCCAAACCATACATGTCATTTCTAGAGTGAATCCTTTGCGTCTCCTCATGACAAGACCAGGATCACTAAATTCAAGATTAGCTAAGTGGGCCCTCCTTCTGTCTCAGTATGACATGCTTTTTGTCCCTCAGAAGGCAGTTAAAGGCCAGGCCCTTGCAGACTTTCTGGCTGCTCATCTGGTTCCGGAAAGCTCAAAACTTCATGAAGATATGCCATATGAGCTTTTCGAATATAATATAACTTCAGAGGATGAAGTATGATAGATGTTCTTTAATGGAGCATCAAGATTAGGCCCTAAAGACAAGATCATTGCTGATGTGGGGGTTGTATTTATCTCACCACAAAACCATGTACTTCCTTGGGCGTTTTCATTGACGGAACCATGTTCCAACAATGTGGCAGAATATACCCTCTCTATTCTGCTTGAACTGAACTTCCTTTTCTTGTCTTTTCATTCTCTAACAGTTGATAGGAGTAGTTAACGATTTATAATTAGTTTAGCATTGGATTAAAAAAAAAAATTATTCGCGGGTAAAGTTTTTTTAGATAATTTTATTTCCTCTTTTACTCTTTCTTATCACTCCTGACATTGCTCTCCGCTCAATCTTGACTCTGATGCACAGTTATTCGCGGGTTAACCTGCACGGTCAGGTCACCGTAGGGTTGGAAGGAGGACGGAGAGCCCCCTCTCGGCATCGGGGGCAGAGCCCCTGGATTTTTTTTTGTAATTGATCTTTTACTGATCTCGCTTTTTCCTGCTCGCAATGTGTTTTATTTGTGTTTAGATTTAAAAATCATTAGGGGTCATTCAATGTAATGGATGAGTGTCTGTTGATGATGATGATGATGATGATGCTGATATGAGGATTGTGACTCATGATCGCATTCCTCTATGAGGACTGACTCATAAATAGGGTATTTTGTGAGGGCCGCGATCATGATCATATTCCTAATAAAGAGGACCACGATTAAGACTGCGATCATGATCGCAGTCCTCGCAAAATGTAACCCCCTGCTCCCTGATGTACGTATCACAATATCAGTACGCAATACGGCGTATATTGTTGATTTGACCTCCGTGGTAGTCCGATTGAGCTGATTTCAGTTTCAATAGAAATATAAAATTAACAAAGTAAAATATAATTATAATTTAATAATAAATTATCATTATAGTATTATTATACTGAATTATTATTACAATATTAGCATAATAAAATATTAATATAATAATAAAATATATTATGATATTAATAAAGTAATTTTTATATTAAAAAATAAATAATTATATATATAGTAATTTTATATTAAAGTATAATATTGTTATATTAATAAAATATTAACTCTAAATAAAATAATAAAAAATTGAATAAGTATTAATAAAATAATAAAGTATTAAATAAAATATTAAATTAAAATATTAAATTAAAATAGTAAAATATTAAATATTAAAACAATATTAAAAACAATAAAAAAATTAAAGATTAAAAATATTTAATAATTAAATTAGAAATTAAATACTATTTAAAATATTAAATATTTAATAATATTAAATTATATATTGATTATCAAGTAACTGTTTTGAACTGTAAGTATACTACAAGTGAGAGTTACATGACCACAAAATTAACTGTAGCAACTGCAAGTGAGAAAATATGAGTGTAAAAGTGAGATTTACATGACCACAAATTTAACTGTAGCAACTGCAAATGGGAAAAGAAGAGTTGCATTTTGCAACTTGTTTTTCAGCGAAACAAACAACGAAAAATGGAAAAGAAGTTTTACGACTTGCGTTTTGCGACGTTTTGCGGCGAAACAAATACGCCCATAATGCTCTACTCATTGGCCTTCAGCTGGCCCATGAAATGGGGGTACACTATCTCGAAGCTTATGGTGATTCAAAACTGATTATTAATCAGGTTAAAGGAGAATACGAGGTTCGCCACGGAGATTTGGTACCTTATTATCATGCAGTCATCAAATGGCTAATTTATTTGATGGCTTTTACATCGGTCATGTATCCTGATCCCAAAATATTAAGGCCGACGCTCTGGCTGCACTAGCAGTGACATTACCCTTACCGATCGACAACGTATCATCTTACAGTGGCTACTCGACACCTTGTTTGTCCTAAACATGTGTTGAAAACCAAGGGGGTCCATATCACCTCGACGGATTTTGAACCGAGAGATTGGCGATTTCCCCTTATTGATTATGCTTTGCATGATATATTGCCAGATGACCCTAAAGAAGCAGCGTCTATCAGACGAAGGTCTCTCCGTTTCTACTATGATCCAATAGTAAAGACACTCTACCATCGCTCATATGACAGTATCCTCCTTCGTTGCCTTTCTAATTGAGAGGCGCAGGAAGTGCTTAAAGAGGCGCACGATGGTATATGCGGAGCTCATCAACCAGGTCCGAAGCTCAAGGATCGATTGCACATGCCTGGATATTATTGGCCAACCATGATAGCCGATGCCATCAAATATGCACAAAGGTGTAAAGCCTGCCAAATTCATGCAGACTTTATACATCAACCTCCAGAATTACTTCATCCCACTGTTGCTTCGTGGCCATTTGAAGCATGGGGAATCGATGTCATAGGGCCTATCAGTCCCTCATCAACAAAAGGTCATTGATTTATCTTAGCAATAACTGATTACTTTTCAAAGTGGGCAGAGACTATACCACTTGTTGAAGTTAAAACTGCCAACGTGGTTAATTTTATCAAGCATCATATCATCCATCGATTTGGTGTCCCTAGGCGGATTATCCACGATAATGGTCCCCATTTTGTAAGCCAGGTATTATGTCTGTTCTTTGATAAATACCAGATTCAGAATGTGGCATCAATCGCCTATAACCTGCTGCTAATGGCTTGGTGGAAGCATTCAACAGGATAATTATCAAGCTACTCAAAAAATTCATTTCATCAAATAAACGAGACTGGAATGAGAAGCTCGGTGAATATCTTTGGGCCTACCGAATCACAGTTCGGACCCGACAGGTTATACGCCTTTTTCTCTGGTATATGGGTGCGAAGCAGTCATACCGCTAGAAATCCAGATGCCGTCATTACGAGTCACCTTGATGACCAGAATGACAAAGGAGGACAATGATCGGTTACGTCTTCAAGAGCTCGAAGCCCTGGATAAGAAGCGACTACAAGCTCAACAACATATTGAGTTATATCAAGCTCGAATCTCAAGGGCCTTCAATAAGAAGGTTAAGTAAAGGGTTTTCCAGAAAGGAGATTTGGTTTTAGCCGTCAGACGACCGATGATCATGACATACAAAACCAAAGGCGAATTTCAGCCCAAATGGCAAGGACCATTCATGATAGAGACAGTCTATTCAAATGGAGTATATCGCCTTATGACCCCAAATGGTGATACGCTCATGATGCCGATCAACGGCAGGTTCTTAAAGAAGTATTATCCTTGATAAGATCCTTCTTATGATCAAGTTATCATTACACCTCTGATCAAGACCTTCAGACTCCAGATATTTAGAAAGAGCGCTCCTCTCTTTCTCTAATAGGATCATACTACCATAACCCAATGTCGAGCCGATCAAACACTGGTTGCATCAAAGAAGAATCAAGGTTATGAACTTCAGTTTTAGCCCTATCACTCTTCTCTAATTCATCGTCGACTAGTGTCAGGCTGATCGAACACCAGTGACATTGAAGAAGAAATAAGGTGTCAAAGTTGTTTTAGCCTTGTCACTCTTCTCTAGTATATAAACATGTACCTATCTCCAACTTAGAAGAATAGGTCATATTTTAAAGTCAAGCATGCCTAAGCAATAGTTTCCGACAAATGGCTTATTTAGCCTGACTTTTCTGTGTATAATGGGGGCATACCTCCCTGCTCCTGTTCGATCCATCAAAGCTCGACCCAACGACCAAAGAGTCCCAACGATCAAAATAAAACGAGTTTATCTGATGACTTATTAAACCAAACTCATTAAAGAAGGCTCGTGACGCATTCTTATGCAGAATCTTCCACTGTTTCCACGTTCATATCAAAAACATGGTGACTGATCGAATGAAAGATCAAAAGAGTTTAGCTGATGACTTGTCAAGCCGAACTCATTAAAGAAGGTTCGTGACGCATCCTTCTGCAGAATCTTTCCAATATGGAAATGAGATAATGATTGACGGAGGGTCCACGAGGAAAGATAATCTTTAGATAAAGATCTCGCGGAATTCATCCCCAACTCACCTACAGAGCAAAAACCCAGCGACAGGCATTACGTTACTCGAAATAACAAAATGATCCAACGCCTCTAACGGCTAAGGATAGAGGAAAATGTTGGCTCTTAAGCCCAACATAAGTCCTCGATAACTCATCATGCTAAGGGGAATAGCATGGCTAGCCTAACTCAAACGATAGTTAGTAAAGGCATATCGAATCTGCTGACAGCTGAGGATTTCTTAAAAATCCTAAGGGACCTGTTCCCATTTGATTCCTCTCCAAAATCACTTACCAATTCCCGTCCATGGAATGGTAGGACCACATAAGAAGGTATTCATTTCCCTAGTGGAATGACGAGTCAAACCTATCATGTTAACATTAAATCTCTAATAGTAAGTCTCTAACCTAGTCCCCGGTCGATAAAACCAATATCCCTGCGAATCTGGTCAATATCCCTAGCAAATTAAAACTCCATCCTTGTCATGTTAAGATTACACCTCTGACAAGCTGTTTTACAAATCTCGTTCTAAATCCCCATGGAGTTCTATGATATATAATCTTTCATGAGATTCATATTCTTAGCTCCCCAGCGAGTCTCCAATAGACCTTCTTCAGAGTCTATTATTTTCCTCTCAGTCCCCAATGGACTTTCTTAGTTGTCACGTTAACAATACACCTCTGACAATTTCTTCAAAAAAAAAATATATCCAAAAGAGATATCAATTTTTCACGAAATTTATGATCAAACCTTATTCCTCCCGATGGGATTATTTCTTTTATCGTTATGTCAACTTGTCACCTTTGAACGACAAGGCTTCGTGTCTGGTGATTCCTAATCAGTTATGTCTAGTTGTCACCTCTGAACTGACGGATATCCAGATCTAACTTTCCAGTCCGGTAGGGACTCTTCTCGCTGTCATGTCCAGTCAACCACCTCTGAACAGCGAACCCTCTTTTCCAGCGATTCCTAACCTGTTATGTTCACATTACCTCTGAACAGACGGATGCCTAGATCTCTCTCCTTTTATGGTATTCTAACTGTCATGTCCAGTCAACCACCTCTGAACAGATGAGTCCATAACTTTGTTCTCCTTTCCTCTATTAAGGTAAGGAGTTCTTGCTGTCATGTTAACATTAAACCTCTGAACAGCAGATTGCGAATCTGAGGTCCCTTAGTTGGTCATGTCCAGTCAACCACCTCTAAACCAACAGGAGTCCAGATTCAATCCATCTCTGCAGTCCCTGGTGGACTAACTGCCAAGTTAATATGTACCTCTGACAGCGGATCCGAAGTTTAGTGCGTCTTAGTCTATCATGTCCAGTTTATCACCTCTGAATAGACGGGTCCCTGAAATCGGGTTCACCTCCACTTTGTCATCATGTCCAGATTATCACCTCTGAATGATAAAATTTTGACAATCATGTCTAGTTTGTCACTGTTAGCTGGCAAATCCCAGGCCTCATTTGTCTTAGTTCAGTAGGACTGTCATAGGTTGTGGTATCTAATTTATCATAACCTATTCACAAATCTGATGGTTTTTAATCTGTTATGTTAATATTTATCTCTGAATAGTAAAGATCGTCAAGCTCACTCTTTTCTATTCTCATCTCAACATGATTTGAGTCGAGTCATTTTTCAAATTTATAACTAATTCCATCGGTTCATCACCTTTGTCTAGATTAGTTATACCATTATTTTCTTTCTTTTTGAGGATTGTAGTACAACTTGAAAGTAAGAATTGCAAACGCAGAAGAAAAAACAAGTTCGAAGCACAATAGAGGAGTCAAATAAAATTACTTTTTATTGATTCAAAAAGGGAGATACATGGATTACAAGTAACGAGGGTGCTTCATAAGACTTGATCCGTTCTTCAAGGATGACCAGCCTGTTCTTTCTCTCCTCAGCAGCTCTGATGAATGCTTGCGATCTCAACTCGGCCTCATTAAAGTTCGCTGTCTAGGACAGACGAGCCTCAATTTCTGCTAAAATTGCCCTCTGTGCTAACTCCTGTTACCGGACTTCATCATTCTGGCCTTGAGCTGCGCTAGTCGAGCGATCTCCTCAAGATGCACCGGTTCAGCCTTGGACATAAGAAGATTGGCTATCTTGATCATCTCTTTGGCCTTCTCAATTTTATCTTCAGCGTCGAAAAGACCATTATTAGAAGCATCTATGGCATCTCCAATTTCTACTTTCCTTGTCTCCAAGAATTTTAAATCCGAAGATATTGCCTTAGTTGCTTTCTGTGCTGCAAGATGAGCTTCACGCATTTGAGCAGAAAGGCGCTCAAGCTGTTCATTAACTGAGGAGTCCAAATTTGAATTGCTGAGGTGACGCCACCCGCCCACGTCCCTCTCAAGCCTTTCTACCAGAAGCTCCAATGCGGCAGCCTGGTCATCCCCTCCAAAATCTCGAATGCTGTCGATATTTCGAGAGAGGACTACCTTTAAAGCAGAAAATAAGGTGGTTGAGCCCTTCAAAACCAGAGCAACAGATCGCTTCAGGCTTTTATAAAAGCTATCAACCATCTCAGCCACAAATTCTTTCTCGGCTTCAACTACTCCCGGTGAGCGAGTAGTACCTGAAGACAAAACTTCCACCGGTTTCACTGTCATAACAGTAGAGGAAATGACAGAAGCACTGGTTGGAGAAAGACGAGGGACACCGGTGATCTAGGAGTTCTCATTGAAACCAGTACACCAGCCACGATGGAAGTAAGGCTGGTGACTATCTTCGAAAGAACTGGCTCAACAACCAGTGTCGGAGACGTAGGGCTGGTAATTATCTTTAGCCCAGCGGTCGTCAAGATAGGTAGCGTCAAAGAAACCACTGGCATCTCACCTACTGATGCAATCGGGAGCGAGATTGGTTCTGTAACCACCATCTCCTTAGCCTCTTTAACTCCACCGGCAGGCTCAGTCCGATAAGAGGGCAGGTCGTAATACAAGATATCCAACTCGGCAACGTCCATTGCAGCTGAAGTACTTGCGTCACCCCTAATTCCCTAAGGAAGATCAGCTGGTCCCCTTGAAGTCGATGCACCCAAAGGCGGAACACCTATGAAAAGACTTTGTTGAAACTAGGCATAACGAATATCAGGGGAGAATTGCCTACAAGAGATCAAAGTATTACCAAGAGGAGATATCGCCTCAACTGCCTCAGCAACAGTCTCTCTCTGGACTTCCTCTAATTCTGTCGGGCTCCATAGAAAAGGCATTTTTGCAGATGAAGGAGGGACGTCCGGTTCACCCTCGCTCGTCGAAGCCTCTGTAGTCCATCCTATAGAGCTCGGGCCATTGGACTCTCTTTCGAGGTCCCAGCACCCGAAGGACCGACATCAGCCGCGTCACCTCTGGAATCTTTTTAGACGACGAAGTAGCTAGTTTTGTCACATTCCTTATAAGTAAACAGGGGATCATAATAATCCCCTTGTTCTCCTGCAGCCTCGACTCCTGGTTCTCTTGCAGCCTCGGTACTGAATCATAGGATAAACAAATGAGCTGTACAAAATATATAAGTATATGTTAAAAAGAAAATGAGTGAAACTGGTCTTACCCAGGCTGAGAACAGCTTTATCAGTCGTCTGCTTTTGCGCCGATAGTTTAATAACTAACGGGGCAAAGGAGGAGGCACTGTAGCTGATTTGCCCTCTGCAATAACAGTGGGAGTGTAGTGACGAGGCCTCTTCACCACCCTCTTCCTACGGGATCCACCTTGCCGCTTTCGTTTGAAGTGGACGTCAGGATCTTCTTCCTCCACCTCTTCCACCTCCACTCTTCCATAGGGGCTATGCCTACCCCACCGGGAGCATCGGGTGGAACCTCAGCGCCTGCGTCTGAAATTACACCTAGAGGGGGTGAATAGGTGTAAGGCTAATCTAGTGACAAATAATACAGAATTAAAATAAATTGCAACATACTTAGTGTAACCAAAGAGTGTAGCTGAATTCCCGGTGAAGGGTTTTAGACTATCTCCTCTAAATTCCTCTAAATAAGAGTTGAGGTGCTATATAAAGCTCTCTTAGTTTAACACAAGTATGGCACATAATCAAACCCAAGTATATAAATGATATGAACAATATGATACAATGCACAATGAGAGAGAGAGAGAGAGTTAAGAGATAGTGAATCAAACGCAAACACAAAGATATGTTTTGAGGTTCGAGCCACTGCTCTACGTCCCTGCCTTCACACAGAACGATTTCCACTATATCGTCCACACAAGACTTCCCACACAGGGAACCTCCACTGAGGATTTGGGTAACACAAACCGGGAGTACACAACTCCTCTCTCCAATACAACCTCTACACAAGAGGCAAGGCACAACACAAATCACCTCTATACTTAGAGGGATGGGCACTTAGTCAAAACAAGATTAACCTCAGAATAGAGGGATAAGGCTCAAAAGCCACAACTCTAACAATCGCCTCTTTCACTAAGAGGGATAGCAACACAACCTCCACAATCACCTCTCACTAGAGGGATAACAACACAATCACCTCTCACTAGAGGGATATCACAAAGTAAGTAGGGTTTACAACTCTTGGTGGTATTAACAACCACAAATCAATTTTCTCACAAAATAGATCCTAATAAATAGGATAGATAGATAGCTCAAGTGTGAGAAATTAAAGTGTTTTAAACAAAGAAAATCACTTGGGAAAATCTCCAAATAGATATTGAAATTTAGATCAAAAACAAATTCCCAAAAGACTCTATTTTCTTTGAAATTCTAACACTTTAAAAAACAAATAAAACTTTTAAACCCCAAAAACTCTTACTGAAAAACACTTGAAGAATAGGAATTTTTGCTCTTGAAAATCTTGGCTAAAACAGCCCAAAGAAGTGGGTATTATAACCCACAAACAAATCTGCCCGTTGGCAGCAGGAAAGGGCAATTTTACCCTTCCGGTTGACGACCAGTCGACCAGCCAACAGTCAATTTTCTGACCGTTGTGCCTGCGGTCGACCGCCCGGTCGACCGTGCCTAGCAACGTTCGACCGCCCGGTCGACCGGCCCCCACCCGAGAGTGGGGTGCTCTCAGTCGGTCGATCGCGCGGTCGACCGGCCAAGTTGGCTGGCCATGTGCACGTCCTCGTACACATCGGTCGACCGTCCCGGTCGACCGGCTCTTGGCCCGGTCGACCGCCAGAGCAATCTAGCTGGGTTTTTAAGATTTAAAAACTTGGTATTTTAATTCCAATTAATCCCATAAAATCACATAAATTTCACAAAAATAAGTTCTTTTATTATCTTTGAAATACAAATATGTGTGACTAAAATTCAATACATATTACGAACTATTTGAACCATTTTTGTGATATAAAAATTTGCCTTAAATACAAAAATCGTATTTTCCAAACTTGAATTTTTGAAATGGAAAACCGTTTTCTCTAAAACACATGTAAATACAAAAACATGATATTGAAACAATTTTGAGGCATATTGTATATGGATAGAATCCAATATACATATAAAGATTTATATCTATGTTTTTGACATGAAATCCAATATCGGTTAAACCGAAAAATCAAAACCAAATAAACTTTAAACTTGTGTGTGTATGTGAACTTGCGCATATCAACACTATCTAATCTTTACACAAGATCTAAACATATCTAAACTAAACAAACCGAGGTCTTCTTGTAGAACTCCTTCTTCAAGTAGACTCGATCCAAACACGATCCACCGAGCTTGACTCCAACCGAGTGCAATGTGCGATCTTGACGCGCGAGCTATTGAATCAACATATGATAGCTCCAAAATACCTTTGTTGAAACTAATCACCTACTAATATCTTGATCAAATATCTGAAACTAAATATCACAAGATTATTAGAAAACTATAATTATATGAGTTCATCATCATCAAAACTAGAGTGAAGGGCCTCTGGGCCAACAACGTCTCCTTCAAAGTGGGGAATTTCCGCATCCGAAGCCTCACTGTCGGCAGTGGCGACGAACTCTGGGAGGCCTGGCACCCGGACCCTTTTGCCCTCACCCTTCTTGGTGACTTTTCGCTTCAGCCGCTGAGAAATCAAATTCACGCCAAAAGAGTTAACAAAAAATCCGGTTGGCGTGGAGTTTGAAGTTCTATACCACTGACAGAACCCCAAAGTCGTTAGTAGGTTTGGGGTCCTCAAGGCATGCACTTCCGTGCCTCAGTACAGCCAGCGATGAAGAACTGCCAGGCGCGAGCACCGTCAATAAGGCTCCCCATGAAGGCCAGGCTGGTGTTCGGATTACCAACATAAAGTTGGTCATACCCGAACTGACGAGCAAATTGACTCGAGACATAAGGCTCCAAATAGCAGGTATCCCCGCTTCTGTACATCAGATGACATGGCCGGATGTTAACCCGCCATTCACAGATCCCCTGACTTAGCGACGTCTTCCCATCTCCCACATCCTTGAATTCTTCGCCATAGCCTGCATTGCGAATGTAGGGGAAGCACCGGAAGAGACTATAGACGTTGTACCTGTTGGCCCAAAGGCCCATCACTCTAGTTTTGATGATGACCAACTCATGTAGTTATTGTACTAATGATCTTGTGTTTAATTAGTGACAGATTTATGATCAAGATCTTAGTAGGTGCATAGCTTCAACAAAGGATTTAAAGTCAAGTTTTAGAGCTTGCACGGTGTTTGGACCAAGTCAAGAAGGCTTCAAGTGAAGACTTCAAGAAGATGAAGACTTGTGTCTAGGTTTGTTTTATAAGATTTTATTTTAGATTAAAATGTAAAGGATAGAATAGTTGGTGGATTGCTCAAGTAGATATACACACACACACACACTCTTGATTAGATTGTTTTTACAAAAGAATTTTTACTTTGGAAAATACCGGTTTGGTTTTTGGTATTCTAGTTTATATGTTTTAACCAAAACCATATTTAGAGTTTAATGTCAAAAACATAGATATTTCACCATGTTTGTGTAGTGGATCATATCCATACACTCTATACTTCAAATGAGTTTAAATATCTTGTTTTTGTATTTGGAGAAGTTTGGAAAAATCAAGTTTTGGAAAATACTGTTTTTCATTTGAGCCAATTTTTTCATATTACAAAAATAGTCCAAATCATTTGTAACATGCCTTGATTTTATGCAACCATGTTTGTTTATCAAAGTATATTGGTAAAACTAAATTTGTAGATTTTCTGTTATTTTATGGGATTTTATTTCATTCAAAAAGACCAAGTTTTAAATCCCCATGACTGTGCTGCCTGGCTTCAGCCGGTCGACCGACCGGTCGACCGAAGCCTGAAGGCGGTCGACCGAGCGGTCGACCGACGTGCACAGACGTGCACGCCAGTTCTGGCTGGAGGGCCGATCGACCGACCCGGTCGACCGTCCGAGAGCTCTGCTCTCTGAAAAGGCCCCGGTCGACCGACCGGTCGACCGGACAGAGAGCTGTGCTCTCTGTATCCTGGCCTCGGTTGACCGACCGGTCGACTGCAGCCCCAACGGTCGGATTTCTGATCGTAGTCGGTCGACCGACAGTTCTGTCAGGCCTCTAACGGCTAGTTTTTGGAACCCTATAAATTGGGCCATTTGGGGGCTGTTTTCTACAAGATTTTGAGTGGATTTTAGAGCCAGTTTTTCCTGCTCTTTCAAGAGATTTTTCTCCACTTATTTGAGAGCAAATATTTCCAATCAAAAGGGGAGTTTATCAAGAGATCTTTTCTTGTATTTTGAGGAGGCGGACGTGTGTGTCCGCGGTGTTTCGAGTTCGGGTGCGAACTTGGTGTTTGAGGTGCGGCCTCGGCGAGCTTGTGGGCTTCCGGTGTGTACGAGCTAGAGAGTCCAAGGAGTTCAAGTGTGAATTCGACTTGTAGGTGTTGCGACACCGAGTGATCCGGGAGATCGATTATAGTCGAAATCCTTCGTGTGTCGAAGGCGAGGATATAGAGCAAGGGTGCTCGAACCTCGAAACAAATTCCTTGTGTTTGCGATCGCTCACTCTCTCTATCTCTTGTTTATATCTTGCATTCCTTTATTGTGTTTATCTTTATATGCATGATATACTTGTGTGCTTAATTGTTATATGCTTGGGGATTGTTTGCTAATACTTGTATTTAACCAAGAGAGCCAACGCGGCACCTCAACCCTTATCTAGGGGAATTTAGAGGAGTTAGTTCAGAGCCCTTCACGGGGAATTCGGCTACACTCTTGTGGTATACGTGGTGTTTAGTTTAAGAATAGTTTGTTTAGGTCATAATAGTTTTTAATTCTGCATTTAGTGACCAATAGATTAGCCATCACCTATTCACCCCCTCTAGGTGATTTTACAATTGGTATCAGAGCCAAGTGCTCTTGATTTTGGTCTTACAACCTAGAGTTAAAGATCCTCATTTTTAGGCTAATCACAATATTTTGTACACACCATGGATTTCATGTCACCACTCACTTTTGACATTCTTAACATCCAAATTTGGAAGGTTAAGATGTCCTTGTATCTCAAGGCCCTAGGCATTCATGTTTATCTTGCTACAATTAAAGATTCATATGTTAATGATAGCAAGAATTTTGAGGCTAATGCAAAAGCCCTACATGCTTTGAAGAGTGCCCTAAATGATGAATTTTTATCTAGGGTATCTAACATTGATTCGGCTTTTGTAGCATGGAATATCATCACCTCCCTTGGCGAAAAAGATCTATATTATGCAGGGAGCGATTCGGACGTTGGAAGCGACACCTCCAACGTGTGCTATATGGTCCAAGGGGATAACCCCCTTGAGGTAACTACCGAATCCGAGGTAGATAAAGATAACATGTCATATGATGAGCTTACTTCTTTTTGTCAACTATTACTTGAAAAATATGACATGCTTAAGAAAGATAATAAGAAAATGAAAAAGAATTTTGATTGCATGTTAAATGAAAAAAATTCTTTACAAGCAAAATTTGAAATTATTTCAAAAGAAAATGAATCTTTGAAAAATGAAAATATTTCCTTGATGTCTAAATTGAATGATTTATATGAAGGAAATATGTTTTTGAAAAATGAAATTGCTTTGGTGGAAAAACAAAAAGAAATTGCTTTTCAAGAAAACAACTCTTTAAAAAGAAAAATTGTTGAAAAAGAAAAAGAAAATGTTTCTAAAAAGAAAAAGACTTTTGATCATGTTTTACATGCCACTACTTCTATTGATAAAAATGAAGTTAAATTTTTGAAAATAAAATCAATAATTTAAGCTCAACCTTGAGCAAATGTGCTTTTGATCATTCTACATTGGAGTCTTTGTTTTCAAAGAAACAAGCTCCACATATTCATGCACATCATCATGCATATGCACATATAGTACGTCATGAGCACACCCACACTCATATGCATTCTAAGGTGTACAAGTGTACACATTGTGGCCGCAAAGGCTATTTAGCAAAGTTTTGTTATGATAAGATAAATTTTTTAAATTTTGCTAATAACAAAAATGTTTGGGTGCCTTACAAAGCTAACCCCCAAGGACCCAAAAGAAAATGGGTACCAAAGTCCCCACCTTGTGTTTTTGATGTAGGTGAGGGCTCTCACAAGACGTGAGAGATTTGGTGCCTTGGTGGTGGTTGCATGGACTTGAAGGACATATAATTGATGCACCGCTATCAAGGAATTTTTGGTGGGACGACCACCATGTTTTGGAGATTTGGAGTATAGTTCTTTGGTTTTGTAACTAACTCTAAACTCCTAATTTATTTACATGCATTTATGATTGATGTTCTTTAGCATGTTCATGTTATATGTTTTGTTTTGTGCTTCATGTGGTATATAACTTGTTTAAATGTAATTTTTATCAAAACTTGTGTATATACATGTACAAGTAATGAGTAACAAATTGATTCATACATGTTTGCACTTCATTTCTCATTTGTACTCACTATATGCACATGTATAGCCTAGTTTTGATGATTCCCTCATTTACACTTGTTTTGCCAATTTTCGTATTTTACTTCATGTATATGCTATTTTTGCATTCAAATCTAATAAATATACATGTATACCCCATGAGTCATTTGCCTTTATGCAATTTACATTATGGACTCTTTTATGTTTGGGATATGTATGCATATTGTTAGATTTAGATAAATCATACATATATCATGAAGTTTATTGTTTATATGAAAAATGAATTTTTATGTTTTGTTTGAGAAAATAATATTCATGTTTAATTTGAGCTTTATTTACTATTTTCATGACAATGCTATTTACATGATGTTTGAATACTCACACTTTATTTGTTTATTCATGACTTTGTTTCATGATTATTTTTGAGCTTGATGGACCATGAGTGCTTGAATTTTTGTGTATTTAGTAAGATTCATGAAAAACATATGATTTGATTTCATGGTTTGAAGGACCTTTAACTAGTGTTTCAAAAATCATTTTTAACTAGTTATTATTCTTCATTGGGTAGTGGTTTTCACTATAAAATGTTTTCAAACCCTATTTTCGAAAACCCCTTCCTACACCTTGATGGGCAGATGGCTGGGCGAGTATGCCTTGTAAGCTTAATTGAAAAATCTTTTATCTTGAGCATATAATGGGTGGTAGGTTATGAGTTATATACTTGATTTACATTGTTATTTTCAATTGGTATCATTGGATCTTTTCAATTGGTATCTAAATTGATAATTTTGTATATACTCATAATTTGTTTTCTATATATGTATGCTTCATTATTTCCATAATATCAATTGCTATTGGTATTCTCTTTTCATACATATATATGATTTTCGTGTGCTTGCTTTGCAATTGATTTACATATTTAAAGCACAAAGTTTATGCTAAGCTTAAGTTAAAACTTTATTTTCAATTGGTATCTCAACTGACATTTTAATAAAGCTTATGCATGGCTTTTCAATTGATATCAATATATTTCTATTTCAAATTTGTTATAAATTTACAATTGGTATCAATATGTATTGCCTATTTGAAAAATTCAAAAATTGTAATGTTTATTTTACAATTGGTATCAACATGATTTTTTTACAATTGGTATTTTAAAATTTGACTACAATTGGTATCTTAAAAATTTTGTTTATAAGATATCTCAAAATTTTGTTTTTAATAAGAAAAATCAAAACATTTTTTGATTTGTATTGCCTATATGCAAGGGGAGCTTAACATCTCTTCTACATATAGATTCATATTGAGTGTATCTTGTATTGAGGAGCTTGACAACTATTTTTTATGTGATACACGTGTGTAGGTGGAGCTTCACATCTCCTCTTATGCATTACATATTATGTGTTATGTGAATTAGGGCTTGTCATCCCTCTTTCATGTAATGTATATGTGTAGGGAAGCTAACTTAGCGTCTTCCTCTTCATGAACGTATATCGCATATATCCTTTATTGATTTGTTTCATGTCACCCCTTTGTTGATTTTTGCTTTTGACAAAAAGGGGGAGAAAATTTTGTTTTTTATTTTAACCCCTTTGTTGATGATTGACAAAAAGGGGAAAAAGTATTTGAGAAGTTTTTAGTATATATGCATGTTTTCCTTTCTTTATTCATAAAGGGGGAGAAGTATTTATGTTTATGCATATATATGTTTTGTATTGCAAATAGGAGAAAAAGAATTTGATGAGTTTTATGCTTGATTAGCATGTTTATCTCCATATATTTGCATACATGTTTGTTTATGCATATGCCTCATTGTCATATCTTATTATCTTATTGCTTATTTTTGTATGCATGAGTTAAGGGGGAGCTTCTTTGAAGCTTTACTTTAATCCATGTATATATAACTTCATGAGTTTTGTCATCATCAAAAAGGGGGAGATTGTTGGCCCAAAGGCCCATCACTCTAGTTTTGATGATGACCAACTCATGTAGTTATTGTACTAATAATCTTGTGTTTAATTAGTGACAGATTTATGATCAAGATCTTAGTAGGTGCATAGCTTCAACAAAAGATTTAAAGTCAAGTTTTGGAGCTTGCACGGTGTTTGGACCAAGTCAAGAAGGCTTCAAGTGAAGACTTCAAGAAGATGAAGACTTGTGTCTAGGTTTGTTTTATAAGATTTTGTTTTAGATTAAAATGTAAAGGATAGAATAGTTGGTGGATTGCTCAAGTAGATACACACACACACACACACACTCTTGATTAGATTGTTTTTACAAAAGAATTTTTACTTTGGAAAAATACCGGTTTGGTTTTTGGTATTCTAGTTTATATGTTTTAACCAAAACCATATTTAGATTTTAATGTCAAAAACATAGATATTTCACCATGTTTGTGTAGTGGATCATATCCATACACTCTATGCTTCAAATGAGTTTAAATATCTTGTTTTTGTATTTGGAGAAGTTTGAAAAAATCAAGTTTTGGAAAATACTGTTTTTCATTTGAGCCAATTTTTTCATATTACAAAAATAGTCCAAATCATTTGTAACATGCCTTGATTTTATGCAACCATGTTTGTTTATCAAAGTATATTGGTAAAACTATTTTTATAGATTTTTTGTGATTTTATGGGATTTTATTTCATTCAAAAAGACCAAGTTTTAAATCCCCTTGACTGTGCTACCTGGCTTCAGCCGGTCGACCGACCGGTCGACCGAAGCCTGAAGGCGGTCGACCGAGCGGTCGACCGACGTGCACAGACGTGCACGCCAGTTCTGACAGGAGTGCCGGTCGACCGACCCGGTCGACCGTCCAGAGAGCTCTGCTCTCTGGAAAGGCCCCGATCGACCGACCGGTCGACCGGACAGAGAGCTGTGCTCTCTGTATCCTGGCCTCGGTCGACCGACCGGTCGACCGCAGCCCCAACGGTCAGATTTCTGACCGTTGCCGGTCGACCGGGCGGTCGACCGACAGTTCTGTCAGGCCTCCAACGGCTAGTTTTTGGAACCCTATAAATTGGGCCATTTGGGGGCTATTTTCTACAAGATTTTGAGTGGATTTTAGAGCCAGTTTTTCCTACTCTTTCAAGAGGTTTTTCTCCACTTATTTGAGAGCAAATATTTCCAATCAAAAGGGGAGTTTATCAAGATATCTTTTCTTGTATTTTGAGGAGGCGGACGTGTGTGTCCGCGGTGTTTCGAGTTCGGGTGCGAACTTGGTGTTTGAGGTGCGGCCTCGGCGAGCTTGTGGGCTTGCGGTGTGTACGAGCTAGAGAGTCCAAGGAGTTCAAGTGTGAACTCGACTTGTAGGTGTTGCGGCACCGAGTGATCTGGGGGATCGATTATAGTGGAAATCCTTCGTGTGTCGAAGGCGGGGATGTAGAGCAAGGGTGCTCGAACCTCGAAACAAATTCCTTGTGTTTGCGATTGCTCACTCTCTCTCTCTATCTCTTGTTTATATCTTGCATTCCTTTATTGTGTTTATCTTTATATGCATGATATACTTGTGTGCTTAATTGTTATATGCTTGGGGATTGTTTGCTAACACTTGTATTTAACCAAGAGAGCCAACGCGGCACCTCAACCCTTATCTAGGAAAATCTAGAGGAGTTAGTTTAGAGCCCTTCACGGGAAATTCGGCTACACTCTTGTATTATACGTGGTGTTTAGTTTAAGAATAGTTTGTTTAGGTCATAATAGTTTTTAATTCCGCATTTAGTGACCATTAGATTAGCCATCACCTATTCACCCCCCTCTAGGTGGTTTTACAGTACCGACACAGCAGCTTGCGGACCGTGACCACATAAGTCCGTCACCATGTCATCAAATAGGTGTATGGCAAGCCGATCCTAGAGTATGGTCCGTCACGGAGCAAGATAGTGCCCTTCCCCCTTTTCGTTGTTGGTGGTTTGTAGAAAGCCTCCGTCAATGCACGAAGGCCCCGCTGAATACAACACACCATTGCCGGGAGAAGTCCAAGGGAATGATTGTGAACGAGATGAACGGCCGACAGTGAGCCGCTTCATGAGCATCTTCCAAGTTGGGGAACAGATAATTCCCCTAGCTCTTCGAACTACTCGAAGCTCCCTTATGGCTCCCATACATACTCGAGCAGATGTAAAAATGGCACATCAATTCTCGGTAGGTCTCGAACAGGGCGGGGTCCTGTTTCTCCAGAAGTGCCAATTCAGCTTCACATGGGAAGTATTCTTTATAGGGGAGAGACCCAAGTGGTAGAGCAGACTTCTCACATCCTGTGCAAGGCCATACCCAGTTCGCCTAAAGGGTAAAGAAAGTCCTTGTAGTAGGGCAGTATAATTCAAAGATGGCGTAGAAATTCGCTACGCTCATCTGAATACCATAGTAGGTTGCTCTGACAGCCTCATAAAGTTCCAGCCTCCTTAAATCCTTCTCAAAGTGGGCCAAGACATATAGGGTCAAATCCCTCCACCAGGCCTTGGGAGGATAAATCCAGCCTGGGGTCGTGAAATCAGTTGCTGGATAGTTGCCGTGGACTTTGAAGAATTGATTTCCAAAGGTTTAAGCCATAGCGGGATTTTCCCCTCCGGGATGTCTTGAAGAATGTTTTCAGGATGAAGACCCAATATGCAGCGAGGAGGACCTGCCCTCGTATAACCGGGAGACGTAGCTATCAATTTACCCACATGAACGGAGTCAGTGGTCCGAGTCACTTGCCACTTCATCTTCCGAGACGTTGTCACACACTGAAAGAAAGACAACGGGAAATGACGCTTGCTAGACGGGAGGTAATACTTCTCGCCATCCAGATTGAAGATCCACTCCCTTCCCTGGCCAGCAGCTGATGATCGGTGTCAGGCGCTGCATCCCCAAACATGAAGCCGGACTTCCGGTAAATTTTTCGGTGACAATCCTCAAGGGGGGCAGTAGTTAAGATGCTCTTCATGGTACGCTGATCTCCGACGTAGATCAGAGCAACCCGGCTAGGAGCGCTCCGCTCGCTGAATAATGAGGCTTGCCCCTGGAATTGCAGGCTCACATTGCCATCCAGTCCCCTGGCTGTTCCAAAGAGGCTGTTCAAAGGTCCCGGAGTATAGTGTACTGCAAAGTAAGAAGAAACTATATTAGTCCATTAGCCAAAGCAAAAAAAAAATTGCTAAGGTATAGTTTCGCTCTCCGAGCGAAGCTAGCCTAGCATTAGCTTCGTCCTGAGGCTTAGCTCCACATCCTGCACGAAGGTAGAGTGCAGAAAATCTCCAAGTGTTAGCTTCGCTCCGGAAGCTTAACTTCGCATTCTGTCGCTGAACAGAATGCGGAAAAACCCCAAAGGCTAACTTCGTTGGAAAGATACTTGTGCCTAAATTGTTCAAAGGACTTTAAAGTCTTTTTCCCAGCTACGCCTCTAGAGCTAGCTTCGCATCCTGTCATTTGACAGAATGTGAACCGCCCTAAGGGCTAGCTTCGCATAGAAGCTGAGAGAAGAAACCATTATTAGTTTCTAAATTTCAAGATAGGAAATTAAGGAGAATTAAATCTCCTAAAAATTTCGGCAAAGTTAAATTAAGGGAGGGCGACTCCCCTGAGTACATAGGTGACACGTTTCTCACTCCCCACACCAATGCGCCGCAGAAAAGCACCACACAGGCCATCCCGTGTCCTCCCCCAATGCATGAGATTCATACCGTGACCTACCGACCTCCTTTCCTCCTTTCCCGGACAGTAGAAATGTTGGCAAGGTCTCCTCGTAGAGCACTTGCACCACCTGAACCCCACCAGCAATGCACAGAAGGCTTGCCCCCAAGGTGGCTACTGCTCTTGCTCTCTCAGCAGCAACAGCAAACGAGGTTGCTTGTTCCCGAGCTCGCTCAACAACCAGCCTCAAAATCATGTCGCTTACAAAATGGGCATCATGGAAGGTACGGCATGACCGAAGGTAGAGGGTGCCCGGAGCGCTCGGTGAAGGCTTGACCTAGTAGTTCGCTAAATCCTCGATGGACCATCTGGCGAATTTCCAAGGGAAGGAACCAATGAAGGAGGAGAAGCAACTTTTAGTAAGCTGTGCAACGGCTTCTTTGTCCCGAGTGAAGAGTGAATGAGCACACATTACAACGATGAAGTCATGCCAACGGCGGACCTTTTGACTCCACAAGGCTCCAATTATTGGCATGCTGGGCCATAAGCAACCTACAGCTGAGTTTTACAGTGTCTTGACCAGCAACTCCATGTATGTGATCCATGCTCTTGTCGCCTTCGAATGTTATGGTCAGGCTCACTAGGGTGGCAATTGACAATGGAAGCATCGCAGGTTTTGTCCCACATGTCAGAATTCCTCACAAAAAAAAAAAGAAAAAAAAAAAGAGAGGAGGAGACTGAGGATTACTCCTGTAGATTCTTTGTTGGTTCGTGACAAAACAGCTTATTCCAGAAATTAAAGTTCACAGAAAATCATTTTCTGAACTTTCTTGGGATGAAGATATTCATGTCTCTGGTCTACAAATCTATCCAGTTCTCTGTGTTTCTGCCAGAAAGCATGCATGAACCAAAACCAAGGAACAAATTAATCCAGAAAGGAATCCTATCAGCTATGATTGATTGACAGTCTGAATGGAAGTGACACCATGTGGTGTTTAAGCCTGGCATTCATGTAAACAATCGTGTTCTTCATTGAGTAGACAATTGCATTGATTGGGCAGTTTGAGCTTTTATTTGAGATTATATTTGAACAGAAAAACATATTAGGTCTTCAACATAATGATGCAAATAAGATCAAAGACGTTAAAATACATTTGTCGGCAGGGAAAGAGACAAACATCACTCTGACGGGGTCTGAAACAAGGGTTGTGCACGAAAAAGAAAATTTCTCATGTACTAATGATGGAAGAATTTAAAAAGTCAGGCATACAAGGATATTGGTGTAGAAAGATTGATCACATAAATATGAGATTGAAAGTCAGAAATAAGACAATGTACTTGAGTGCTCTAGTTATGTTTACAGCCAGGCTATTGTAGGGAGAGAGGAGATAAAAAGTTATGATAGGGTTTTTTTTTAAGCTCGTTGGAAGAAATAGCGTAGAGATCGGAAGCCAAAAGAAAGCAAGAACGTAGCGAATTGCAGGCCAGCACAGTAGCCGCCTAACCGCTCGATCGACTAGCGTGCACAACGTTTACATGGTAGCTCGATTGACCGTCCGGTTCCGGTCGACCGTTCTGGTCGACCGACTGGCATGCATGAAGTCTCGGATCGACTGGGTCGACCGAGTGGATGGGTTGATCGACGGCCCGGTTGCCTGAAAGGCGAATCTGGGCGAATTTGTCTCTTCTTTCAGGATTCGGACTTCGTTTCTGAATTGGAGTCAAATTCAATTGGGTTTCCTAAAACCCTGATACTCTCTGGTTATAAATAAAGGGGTAGAACCCTCATGAATTGTATGCAAACTTGTACTTGATTGTTGAATTAATAAATCTCTCTCCCTTACCTCAAGGACGTAGGCATATTGTCGAACCTCATTAAATATTGTGTTTGCTTTATCTCTTGTTAGTTGTTCTTGTTCTTTTGGGTACTTCTCCGCAGCATATCTCTTTGTTGCTTGGGGTTCCTTATTAGTTGTTGCCAAAGCTAGCGCGCAACAAGTGGTATCAGAGTATCTCAGGTTCTTCGTGGGATCGTGTGTCGATTCTAAGAGCATTGATTGCTGTTTGGTGGAGATCATGTGTCGATCTCGGAGCAACGTTGAGACTGTTAGTGGGATCGTGTGTCATCTCAAAATAGCATTTGGATTGCTCAAGGAATCAAATTCGGTGGAAAAGATCGCTTCAAAAACTCTCTTAGGGTTTCACTTTGAGGTAAAGACTCTATTTTTATCTAGTTTTTTGATATAAACCCCGTTTGTTTTCCGCATTACTTTGAGGGATCTATTGAGAAGATGGCTGGAGATAGTACATCTATACGTGAAATTCATGAACCCCCGTCCATTGAAAATTGATGTCGTGAAGTTCGATGGCAAGAACAACTTTGGTATGTTGGGATGTGAGGTGATGGATGCATTGACGACATCAAATCTCAAAGACACTCTACGGTTAGAGAAAAAGCGCGATTCTACTTCTGAAAAAGATTGGGACAAGATGAATTGAACGATGTGTGGTTTGATAATGTCTTGTTTGACACAAGACATCAAGTACCATGTATTACATGAAACATCTGCAAGGCAGTTGTGGAAGATCCTAAAAAAAAAATATCTAACGAAAAGTATCGAGTTGCGTTTGCAGTTGAAGAGGAGGCCTTATTGCTTCCAGATGAAGAGAGGACTCTCCATTGATGAACAACTACACCAAGTTTCTTACAGACTTAGTTAATGTGGATTGAAAAACACCTAGAGGGGGGGATGAATAGGTGTAATTGCTAATCTAACAATCTTTTAAAATTAGGATGAATGAATGATGCAACGATCTCTCAAAACAAGACTAAGAGCCGAATACCCCGTGAGAGGTTCTGAACTCCTTCCTCCCAATTCCCCTTGAATGAGTTAGAGGTGCGCAATGCAACCTTGTTGTATGAGAATTGATCGACAAAATATCAATGAATGAATAATGGGCAATGATGAAGAGCACACAAGATATCACAAGTAGAGGAAGCAAAAATACTTGAAACAATAAGCAATAGAGAGCAATTGAAAGTAAAGCGAAATAGAAAGCAAGAGTAAAAGACAATCGCAAACACAAGTATTTGTTTCGAGGTTCGAGCCACCGCTCTACTCCCTGCCTTCACCTCCGTGAAGGGTTTCCACTATCACCGAGGACGCTTACAACGGTCTACCGAAGACCCGAGCACCGAGCTTAACCAATTACAATAACCTCTACTGAAGAGGTGTCTCCACAAGAACAAGAAGAAGGAACAAGTAGCCAAAATGATCACAACAAGATCACTAAACTCTTTTACAAACTCTCACTCTTTTACAACTTTCTTATAGAATGAGTAAGGGAATTTTGGCTCTAAGGAGTGTAGTGAGAAAACTCAGTTGTAGAGATGATTTTTGCTGGAGAACACAACTGAAAACAAGCTCAAGAAAGAGTTGGAAATGAAGGGCTTAAAACACTTTTCTTCTCTTTTAAAAGCTATGAAAACTTGAGGATTTTTCTTGGTATTTTGTAAGAGACTCTTCTCCTCTATTTATAGGGAGAAAAATAGGTTTTAAAACAATTTATTTAGACTTTATTTGCTCTGAAAAAGATCTGAAAAATCCTGAAAAAGTCTGCCAAAAAACAGTCCAAAAAACAGATTTCAGAATTGCACAAAAGAGGAAAGAGCCGTTGGGCTGTTGCAGGCTTGGCGGTCGACCGGGCCGGTCGGCCGCTAGCTCAGCTGGAAAAGAGCCGTTGGCTCGGGTCGACCGGTCCGGTCGACTGACCTCTAAGAGAAAACATAGTATTCTTCGGGCGGTCGACCGGGGCAGTCGACCCAGAAAACCCGAGAGCAACTGCTTACAGTCGGTCGACCCGGGCGGTCGGCCGACAGACGTGCACAAACGTGCACGTCCTGGCACTGGCGTCGGTCGACCGTGCCGGTCGGCCGGTCAGCCTGAAACAGGAAAAACAGCAGGATTTTGAAGTTGGAAAATTTTGTAAAAAATGTTTTGAAGTAGGGAAAGCTAAGTAATATGCTGGAAAGAGTATACATACATGATCTAAACATGATATTTATATTTGTAAAACTTAGGGTCATGTATATATATTTACTAAGGCATAAAACAAAAGTTTTGACCATGAAAACTTGAATATAAAAACGTGTGTGTGTATCCTAGAGCCAATTACCAAAACTCAAACTTTAACAATCTAATTCTTACATTGGTTCTAAGTACTACAAGTGCTTCAAGAGGGCTTTTCACCATAAGGTCTTCAACACTTGATTCTTGAGCCCAATTTGAGTTGACTTGAGTCCAAAACATTTGCTTATAGGGAATAAACCTTTTAGATGAGTTAGATCCCTGAAACACACTTAAACAACAAACTCTATTAGTACAAATAACTAATAAGTTTTGTAATCATCAAAATACACTAAACACGGGTGATTGTAACCTTGGGCCAACAATCTCCCCCTTTTTGATGATGACAAAATATATAGGTTATTTAAACAAAAATGGAAAAAGAGCTTGGAAAGCTCCCCCTCAAATAATGCTATGTATCAATAATGTCAATGAAGAGCTAAATACATAAGGCATTGAAAACACATAGTCATTAGAAACCCATAGTTTTGTCAAAAACTCAAATATATCAAAGTAATACCCCATAAACAAACAAAACAACAAACAAACTCATACTTTTTCTCCCCCTTTTTGTCATACATCAAAAAGGGTTAAACAAACAAAACGAAAGAGATTTTTCTTTAAGAATCCATAATGCAAACATTCAACTCACCACAAATAAAGGAAAATCTAGCATAATCCAATGGTTTAGTAAAAATATCGGCAAGTTGAAAATCGGTAGAAACATAATCAATATCAATATCACCTTTCTCATAATGATCTCTAAGAAAGTGATATCTAATGTCAATGTGTTTGGTTTTACTATGTTGATTTGCATTCTTTGTCATGTGAATTGTACTAGTATTATCACAAAATATTTTAACATGATCAAAGTGTAAATCATAGTCGAGGAGAGTATGTTTCATCCAAAGAACTTGTGCACAACAAGCTCCGGCTGCAACATACTCCGCCTCGGCGGTTGATAGGGCTACCGAATTTTGCTTTTTGGAAGACCAAGATACAAGACAATTACCTAAGAATTGACATGTTCCACTTGTGCTCTTCCTATCTACCCTACAACCCATATAGTCAGCATCCGAAAAACTCTTCATATCAAATAGTCCGGTTTTCGGATACCACAAACCCATTTCAATAGTGCCCTTAAGGTATTTAATAATGCGTTTTATCGCTACTAAATGAGACTCCTTAGGACATGATTGAAAACGAGCACAAAGACAAACGGAAAACATGATATCCGGCCTACTAGCCGTCAAATACAATAAACTACCAATCATGCTACGATAGAGTTTAATGTTTACACTTTTACCTTGTTCATCCTTATCAAGCTTGGTAGTTGTTGCCATGGGAGTTTTGCTCACTCTAGCGCCTTCAAGTCCGAATCTCTTGATGAGTTCCTTTGTGTACTTGGCTTGATTGATGAAGATCCCATCCTTCCTTTGCTTGATTTGGAGTCCAAGAAAATAGTTGAGTTCCCCATCATAGACATTTCAAATTCATCCTTCATGCATGATTCAAAAGCTTGACAAAGAGATTCATTAGTAGAACCAAAAATAATATCATCTACATAAATTTGCACAATAAGAATGTCATTTTCTACATGTTTTGTAAACAAAGTGGTGTCAATTTTACCTTTCTTAAAACCATTTGAAATCAAAAATGAAGAAAGTCTTTCATACCAAGTCCTAGGGGCTTGTTTTAAACCATAAAGAGCTTTATCTAATTTAAACACAAAATCCGGATGTGTAGGATCAACAAACCCGGGGGGTGTTCAACATACACCTCCTCTTCAATAAAACCATTTAGAAAAGAACTTTTGACATCCATTTGAAACAATTTAAAATCTTTATATGAGGCAAATGCTAGTGTCATCCGTATGGCTTCAAGCCGTGCTACGGGTGCAAAGGTTTCTTCAAAATTGATTCCTTCGATTTGAGTGTAACCTTGGGCAACTAACCTAGCTTTATTCCTAACAACGTTACCCGATTCATCCAACTTGTTCTTAAAGATCCACTTAGTACCAATTGTTGGTCTATCGTGGGGCCTAGGAACAAGGTGCCAAACTTGGTTGCGCTCAAATTGATTGAGCTCCTCTTGCATGGCTAGCAGCCAATATGAATCGGCCTCGGCTTCGAGGACGTTCTTGGGTTCAATATGAGAAATAAATGCATAATGTCCACAAAAATCATGAAGTTTAGAGCGAGTGGTTACCCCTTTTGATACTTCACCTATGACGAGGTCCTTGGGATGATGAGGATTGTATCTCCAATCCTTTGGAAGTTGTTGAGTAGGCTCCACTTCAATTGATTGAATTTCATGTCCTTGAGCCTCTTCTACTTTAGCTTCACTTCCTTCATCATCCTTTGGCTTGTCTCCCATAGTAGGTGTATCCTCCAAGGTCACTTTCTCCAAGCCTTCATCCAAAGTATCTATTTCTACAACATTCTTAACAAACAAGTTAGATTCTTCAAACTTAACATGTATAGATTCCTCAATAGTCAAAGTTGATTTATTGAAGATTCTATAAGCTTTACTAGTATTAGAATATCCCACAAAAATTGCCTCATAAGCTTTAGCATCAAATTTTCCTAAATTATCTTTTGTATTTAAAACAAAACATTTGCATCCAAAACCTTGAAATATGAAACATTTGGTTTTCTAGAAAAGTACATTTCAAAAGAAGTCTTTGAAGTATTTTTACACAAGAAAACACGATTTGATATATAGCATGATGTATTTACGGCCTCGGCCCACAAATAATGTGGTAGACCATATTCACTTAGCATTGTCCTAACCATCTCTTATAAAGTTCGATTTTTCCGTTCAACTACTCCATTTTGTTGTGGAGTTCTAGGACAAGAAAGTTCATGCTTAATTTCATGTTCTTCACAAAAAGTGGTAAAGGGTAGGTTAATGAATTCACCTCCTCTATCACTTCTTATTCTTAAAATTAAAACATCTTTTTCTTTTTCAACTCTTTTCTTAAAAGTTTGGAAATATGAAAGTGCTTGATTTTTGTGTTCAAGAAAGAAAACCCAAGAAAACCGTGAGAAGTCATCAACCAAAACAAATGCAAATCTATTCCCACTTAGACTTTTGGTTTGTGTAGGGCCAAATAGATCCATATGAATTAGCTCCAAAGGACGTGATGTCATAATATCCTTAATTGACTTGAAAGAAGACTTAGTTTGTTTCCCAAATTGACATGCGTCACAAACTCGGTCCTTTTCAAAACTCAAACAAGGAATACCTTTCACCATTTCCTTCGTGTTTAACCTAGATATATGGTCAAAAGAAATATGCCCTAATCTTCTATGCCACAACCAAGAGTCGTCATCGAGGGCTTTTAAACAAGTAATATTACAAGACATATTAGACATATCTATCATATAAACATTACTTTCACGAAAACCGGAAAACACACAAGTATTAGAAATTCTATCAATTACTTTACAAGCTACATTATCAAAAACTACATTAAAACCTTTATCACAAAGTTGACTAACACTCAAGAGGTTATGCTTGAGGCCATCAACTAAAACAACATTCTCAATTAAAGGGGATGTGCCGAGTTTTACATTACCAATACCGATGATTTTACCCTTGGCATCATCTCCGAAGGTGACGGTGCCACCTTCATGGTATCTTGATAGGGTTGCAAAGTTGTTGATGTCCCAAGTCATGTGCCTTGAGCAACCACTATCAAGATACCACAATCCTCTACGTCGTTGGGCCTTGGAAGGTACCTACATTATTTAACAAAGTTGTTGACTTTGGTACCCAAATTTTCTTGGGTCCTTGAAAGTTAGTGTTTCGAACCCAAACATTATGATGAGATGCACTTAGTCTATCATAACAAAAATTAGCTAAGTGCCCTTTACGGCCACAATAAGAACATGAATACACTTTACCATACATGAAGGCATGATGTGAGCGTGAAGTGTGAGCATGTTTTGGGGGTTTGCCATGATGTATAGGTTGTGTGGTATGAACATGAGCATGAGCATGATAAGCATTTTTCTTTGGGGCTTGTTTCTTAGGAAACATAGCCTCAATCTTCCTCTTATTAAACTCACAATTTTTTAAAACAATTCCTAATGAGTCTATTCTTTCTTTAAGCATGGTAATCTCATTAGAATCAACTAGTGGGGACTTGCCTTTACAAGAAATCTTATACTTGTCAAAATCTTTTTGGGTGGAAACAAGAGTGGAAAGTAATTCATCCTTTTCTTTAGAAAGAGTAAAAACTTGATGATTAAGAGATTCATTTTCCTTTTTCATTTTTAAATACTTTTTCTTAAGAAAATATAGTTATGTGATAATTCTACAAAAGCTTCTCCTAACTCATCCATGGAAAGTTCATCATTTGGAGAAGTGGAAGGGGTTACCTTGCTTGTGCTTTCATTGGCCATGAAGCACATGTTGGCGGTGTCGATTTCCTCCTCGGATTCGCTCTCGGAATCCCATGTAGCTTTCATTGCCTTCTTCTTGTAGGGCTTCTTGGAGGTGGAAGGCTTTACGTTATTCGGACACTCCGCCACTGTGTGTCCCGGCCTTTGACAATTGAAGCAAATAATCTTCCTTTCTTCTTTACCTCCTTGCCATCTCCTTCTTCCTTGAAATTTAGCCTTGTTGTACATCCTCTGGACGTTCTTCACAAGAAGTGAGAGCTCTTTGTCATCTTCTTCTTCTTCATCGTCTTCGTCGGAGTGTGTGGATTGACTTTTGAAGGCTATTGTCTTCTTCTTGGAAGGAGCCATTTCTTCCCTTACCTTTCTCTCCATCTCATGGGTTTTGAGGTTCCCAATGAGACTAATTAGCTCCATCTCCTCCTTGTCATTTAGTTCCTTCAAGGTAGTTGCTTTTACTTCCCATGAAGGAGGAAGAGCCCGGATGATCTTTCTTACTCTTTGATCGTTGTCGATAGCATCACCTAGAGAAGAAAGTCCATTAGTGATCTTTGTAAATCTTGTAACCATATCATCTATGGTTTCATTTTCTTGCATGCAAAAGTTCTCATATTGGGACCGAAGAAGATCTATTTTAGCCCTCTTCACTTGTGAGGTCCCTTCATGTATAAATAGCAAATGTGTCCAAATTTCATATGCGGACTTGCAATGAATAACTCTAGCTATATCATCATCATTAAGGGCTTGAAGGAGTGCATAGTGAGCCCTAGCATTGGCATCAAATTCTTTGGTCTCTATTTCGGACCAAGTGGATTCATCACCGGGGGGTGCACTAAAGGGTTTGGTCACGGCCTTTGCAACTCGACTACCTAGAGATTGCAAGAAAACGGTCATCTTAACCTTCCATATGGGAAAGTTAAGTCCATCAAACTTAGGGGGTGTCTTAATACCATCAGCCATCTTTACTAAGTGAGAAAGAATGAAATGATTAGCAATATTAGGATCTCTCTAGGGTTGTTAAGCCAAGAGCCTAGTAACCAAGCTCTGATACCAATTGAAAAACACCTAGAGGGGGGGTGAATAGGTGTAATTGCTAATCTAACAATCTTTTTAAAATTAGGATGAATGAATGATGCAACGATCTCTCAAAACAAGACTAAGAGCCGAATACCCCGTGAGAGGTTCTGAACTCCTTCCTCCCAATTCCCCATGAATGGGTTAGAGGTGCGCAATGCAACCTTGTTGTATGAGAATTGATCGACAAAATATCAATGAATGAATAATGGGCAATGATGAAGAGCACACAAGATATCACAAGTAGAGGAAGCAAAAATACTTGAAACAATAAGCAATAGAGAGCAATTGAAAGTAAATCGAAATAGAGAGCAAGAGCAAAAGACGATCACAAACACAAGTATTTGTTTCGAGGTTCGAGCCACCGCTCTACTCCCCGCCTTCACCTCCGTGAAGGGTTTCCACTATCCACCGAGGACGCTTACAACGGTCTACCGAAGACCCGAGCACCGAGCTCCACCAATTACAATAACCTCTACCGAAGAGGTGTCTCCACAAGAACAAGAAGAAGGAACAAGTAGCCAAAATGATCACAACAAGATCACTAAACTCTTTTACAAACTCTCACTCTTTTACAACTTCCTTATAGAATGAGTAAGGGAATTTTGGCTCTATGGAGTGTAGTGAGAAAATTCAGTTGTAGAGATGATTTTTGCTGGAGAACACAACTGAAAACAAGCTCAAGAAAGAGTTGGAAATGAAGGGCTTAAAACACTTTTCTTCTCTTTTGAAAGCTATGAAAACTTGAGGATTTTTCTTGGTATTTGTAAGAGACTCTTCTCCTCTATTTATAGGGAGAAAAATAGGTTTTAAAACAATTTATTTAGACTTTATTTGCTCTGAAAAAGATCTGAAAAACCCTAAAAAAGTCTGCCAAAAAACAGTCCAAAAAACAGATTTCAGAATTGCACAAAAGAGGAAAGAGCCGTTGGGCTGTTGCAGGCTTGGCGGTCGACCGGGCCGGTCGGCCGCCAGCTCAGCTGGCAAAGAGCCGTTGGCTCGGGTAGACCGGTCCGGTCGACCGACCTCTAAGAGAAAACATAGTATTCTTCGGGCGGTCGACCGGGGCGGTCGACCCAGAAAACCCGAGAGCAACTGCTTACAGTCGGTTGACCCGGGCGGTCGACCGACAGACGTGCACAAACGTGCACGTCCTGGCACCGGCGCCGGTCTACCTTGCCGGTCGGCCGGTCAGCCTGAAACAGGAAAAACAGCAGGATTTTGAAGTTGGAAAATTTGTAAAAAATGTTTTGAAGTAGGGAAAGCTAAGTAATATGCTGGAAAGAGTATACATACATGATCTAAATATGATATTTATATTTGTAAAACTTAGGGTCATGTATATATATTTACTAAGGCATAAAACAAAAGTTTTGACCATGAAAACTTGAATACAAAAACGTGTGTGTGTATCCTAGAGCCAATTACCAAAACTCAAACTTTAACAATCTAATTCTTACATTGGTTCTAAGTACTACAAGTGCTTCAAGAGGGCTTTTCACCATAAGGTCTTCAACACTTGATTCTTGAGCCCAATTTGAGTTGACTTGAGTCCAAAACATTTGTTTATAGGGAATAAACCTTCTAGATGAGTTAGATCCCTGAAACACACTTAAACAACAAACTCTATTAGTACAAATAACTAATATGTTTTGTAATCATCAAAATACACTAAACACGGGTGATTGTAACCTTGGGCCAACAAATGTGGATGTCAAGATCGATGAAGAGGATAAGGCGGTGATTCCACTGAATTCTCTTCCTGACGAAGAGTATGAAACTTTTACTCCAACTTTGATCAATGATAGACAAACACTTTATAGTAAGGTGTCGGCTGCTCTTATAAATTATGAAGTAAGGAGGCAGGACAGACTGTCTTCATCTGGGAGTACAGCAGCAGAGGCGTTAGCGGTAAGAGGCAGGAGTTCCAATAGGAAGGGCAAAAGTGATCGTGGGAGATCGAAGTTCAAGCTAGGTTTCAGAGATCTGAAGAAGAACCAGTGCGCCTTCTGCAAAGAGGTAGGGCACTGAAAGGTTAATTGTCCAAGGGCCAAAAGTAAGAAAAAGGAGTCGAAGACCGAGACAAACATTGCACAGGTGGTTAGTACTCATGCCAGTACTTCACAGGCAGGTGGATCAGACTCAGACTCATTGGTATTCTCTTTCTCTATTATTACTCTTATCGTTGGTTACTCACGAGATTCTGAGTGGATATTAGATACTAGAGCAACCTATCATGTGTGCCCAAACAGAGATTGATTTTTAATCGTTGAGAAGCTAGATGGATATTCTGTTATCATGAGTGATGATCACCCATGTAACATGGAAGGTATAAGTACAATCCAGATCAAGATGTTCGATGGGATGGTACGGGAATTGAAGGAAGTGAGGTATGCACCTCAATTTAAGAGGAATCTTATCTTAGTTAGTGCTTTGAAAACATGGATCTTGAGGTATCTATAAGAGATGGTGTTCTCAAGATGACTAAAGGCTCAATAGTAGTTTTGAAAGGTGTCCACCGAAATAATCTCTACTACTTGAAGGGTAGTACAATTATAGGTCAGGTGGTGACTTCTACAAAATCAGATATTGATTCTACTAGGCTGTGACATATAAGGCTCTGACATACAGGTGAAAAGTCTTTGCAAGCTCTTGCGAAGTAAGATTTATTGAAAGATGCCTGAATCTGCAAATTAGAATTTTGTGAACATTGTGTCATTGGAAAGATGACTAACGTGAAATTTGCACAACGACTCACTGTACCGAGGGGATTCCGGATTATGTTCACACCAATGTTTGGGGACCTACCAAGACAGTAGCTATTGGAGGTAACCACTACTTTGTGACTTTCATTGATGATTATTTTAGGCGATGTTGGGTATATACTATGAAGCACAAAGGAAAAGTTTTAGAATTCTTTGTAGAGTGGAAGAAGAATTTGGAGAAAAGCACGGGAAGAAAGAGAAAGGTCCTCTTGTCAGATAACAGAGGTGAGTATAAGTCTGATCCTTTCCTAAATCTATGTCGTAATGAGAGCATAGACATGTACTTCATAGTATGGGAAAACCACAACAAAACGGGGTAGCAGAAAGTATGAACATGACTTTGCTAGTGAAGGTCTGATATATACTATCCAATGCCAGACTACCAAAGAACTTTTGGGCTGAGGCTTTGGTATATGCTTGCTATCTCGTCAACATGTTGCCTTTGTCTGCGATAGGAGGTAAAACACCTCTGGAGATTTAGTTAGGGAAAGCTGCTCAGGACTATGATTCTCTAAGGGTATTTGGGTGTCCGGCCTACTACCATTTTAAGGAAGACAAGTCAGACCCAATAGCGAAGAAAGGAGTGTTTGTAGGATTCAAGAGAGGAATAAAAGGCTAAATGATTTGGGATCCTAAGGACATGAAATTTGTCCTCAACAGAGATGTCACATTCGATGAGACTTTAATATTGAAGCCTATAATCTCTCAGCAGGTGGAGATTGAGAAGACCAAAGGGGTATCACAGCAGGTTGAGAGTGATGCTACTTCACCATCTCTAGAAAGGTCAATATCTTTGGAGATCATACCCATTGTGATACAGGGTAGCGATCATGTAGCCGAGCAGAATTGATGATGATGAGGATCAAGGACAGGCTATAGGTGATGTCCATGACTCCGTTGCAGTTGGAAGAAATAGAAAAAAATTCATGTAAGCCTAGTTGGCTCACTACATATATGATTGTGGCCTGCGCTCTCTCAGTCATTGAAGAGGTGATCCCGTCTACATACAAGGAAGTCGAAATCAGTTCAGAGTCCAAGATGTGAAAGGATGCTATGGAAGAAGAGATGAGTTCTCTACACAAGAACGACACTTGAGAACTGACAGAGTTACCCAAGGGAAAGAAGGCATTTGGTTGAAGTGGGTATATGCAAAGAAACAGGGATCTCTCAAAGGTGATACTGTACGCTATAAAACAAGGTTGGTAGCTAAAGGCTACACACAGCAAGAAGGCATTAACTACAATGAGGTATTCTCCCTTGTTGTAAATCACTCGTCGATTCGAATTTTGCTAGCGCTGTAGCACAGTATGAGTTGGACCTTGACCAGCTCGATGTGAAATCCGCCTTTCTCCATGGCGATCTTGATGAGGAGATCTATATGTCTCAGGCGATGGGATTCAAAACTACAGGAAAGGAGTGAAAAACACCTAGAGGGGGGGTGAATAGGTGTAAGTGCTAATCTAGAAACTAAGTGCGCTAAATGCGGAAGCTAATGCAAATTTTGCAACACACTTAATACAACACACAAGTGTAGCCGAATTCCCCGTGAAGGGCTCTGGACTAACTCCTCTTGATTCCCCTTGAATGGGTTGAGGTGCTATGTGAAGCTCTTGTGGTTAAGTATAAGTGAGGCACATACAAACAACCAAGCATACACAAGATATAGCAATATGAAATATGCAAGGCACAACACAAGCAATGAATGATATGACAATATGAATAATGCTATGCACAAATAAACAAGAGAGAAAGAGTTGAGAGACAATGGAACAAACGCAAAGGCCAAGATATGTTTCGAGGTTCGAGCACCTAGCTCTACATCCCCGCCTTCACCACCGTGAAGGATTTCCAATCCACTATCTCCCACCGAGGGAATCTCCACCGAGGAGGATTTGTTACAACAAAGGGAGTACCGAACTCCTCTCTCAAACACCGCCTCACAACCGAGGGGTAGGCCCGTAGCCAAACAACAACCAACACCTCTACCGAAGAGGGTTACAACCAAACTCCACCTCTCACTAGAGGGAGCAAACCACAAGCCTCAACCTCTACCAAAGAGGGAGCAAACACCAACCCAATACAACAACCTCAACCTCTACCAAAGAGGGAGTAACACAAGAGCAAGGGTGTTTACAACTTAGAGGTTCAACAACCTCAAACAATCTCTTCTTTCCTTTTTCCCACAAACAAATGATCCTAATAGAATAGGATAGGTGATAGCTCAAGTGAAAAAACTAGGTGTTTTGGAAAACAAAAACTCAAAGAAAAATACTTGGGAAAACTCTTGTAAAGGATAGAAAATGAAAGCCAAGACAAATCTCCCAAAATACTCTTTTCTTTGATTTTCCCAAACCCTAAAACACAAAATCAAATTTGGAAGTTTAAAGCCCAAAAACACTTTTGAAAACTTGTTTTTAACTCTAGGGAAATAGTAATTTTTCTCTTGTAAAAACCTTAGCCAAAATCCCAAAGGAATGGGGTTTATATAGGCCAAAACAGAAAACTAGCCGTTAGGCTGATCTGGCAGCCTGACAGGCTAGCGGTCGGCCGGCCCGGCCGACCGCCAACGGTCAGAAATGTGACCGTTGGGGCAACCCGGTCGACCGCCGGTCGACCCCCAGATACAGAGAGCAGAGCTCTCTGGTCCGGTTGGCCGCCCGGCCGACCGTCCCTGTGTCTGCCAAACGTGCACAGGCTTGTGCACGTCGGTCGACAGCAAGGGTCGACCGGCCCTTGGTACGGTCGACCCGTGCGGCCGGCCGTCCTGGCCTGTCAGCCACTGTTCTGGGACAGAAACACATGTTAAAAATATTTCTAAAAATCTTTTAAGACTTTATAAAAATACCCAAAAATAGTTTTATCATTTTGCATTGATATATAGACATGTGATAAAAAGTTTAGCTCAAATATCAAGCATATGAAACTATTTTTGTGTCTAATCATTTTTACCAAAAACCAAAACATGTATTTTTATCAAACTTGGATTTTTCAATACATGAATAGGAAAGTCAAAATAAGTTTGTTTAAAAGTTAAGCATGCATGTATAGAATGAAACAACTATACATATATCAATTAAACTTGTTTTGATCAACTATTCATGAAAACCAAAAACCAAACATAAAACGTGTGTGTTTGTGCACTTGAGCATATCAACTATACTAAGCTTTACAAATGGATCTAAACACACTATCTAAACTATGGATACCTAAGTCTTCTTGACGATCTCCATCTTCAAGTAGACCCGATCCAAAACTCCATCCATGGGCTAGGCAATGTGTGATCTTGAAGCTTGAGCCCTAGAATCACTTGTGAAGCTTCCAAACACCTCTTGTTGAAGCTAATCACCAACTAATATCTTGGTTAATGATCTGAAACTTAAACAACACAAGATTATTAGTAAACATAACTACATGAGTTAATCATCATCAAAACTAGGGTGGAAGGCCTTTGGGCCAACAATCTCCCCCTTTTTGATGATGACAAAACTCATGGAGTTATATATGCATGGATTAAAGTTAAGCTTCAAAGAAGCTCCCCCTTAACTCATGCATAAAACAAATAAACATAAATATGCATGAATGACAATGCATAAACCAGATGCTCTAGATACCAAATGAAATATTCAAAACAAAACATGCTCTAGAGATCAATTAAAATTAAACTATTAAACTTAATATATGCAAAACACAAATATGCATGTATAAAACTCAAAATCTTTCTCCCCCTTTTTGTCAATCATCAACAAAGGGGTAAAAACAAAATCAAAACAATAAATTTTTCTTCCCCTTTTTGTTCAAAATCAAGGAATCAACAAAGGGGTTAATACCAATAAAAACAATGTTCTCCCCTTTTTGTTCAAAAAAATATATCAATAAGGGGTTACAATCAATTAAGATACCAAAGGAATTAGATATGACAAATTAGCATCTTGATATCAATTGATGGTAAACAAAAGATCAATAAATGTTATATGCTATATACATTCATGAAGAGGAAGACGCTAAGTTAGCTTCCCTATACATATGCATTACATGAAAGAGGGATGTTAAGCCCTAATTCATATAACACACATTATGTAATGCATAAGAGGAGATGTGAAGCTCCCCCTACACACGTGTACCACATAAAGAAGAGATGTTAAGCTCCTCATTACTAGATACACTCAACATGAATCTATATGTGGAAGAGATGTTAAGCTCTCCTTGCATATAGGCAATACAAATCAAAACTTTTAAATTTCTTTTTAAACTAAATTTTGATTTACCAATTTAAAACATTCAAACAAATATCTTGATATCAAAAAGAGAATATTTTTCTTTTTAAGCCATATAAACAATTTTGATTGTGATATCATATGCTTAAAATAAACATCAAATTTTCAATCATAAAGTGTGGGAGTGGAAATCAAATACCAATTGAAATATGAAAGTCAAATTTTCTCCCCCTTTATGAAATACAAACTAAAACAATGCGTAGGCTTGATACCAATTTAAAAGTAATCAATTGAAATAGGATAATCATTAAGGTTTTCAAGCTTAGCATAAACAAATATTTGTGCTCTAAGATATAGGAATATAGTAGGCACAAATAAAACATATATGTATGAGAAATTAGATACCAATAGAAATTGATACCATAAGAATTGAAAGCATTCATACACACAAACATATGAGTATACAAAAATGATCTAGATTGATACCAATTGAAAGAGTTCAATGATACCAATTGACATAACAATAAAAGCATGGTATAACTCATATCAAAATGAAGAATACGAACTAGTTAAAATAGAAATTTTTTGTTAACTAGTACGAAATCCTTCAAGCAAGGAATAAACTAAAAATAATTTTCATAAAACACATGTAAATCACATAGCACTTAAAAACACTCAATATTCAATAAAGTCCATACATGCTCATGAAAACATACTCATGAGAAATATTTTAAAAAATGGTGAGTGTACAAGTAATGTGTGACATGGCATTATGAATTTTCCAATTAAGCTCAAAATTCCTTGAAACAAGAAAACATGAAAAACATTAAAACTACTTAATCTTCAAGGCATATGTATGTCTAATACAAACTAAAGTATACATACATATCCAAAACATAACGAGTCCACAAAGATATATGCATGAAGGCACGTGGCTCAAAAAGATGTATATGTATAAGAATAGTTTGAACTAAATGGACATATACATGAGTTAAACATAAATACATGAAACATGAAAAAACTAAATTTTCATTAAAAACAAATTTCATTTCAAGGTATATGTATGATTTGTCAACACAAGAAGTATACATACATATCCCTAAACACAATTGAGTCCATAAATATAGATTTGCATGAAAGGCAAATGACTCAAGGGGTATACATGTATATCTTAAAGTTTGACAATACAAACATATACATGAAATGAAAACTCATAGAACAAATCCAAAAATAGGAATACAAGTTTAAAATGCATAAATCATCAAAACTAGACTATATTAGCACATCTAATGGGTTCAAATAAGCATTCAAGCTCAAACGAATATAGATTTATTTATGGCCCACTATATGTACAAGTATATACCTAGTTTTAATAAAACTAACATTTAAACATATATTCAAAAATTAAGCATCAAAACAAGATAAAAATCAACATGATAAGCAAAAACATGATTATTATGAATATCCACATGTTATTAGAAATATGATATACGCAATAGCAACCATATAGTGAGAACACAAAAGAATTTGTCCATATTAAACATGGGTGTCTCAAAATAACTAAACATGTATATCACTAATCTAATAAGCATGGCATTTTCATAGTAATCAACAAACATCAAAACATGCTATGAAAGATAAACATGAAAAGCATGTAAACATAAGGAGTTAGAGATTCGATACCAAAACCAATGAGGGCACCGCTCTAGTTCTCCAAACCAAGGTGGTCCTCCCACCAAACATCCCTTGAAAGTGATGCACACAAATTGATTTCCATGAAATTCGGAATGCATCCACTCTAAGGTATGGCAACTCTCACGTCATGTGAGAGCCCACACCTACATCAAAAATAGGGGGGTGGTCTTTGGTACCCATACTCTTTTGGGTCCATGGGGGTTAGTCCCTTCTCTAACCCAAACAAACTTATTTGCTAAATTAGAAACATGTATTCTATCATAACAAAATTTAGCAAGGTGGCCCTTACGTCCACAATGGGCACATGTGTACACATGAGCATACATGTGATGGGTGTGTCCGTGAGGAGCATGTGTATGCCGTGGAGGGTGTGCATGCATAATAGATGGAACTTGTTTCTTTCGAAACAAAGTTTCCAAGCGTGTATGGTTCATGGCACATTGGCTCATAGTGGAGCCCAAACAATCCATTTTCTTCTTAATTAAATTTATATCATTTTTAATCAAAGAAGAAGTGGAACATGCAATAGGAGAAATGTTGATACTACCCTAGCATGGCAAACATGTGTAGACATATCATTTTTCAAAACAATATTTTCTTTAAACAATCTTCTAAATCCTTAGAAATAGAAGCAATATTTATTTTTAAAGAATCATTTTCTTTTAAAACAAAATCAATTTTTGAAGACAAAACATCATTATTCTTCAAAAGAGTTTCACAATCATTTTTAGATTTTAAAACTTTATTTTCTTTTAGTACAAGATCAAGTTGAGATTTCAATGAATCCCTCTCATTAGAAATCTCCTCCTTTTCTTGCAAAACAATATCAAGTCTAGAGATCAAATTTTTATTTTCATTGTTAAGGCCTAGAATTTTCTTTTTCAAAATATTATATTTTTCAATCAATTTTTCACACACAATAGATAGTTCTTCATTCAAAGCATGGGCATCAATACGATCATCACATGAAAAACTAGAATCAAAACTATCTAGTTGAGATTCCGATTGTACCTCAAGGGAGTCATTCCCTTGGACCATTAAGCATTGTGAGTCGGATTCTCCACTAGACTCCTCTTCTTGTTGGATTTACAATTGAAGCTCGGAGGTGGTGGTTGTGGTTGTCAACATATTCCACACTGCAAATGCGGAATCAAAGTTAGAAGCAAGCATAAGATATTCTTTATTTAATGTGCTTCTAATAGCCTCAAGGGCTAATGCATTGGCCTCTATATGCTTGCTATCACTAAGGAAGGATTCCTTGGTAATGGCAAGGTGAACCTTATATCCTAGGGCTTGAAGGTATATGGACATCCTAGTCTTCCAAATAAGAATGTTGGAAGGGTCAAAACTAGGTGGGGTCATGAAGTCCATGGTAAACTATATGAGTGTGCAAACAAGCAAATGCAAACAATAGATTAGCAAACAAATAGATCTCACTCCTAGGATGTTAAGCCTAATATCAGGAGCGTTGGCTCTGATACCAATTGAAAAACACCTAGAGGGGGGGTGAATAGGTGTAAGTGCTAATCTAGAAACTAAGTGCGCTAAATGCGGAAGCTAATGCAAATTTTGCAACACACTTAATACAACACACAAGTGTAGCCGAATTCCCCGTGAAGGGCTCTGGACTAACTCCTCTTGATTTCCCTTGAATGGGTTGAGGTGCTATGTGAAGCTCTTGTGGTTAAGTATAAGTGAGGCACACAGAAACAACCAAGCATACACAAGATATAGCAATATGAAATATGCAAGGCACAACACAAGCAATGAATGATATGACAATATGAATAATGCTATGCACAAATAAACAAGAGAGAAAGAGTTGAGAGACAATGGATCAAACACAAAGGCCAAGATATGTTTCGAGGTTCGAGCACCTAGCTCTACATCCTGCCTTCACCACCGTGAAGGATTTCCAATCCACTATCTCCCACCGAGGGAACCTCCACCGAGGAGGATTTGTTACAACAAAGGGAGTACCGAACTCTTCTCTCAAACACCGCCTCACAACCGAGGGGTAGGCCGGTAGCCAAACAACAACCAACACCTCTACCGAAGAGGGTTACAACCAAACTCCACCTCTCATTAGAGGGAGCAAACCACAAGCCTCAACCTCTACCAAAGAGGGAGCAAACACCAACCCAATACAACAACCTCAACCTTTACCAAAGAGGGAGCAACACAAAAGCAAGGGTGTTTACAACTTAGAGGTTCAACAACCTCAAACAATCTCTTCTTTCCTTTTTCCCACAAACAAATGATCCTAATAGAATAGGATGGGTGATAGCTCAAGTGGAAAAACTAGGTGTTTTGGAAAACAAAATCTCAAAGAAAAATACTTGGGAAAACTCTTGTAAAGGATAGAAAATGAAAGCCAAGACAAATCTCCCAAAATACTCTTTTCTTTGATTTTCCCAAACCCTAAAACACAAAATCAAATTTGGAAGTTTAAAGCCCAAAAACACTTTTGAAAACTTATTTTTAACTCTAGGGATACAGTAATTTTTCTCTTGTAAAAACCTTAACCAAAATCCCAAAGGAATGGGGTTTATATAGGCCAAAACAGAAAACTAGCCGTTAGGCTGATCTGGCAGCCTGACAGGCTAGCGGTCGGCCGGCCCGGCCGACCGCCAACGGTCAGAAATGTGATCGTTGGGGCAACCCGGTCGACCGCCCGGTCGACCCCCAGATACAGAGAGCAGAGCTCTCTGGTCTGGTCGGCCGCCCGGCCGACCGTCCCTGTGTCTGCCAAACGTGCACAGGCTTGTGCACGTCGGTCGACCGCAAGGGTCGACCAGCCCTTGGTACGGTCGACCCGTGCGGTCGGCCGTCCTGGCCTGTTAGCCACTATTCTGGGACAGAAACACATGTTAAAAAATTTCTAAAAATCTTTTAAGTCTTTGTTAAAATACCCAAAAATAGTTTTATCATTTTGCATTGATATATAGACATGTGATAAAAAGTTTAGCTCAAATATCAAGCATATGAAACTATTTTTGTGTCTAATCATTTTTACCAAAAACCAAAACATGTATTTTTTTTATCAAACTTGGATTTTTCAATACATGAATAGGAAAGTCAAAATAAGTTTGTTTAAAAGTTAAGCATGCATGTATAGAATAAAACAACTATACATATATCAATTAAACTTGTTTTGATCAACTATTCATGAAAACCAAAAACCAAACATAAAACGTGTGTGTTTGTGCACTTGAGCATATCAACTATACTAAGCTTTACAAATGGATCTAAACACACTATCTAAACTATGGATACCTAAGTCTTCTTGACGATCTCCATCTTCAAGTAGACCCGATCCAAAACTCCATCCATGGGCTAGGCAATGTGTGATCTTGAAGCTTGAGCCCTGGAATCACTTGTGAAGCTTTCAAACACCTCTTGTTGAAGCTAATCACCAACTAATATCTAGGTTAATGATATGAAACTTAAACAACACAAGATTATTAGTAAACATAACTACATGAGTTAATCATCATCAAAACTAGGGTGGAAGGCCTTTGGGCCAACTAGGAGGATATGGTATGCAAACTGAAAAAATCGCTGTATGAATTGAAGCAGTCTCTTAGGCAGTGGTATAAGCGTTTCGACAGCTTCATCAGAGGAAAAAGGTACACACGCAGGCATTATGACCCATATGTGTATTACAACAAACTACCCAGAGGAGAGTACATCTGTCTACTGTTATATGTAGATTATATCCTCATTGCTCCTAAGAGCAGATCCACAATTGATAAATTGAAAAAAGACCTGTCTTTCGAGTTCGAGATGAAAGATCTTGGTGAAGCGAAGAAGGTGCTAGGCATGAGATTGAATGAGATCGAAAGAGTGGTAAGGTTAGCTTAACACAGAAGGGGTATTTGCAGAAGGTACTTCAGAGATTCAACATCGACGGTGATACGATGTGTAAGTACACCATTGACTCTTCATTTCAAGTTAAAAGTCACTATGTCTCCTACTACTGTTGAAGAACCTGAGTATAGGATTCGCATGCCGTATGCTAGCACAGTTGGTAGTTTAATGTATGCAATGGTGTGTTCAAGGCCAGATTTATCACAAGCTGTCTCGATGATCAGCAGATACGTGCATGATCCTGGTAAGGGTCATTGGAGGTAGTAAATGGGTTCTATAGTACATTAAGGATACCATAGATATTGGTTTGGTATTCGATAAGGTTTTCACGGGTAAGCAGGAGTGTATCGGATATGTTGACTCTGACTATGCTGGAGACCTCGACAAACGCTGGTCTACAACGGGGGTATGTGTTTACATTACCCCAAGCACCAGTAAGTTGGCGCTCTATTTTACAGTCTACCGTTGCATTGTCTGCTATAGCGGCCGAGTACATGACCATGATGGAGGCTATAAAGGAGGCAATATGGCTTCAAGGATTGCTCGATGACTTGGGGATTGATCAGGATCTATTGAAGATCAACTGTGATAGCATGAGTGCTATCTATTTGGTAAAGAACCAGATGTATCATGCACGAACGAAGAACATTGAAGCCAAGTTCTACTTTGTTCGGGAGATTCTTGATGAAAGTGATTTTCAGTTGCAAAATATTCACACCAAGGAGAACCCCGCTAATATACTTACCAAGGTGGTGTCGGGAGTGAATTTACACATTGTAAAGAGTTGCTCCATATCCTTCCAGTTGGTTGAGCTCGGTGGAGCTCGTTTGGATGAACTAAGGATGGCTTGATCCCTTGGGTAAGGTACCTAGGCAGCCACACAAGTGCAATCACTTTCGAGTCGACAGGTAATATGATGAGTTCGGCTCAGATTTGAGAAATCTTTACCAAGGTGGAGAATTGTAGGGAGAGAGGAGATAAAAAGCTATGGTAGAGTTTTTTAAACTCGTTGGAAGAAATAATGTAGAGATCGGAAGCCAAAAGGAAGCAAGAAAGCAGCGAATTGTAGAGCAGCACAGTGGCCGGCCGACCAATCGACCGGCCGACTGACGTGCACAACGTGCACAAGGTAGCTCGATCGACCTAGAAGGAGAACGGTCGACCGACTGGCATGCATGAAGTCTCAGTTCGACTCGATCGACCGACCGGTCGACCGAGTGGAGGGTCGTCGACCGCCCAGTCGACCGACAGGCAAATCTAGACGAATCTGATTCTTCTTTTAGGATTCAGATTTCATTTCTAAATTGGAATCAAATTCAATTGGGATTCCTAAAACCCTGAGACTCTCTGGCTATAAATAAAGGGGTAGAGCCCTTCATGAATTGTATGCAAGAAAAAAAACTTGTACTTGATTGTTGAATCAATAAATCTTTGTCTCCTTTGCCCCGAGGATGTAGGCATATCGATAAACCTCGTTAAATATTGTGTTTGCTTTCTCTCTTGTTATTTATTTTTGTTCTTTTGGGTACTTCTCCGCTGCATCTCTCTTGTTACTTGGGGTTCCTCATTGGTTGTTGCCAAAGCTAGCGCACGCAACAACTATTTATGTAGAATATTATTCATTGGCTACCAAAATATGGAGGGGAAAGAGATCTCAAAATTATTAAGATAATGCGAAGGGTAAAAGGTTAAATGGTAGATTTATGCAGTATTAAAATGAAAGAGATAATTTTGATGTATTTAATAAAGAAGAAAATACTAAGAGTACTTTTGGTAAGGCGAAACTGCTGACATAAACAAACAAACACACAACACTGGTGCATGCAACTTTCTCCTCAATATGCGCATGCGTACTATTAAAAAAATAATCTCTAAGAATGCGGAAATTCATTTTTCTTCCTCTCTCTCTGTCTTTCTCTGTCTCTCTCTCTCTCTCTCTCGATTTTTCCCTTTTTCTTTTCCCCATGACTTAAGATGAAAAATGGGTTGAGATGCTAGATTGCACGACAAAAAATGATTCAGATCAAAGATTCAAGAATTGAACTTATTAGAGTAGAAATAAGATTCTTTATTATAATAGAAATTTGAATTTTTTTCCTTTATTTTGGATTCTCCTATTTCAAGTAAAATATTGTGTATTTTTCTAGTCAATACTAGGACACGTATGTTTTCTCTATAAATAAACGATCACACCTAATTGAGAGTATATGGTCTTTTTTTCATCTTCTTCACCTGAATATAGCATCAGAGCAAAAATCCTAACCCTATATCATCTTATCAAAAACTTTAATCCTAGTTTTAAAAAAAATTGATCATATGAACAGTACCACGTGTATTGTTCATCATGAGCAGTAAAAAAATCAGAGAGAGCTACTTAATTTTCTTCTATAGTAAAATTTTAATTTTATTGTAATAAACATCTCGTATCCATTCTTATTGTTCTCATGGCTGAAAAATAGAAGGGATTCAGGAATCAAAGGAAGGACAATCAAGAAGAAATAGATAACTCTGCACTTATAGTTAGACTGTATAACTAGAACTAATGCATTTCAGTAACAAATTTCTTTACATTAATTTCTGACTGGTTGTACTGTAAATGTAAGAGCTTAGGCTCTGATACCATCCTATAATGCCCCAATCCTGCGGGTACATAGACGTTATTGTGACGTATATATGCAGGTCGAAAATACCCTCACGGTATTACGCTAAACATCAATACAGATAAGAATTAGAGTACAAAAGTACATGGTGCATTATACATGCCAACATATGAGTACAATTACAAAGTTATCATAGGATGTGACACAATATTAAAAGAATATTACATCACCGATAAACGTAAATACGAGAATACAAAAAGATATACTATTATGAACAGTACTAATGATGCTCACGAGTTGCAAGTGAAAAACTCGAGAGGCGAGCTGGGGACCTAAAAGAATAGGGCCCCGGACGGTCAACTGCTGATCCGCGATGCTACTGCCGCGCAACTCTGATCACCAGAAAGTCCACCATGATCTAATCTCTGAGATCTGGACATGTAGATCCAGGGGAGTTAGAAACTCCCCAACGAGTGGCAAGATGAGTGCCAAGTAGCGTGTATAGATAAGCACACGTGTATCAATAAAATCCGAGTCAAAAGCATGTATTGAAAACCGTGTCATGAGCACAGGCATACATGAGCAGGCAATGAGGCAGCAAGTAAATAAAATGTGGCAAAATCAGTTATATAAGCCCAAATTACAGATTCGTAAGATTAGTACATTAAAGAAATAATCTAAACAAAGAAACCCTCATTTATATACCTTGTATCTAACATCACTGTATCCTGATTTCATATAACCCAAATTATTTCCTAAACTAAAAAAATATCATAAAATTGATAAAATCAAATAAAACCAAATACAAGAAAAACCAATCGTACAAACTCGATTTACGACTTCATGAGACAAGTACGTCGAAGGAATAATCCAAACAAGAAAACCTTCATCTATATACCTTATGCCTTACTTCACCGTAATCTAAGTGTATACAACCCGAATTGCAAAACAACATAACAAATTATTGATTAGCATATTATTATTACTACTCATCCTACCCATATATCTAGGTATGTGCCATAGCGTCCCAACATACATACATCCATATATGAGAAAGCAGAGGTTGTTACTAGAAACTGATGATGAAAGCAACGAGTTATATTTACAGTGGGTCTCATGCATGCCTGGGATCACAGTCCAGGGTATTCCATTGCTGGTGTATGAAACCGACTCAAGGCGTACAGGAGGAGAGTCTTATATTATGCCCATTCAGGAATATAACAGGAGGTAGGAAGCCAGCGCTCCCCTCAGAGCACCCAGAGGCTCTCAGGTAAAATTGAAAGTTTTAGTTGCATAATATTTTCCATTGAAAATCATTATGGGAAAACTTACAAGATTTGAGGAGAATATTTTAAGTAATTTGAACAAAAAATAAAAAATTATAAGTTGAACTCTCCTCTGAGATTTCTGGGAAAGTGTGCTAGTGAGAGTCTGATCAGTGCGCCAACATTTTTTTCCTGTTGATGATACAAGTGGTCGATCTTCGAATGCTATTGCCTAGGAATTCCTTCTCGCCTGGTTTCGGAGATTCCTTGAAAGGGAGGAAGGTCTTAAGGTATTAACACCCTGATCTTAGAGAAATAATTCTCTGAAGCTTCTAGGAAACAAGAAAAAGTTGGCCTTACTAGCTCTCTCATGCCTCAGCTCGATGCTTCATGCCGGATCTCTGAGCTCATCATCAGATGAGCTATTTATAGGCTTTGGAGAGATATTACTGCCATTAGAATTCAGCCACGACTAACAACAGTCATCTAGGCTCGCGCTGAAAGCTGTTTTGAGTTTCACGCGAGGCTATAATGCCCATGCTAGGTTAAATGTGAGCCACATTCGAGGCTAGATAGGCTCGCGCGAGCTTAAAAATGGCCTATTGACCCAACCATTTTCATTGAACGTGGGGCAAAGTGGGCGGGTGTAACTGTCCAGTTAAAGTGGCATTAACTCCACTAACGTGTAGGGTTAGCCCACTAAATACTAGGGCAAAGGTTTGACCTGACCAACCCTCTCATAGAGGCGTAGAAAGCTCGTGCGAGGCTAGATGTGGTCTCGCGCGGGGCTAGATTTAACTCCAAATGCAGGGCAAAAAGCTTTTAATCAAAGCTGTCACAGCTTTGGCAAAGCTAGAAAATTAGCCCTATGCGGCTATGTTGAGCTTCAGGCGAAGCTAGCACTTAGCTCGTTACTGAGCTTTGAAGGGCTTTAAGACGAAGCCAGATGATTTAGCCTTTGGAGTGAGGCTAGCACCTTGGGTTCGCACGAGGTTAAGTATTAAGCTGATTTAGCTTCAAAAAGTAGTATTTGGCCCATTGTCTGCTTCACTGAATCAGCGAGACCTGAGTTTCTTCTTTGTTCCTTGAGATGTGTTGAATTGGTTATTAGCTTGTTCGCAGCTTGTCTTTTGTAGAAGTCGACGAGTTGGACATCATTCTGACCAGTTGAAAAGTTGCACGAGAGTTTATCTTTTTTAGTGTGTCAACAAAACCCTCTTCAAAGTTTTCGTAAATCTGCAATAGGATAGTTCAGATTTCAAAATACTTTGAATTATTTTGATTGATAATCATAGATATTTGGGTGTGAGCTTCGCCTTGATGGTTGAGCTCAGCTTCGCCTTTATGGCTGAATTTTAACCTCGCCTATGAGTTGAAATAGGCTCGCCTCACATCTGACAGGAGGCTCGCTTTAGGGCTGGAATAGGTTCACCTCTAAGCTGAAATAGGCTTGCCTCTGTGTAGCTTCACATCTGATAACACACTCACTTTAAGGCTGGGATAGGCTCGCCTCTGGGAGGAGCCTTGCCTCTGAGCCTAGCCTTCAGGCTTCTTTAAGCAACCTCACTTCAAAGAGAGGTTGGCTTGTTAGCGCTCTGTCATGCGCTGCGAGAATAGGCTCGCCTCTGGGAGGAGTCTCGCCTCTGAGCCTCGCCTTCGGGCTTTTTTAAGCAACGTCGCTTCAAAGCGAAGTTGGATTGCCAGTGCCTGTCAGTGCTAGCCTCACATGCGTTGTGACGGAACAACATTTCATTTCTCAAGGCCAAGCAGCCCCACCTTCATTATTAGAGAGATTACTCCCTTTTCTGAGGCTAAATGGCTTCAGTATTACGAGGGAAATTACTCTTGCTTGTAAGTGAAAGCAATGAGAATTACCGTCTAGTGTTGGGCTAACGAGTCGTATCCACGAGAAGGAATGCGATGAAAGCTTTTTGGTATTTTTGTTTAAAAGCAAAGAATGGTATTTTATTGTTGAAAAAGAGAATGGAGAGTAAGGAAGTGATTAAAAGAAAAATTAAAAACTTAAAGAAGGCTTTGGAAAAGGTTATCTTTAAAAAAAACTTGAAGATTGATTTGTTATTTTTAATATAGGAAAAAGATCTGGGCTCACTATCTTACTACTCCACGATATGTTCTTCTCTTGAAATTCGTAGTGTCTTAACTTGATCAAAGGAAAAAATTTAAGCTTAAGTTTCGAAAGTCTTAAGCAAAGCAAATAGATTGTTTGGAAAAGTTTAACTCTTTTTCTTAAGAAATCCTCTTGAAATGAATGTTAAATCATCAAGTTATCTTTCAAGTATGAAATAAAAATAAGTTCAAGTGATGTTTTAAAAGAAATAGAAGTTTAGAAATCTAAACCATTCTCATGTGCCTTCAAGAATACTTTCAAAGAAGAAAGGCTTAGTTTAAGTCATATATATGATTCTGTTGGGTTCTTTATATCAAAACCATTCAAAACAAGAGGGATCGAAGAGAGAGATAATAGTGAACCCAAAAAAAGGAATTTAGCTACTCATAATTAAGGTAAAGCAAGACATGTAAATAAAATGAGACATATCCGTGAATTGTAGAAGAAGAGAAATCTTGATCCTTTATTGATGTCACTTCAATCTTCAGGTTACAGTCGCTCGTTTCCTCTCTCTCACTGGTATTTGGACTGAACTATAAATTGAAAAATAGAGATACAACTTCTCAATACTATCTAACATATAACCTAAGCCCTAAAAACTAAGAGAAAAACTTAAACTAATTTTTCGGTCCCTTTTTCTCTGAAAAATGTGGTATTTATAGGAAAACCAAACGGGGGAGGGTGTACGAAAATAAAGAGAGCAAACGCTCCCCCAACTGACTCAATCAAGCCACGAAAATACGGCTTTGGCCGCGTTTTTGCGGCCATGGTGTGGCCAGGTGGCCACACCTAGTTGGTGGTACTCTCTGGTTAAGTGATATGCCTTTATCTCTTGCTAGTTTTCCCGTTTCAGGTCCTGGATTCGACGAAACTGTCTTTGATCTTTGGCTTTAACCAATTAATTTGGAAAGATTCATTTTAATCAGTTTTCAACTTCTCTGATTTGCCATGATCTGTCCTAATTTTCTGATTTAAATTAATGCTGAATTAAGTCAGAATTTTGATGGGCTTTTGAGCTCGTTTCTCTTCCCTTTTCTTTAGCAATGGGCCTGCATTTTATAAAGAAGAATGTAAGACTAAACACATGATTTATTAAGGACATTATATATGCAATATATGTAATCAATCACACCCCCACACTTATCTTTTGCTTGCCCTCGAGCAAAACATAAAAACTAATCCTAAAGAATTATTTTGACCACTTTCGCAGGTCACTCGATTGCACTGAGCATGTGCAACAAGCCGTTAAACATCTAGGTTACTCCTAGAGGATGAGTTTTGTCTCGTGAGGATTTTCAGTAGACTGCACCATAAAATCCATAAAGAAAGAGAAAAAAATGTTAGTGTTTTCGAAAAGCATTTTGAAAAGATAGAAAATATTTGAGGCATTGTTGTAAGAGTTCAAGTAATCTATAAGTTATAGGAAAATCGAACTTTTCATTCCTAAACTTAATCTTTATTCAAAAACCTGTCATCAAACAAAATAAGGAGTCAAACTGTATTTCTCATCTAATCTATTACTTTACCTTAAGTCATATGCACCTTCGTGACCGTGAATTTTTGACTAAGGATTGCTTAATTTTAACTCTTATGCCTTACTTTTTATTTTTGGTGGTATTTATTCCTCAATTTCATTAGGCTTTCTAATCTGCCCATGTAACGAGCCTTTAGTCGGTGACACCCAAACCGGACTGTCTTAGGGCACCAAGTAAGAAAACACCCTTAAGGACTTAAACACTCGAACAAACAAGGCCACAAAACTAAGGGTTTTTATTTATAAAATGTACCCCTTTTACGCTTGAATATTTTTGCTTCATGAGGGATAAATACCCAGCTTAATCAGAGGATATATATATATATATATATATATATATATATATATATATATATATATATATATATATATATATATATATATATATATCAAATTTATCTAATCATCTTTTGCATAAATATCAAGACTTTCTTAGGCCAAAGCATCTAGCAAGTCAATAATTAGATTTGTTTATTTTTCATAGATATATATACTTTTTCCTAAGGCATAAGAATCTTTGTTTTGAACCCGAAGTGTGTAAGTGTGTAAAACGTGCATATTTCTTCAAGGTAAAGATCAAAACTAAATTACTTTTACCAATTTTCTTCCTAACCTTGAAAATCAAATAAGTCATCTTATTTTGACCAAGTATAAGAAATCCTAATTCTGATTTTCCTCTTCCTTAAAATTAACTTAATTTCTTACAAAAATATATCAAAATATTGTTCTTTTCTTTCAAAAAGTTTTTATATATATATTTTTCTCTTTTTTTTTATAGTTATGCTAGTCATATTAGCCCTTCCCCGCACTTATATCATGCATTGTCCTCAATGTATGAAAGAAATGTATAGATACATGAAATGGAATGCAAAAGAGGAAAGTTACCGATACACTGGGTCAAAAAGACCCATAGCCATTTCATTTATCGGTACCGATTCAAAGAAAGGTTTAAGGCGTTGACCATTTGCCTTAAAGTCATTTTCATTCTTAGTGTCACTGATCTCTACAACACAGTGTGAAAACACGATTTCTACAATGAATGGCCCAGTCCATCTTGTTTTTAGCTTTCCTAAAAAAAGGTGAAGTCTAGAATTATAGAGTAAGACTTTTTGTCCAGGGACTTATGATGTGTTTGTCATGAAAAATCTTAACTATCTTTAGTGATCTTAGCATCTTCATAGGCCTTATTTCTCAATTCCTTTAAATCGAAAATTTATAATTTTTGAAGGTTACCGGCCTTAGTCAAGTCAAAATTTAGCTGCTTGTTACCCATAAGGCCCGATGCTTTAACTCAATGGATAGGTAGCAAGCCTTCCCAAAGACTAACCTATAAGGAGACATCCCTATAATCATCTTGAAAGCGGTCATGTAGGCCCATAGGGCATCTGCAAGTTTGGTGGACCAATATTTTCGGTTTTGGTTCACAGTCTTCTCCAAAATAAGCTTGATTTGTCTATTGGAAATCTCAACCTGCCCACTGGTCTGAGGATGATAAGGTGTGGACAACTTGTGAGTTATGGCATACTTTCGCATAAGAGCTTCAAAGGATCTATTGCAAAAGTGAGTACCATTATCATCGATGATAGCACGAGGGGTTCTGAAGCGTGAAAAAATGTTCTCTTTCAAAAACTGTCTGACAACTTTGTTATCATTAGTTCTACTAGGAATGGCTTCTACCCACTTGGGCATATAGTTCACAGCAACAAATATGTATTGGTTTCCAAATGAATTAGGAAATGGACCCATAAAATCGATGCCCCAAACATCGAAGAGTTCTATTTTAGAATCAGGCTGAGGGGCATCATATCTCGTTTCGAGATCCTTCCTACCATCTAGCTTCTAGGGCACGTCTTGCAAAATTCATAAGCATCTTTGAAAAAGTAGGCCAATAGAACCCACTTTGCAGCACCTTTTCAGCAGTCTTACAGGGATCAAAGTGTCCACCGCATGTAAGTTCGTGACGGAAGGATAAAATAGTCTTAATCTCTACATCAAGAATACATCTCCTAATAATTTGGTCAGAACAGTACTTAAAAAGATATGGTTCCTCCCAAAAGAAATATTTTTAGACCAATGAGATAGAGTTTGATTTGTGACTAAGTAATTCACTATATCAGCAAATCAAGGTTCCCTAAAGATGGCTAAGAGTTTTTCATCAGGAAAGTCATCATTTATAGGCAATTCGTTGCATGAAGAGTTGGGATACGAGAGAGATGGTCAGCAACGATATTTTTTACGCCTTTCTTATCTCGAATCTCGAGATCGAATTCTTGAAGAAGGAGGATCCAACGAATGAGTCAGGCCTTGTCATCCTTCTTCATCATGAGGTACCTAAGTGCAGAATGATCGGTGAAAATTGTGGTTTTGGACCCTAGTAGGTAGGGACGAAATTTCTCTAAGGTAAACACTATTGCCAAGAATTCCTTCTCAGTAGTAATGTAGTTCATTTGAGCATCGTTGAGAGTCCTACTAGAGTAATAAATCACGTGTTGCTTGTTATCAATGCGCTATCCTAGGACATCGCCTATTGCAAAATCAGAAGTATCACACATGATTTCGAACGGCTTAGACCAATTCGGTGCTGATCTGCATGATTTTGTCACATTTTCATTCCCATATTTATCTATCATTTGTTTATAAATAATGCTACTTGGGTATTTTTAGTCTATTTTGCAAACAAAGTTATTAGGAGAAGACTGGACCACAAAAGACTCTTTCGAGACCGTAAAGCGCGTTAAAAGGAGTTGAAGGCGAGATAGGAGGCTCGACACTGCTGGAATCAACGTCTAAAACTGAGATCAAAAAAATTTACGATCAACTCGGAAGAGATCGAGGCCAGTTGGGAAATAACGTAATTTTGTAAAAGTCAGGGGCTTAAACGCAAAATGGATAGAGATGTAAAGTGCAAAATTAATTTAACGATTCTCCTTGTAATTTTGTAACTATTTTAGACTTTTGTGTAAAATAGCAAAACCCTAGCCTATAAATATACATGTAAAGGCTAGGGTTTGGGGAGTTTTTTTTTTTTTTTTTCTAGGGTTTTTATTTTTTTAGAATTTTTTCTCTCCTTGAAATTTGTGCGAAGATAATCAAGCCTTGGATTGTGGCCAATTTTTCAAAGTTATTTTCATCTAATGGAGGTCTCTTCTAATTCCAATCTCAGTTTTAGAGGTAAGAATTTTATTTATAGCATTTTATTTTTCTTTTTCTGAAATTTCTCAACCCTTTTATTGTTGTTTTAATCCTGCAATTAAATTAAAAAAAAGAAAGTAAAAAAAATAATTATAAAAAAAAGAGAAAAAGAAAATGTACAGAGGCGCCAACAGGCGCCTCTGCACAGCAAAAACAGAGGGCGCCCGCGCCCTCCATTTGAAAAGGAGGGGGCGCCCCTGGCGCCCCATTTTGAACAGGCATGGGGCGGCCCCTGCCGCCCCATGCAGGTGAGTAAATTTTTTTTTAAATTAATTTAATTTGATTAGTTTAATTAATTCATGTTTGCAATTAATTATTTAGTTAAATTTAGATAATTTTAAACTGATTTAATTAGTTCAGTTTATTGTTAATTTGATCATGAGTAGCTAGTTTGTTGCAAGCGCTTAGGGGAGATGAACCTAGATTTAATTCTTGTGGACCGAGTCGTTCTCCTATTTATGACGTATGCACACCAATTGACCTACTACTTTTAGAAAATTAATTTCTAGAACAACTGGATATTTGACAGGTTATGTATCGGGGTTAATGGTCCATGCTTAGGGTTTGTTGCATTTATGTTATCTGTTTAACTTAGTTAATTCATCTTTGATGGATTATGTAACATGATAATAGCTTGTGCTTAAATCTAGCGTTCAGAATTAATGTGCCTCTTAGACATAGAGATTTGGTGTGTATTACAAACTAGTATGGAGACCAAAATTGTCCGCTTGATGCTCGTTTAGGGGATTCGATCCTAGGTGCTTGACCTTTCTTTTACTATAATTAGTTCACATAGCTCACAAAATCCCTAAATTTTTGATCAATTCATGTAGAAGTGTCATAACCAAAAGAACCACCTGTCCCTGTGGACCGACCCTCAAGTGCTACATCGAACGACCGTGCACTTGCGGTAATTTTAAAACGAGGAGACAAAATCTCCCCAACAAGTTTTTGGCGCCGTTGCCGGGGACACGGTGTTCTATCTTTAGTTTTGACACCTATACCGAATTGTTAAAAAAAAAAAAATCAAAAAAATCAAAAAAATCAAAAAAAACAAATTAAAAAAAATAAAAAATAAAAAATCCTTTCCCCATGACCTATCCAAATTCATTTGGTTACGATCCATTTTATAGGACAGACCCTCCCTTCCATCCACCAAGCTCTCTTCCAGAGATTTTAATGAATACATCCATCCCCCGAACTACTCATTTTCTTCATACCATCCTATGAGTTGCCATCACTGTCAAGATCCAAATCATTCTTCTGAACAGTGTCCTTCGATAGGGTATTCGTTGGGACCAGGTCAAAATCAATTCCACACATTTCAAGGACCTACGAGCGAGCCTTATCCATCAAACTTCAATTCGGAAGGTTGGAATTGTCCTCAATTTTCATGGGACCAATCATATCAAAATTCTCAACCTAATTGGTCCTACATTGAACCACCACCTCCATCTTGGGGATTTGAGCATGAAGAAAGCACATTAGAGAAGAGTTTTAAAGCCATGCAGCAGACTATAGTCGAAACGAATCAGCAGTTAATCGAGGCATGTGCTCACATGGATAAGATAATGACTCATCTCAATCAACCTGTTTCAACCACAAGTCCAGATCAAGTTCAAGAGTTCCATCAACTTTCGCAAATTGAGTTCAATGGCAATCAGGTGGACAAGGAACATACACTAGAGGAAACTTTTGAAACTTTCAGGCAAACTTCAAAGCAAGTGCTCTATGACAAAAGAGACTGCTTAAACAGGTCAGTAAATGAGTTGGTTAGTGTGCAAAAGAAGGATCCCTTTTCTAATCAACTAGTTCATGAGCCAACACGGACTCGACCCATGTCCATTCAAGAGCACATCAACTTTCATAAGATGAACAAAGGCCAAACTGTTAGACCCGAAGAGCAAATCGTTGGCCATAGTGACATGTCTAATCATTCCATCGAGATGCCCTTCGAGTCTCAATTATTTCATCTTAATCAATTTGAAGAGCTTGAACATGAGAAGCCTGTTGAGGAAGTTGTGAAGGTCCATGAGGTGTACAAACGTGATAATGATCCTCAGTGTCTGGATGAAGTGATTAGAAATTATTTGGCTACACATACAACTCATGTGGAGCCAGTTGAATCTTATTGTGAAGAGGAATGTGATAATGATGAATTTTTACTTCAAAAGAAATTTGAGGATGAATTTTCTAGGTTCTATGAAAAGATAAATGTTGAGGAGCAGAAAATTGTATCCACTCATATGGAGAAAATAGAGCACACTGATCAAAATTGTGAGAATGCCTACATGGATAATGAGCCTTTGTTTCTTGATGAGCTTTTTGTTGAAGAGTATGATCACAATGATGAGAAAACATGTGTTGAGAATCTTGAGTTTAGAGTTCCCTTTGAGAAAACAAAACTCGATTTGAGTATCTTCACTTTCGATGAGTCAACCAATGATCATACTTTTCAAAACTTGATTCAAGAATCTCTAATTAATCAAAGCTTTGAAACCCTATTTGAGGACGAACTCATATATCTGAATGAATCGGTTAGGGATGCTTTGGTTAATTACACACCTCCAAAGAAAATTGTTGATTTAAGTTTTGAGGTGATGTTTGAGGATGAGCTTAAATTCATAAGCAATCATATTGTGGACACTCCAATTATATCGTGTAAAATGATGAATTTGTGAGGAGGTATGGAAAGAAGAGAAGGAAGAGATGGAGGAAAGTGATGAACAAGATGGAGAGGATGAAATTAAAAATAACAAAAAGATTAACCTCTCCACTTTGTCCATTAAAGAGAACCCATTGGAATGATGGGAAGCGAGCTCGAGGGAATAGGCCTAGAAAGATCTAGGTGTGGGGGAGTTATGAAATTGTATATATGTAAATATTTGTTTTATGTTTATTTTATTATTATTTTTTCTTTTTGTTGTTGAGTCTTTTTATTTCTCTTTTAGTTAGTTGAGTCAGTTTTAGTGAGTCTTTTATTTCTCTTTCTCTAACCTTTGTGCCGAGTTTATTACAAGTGATACAGGATAAGCAAGGAGGCATCCACCACACACATGGAGAATTCTCGTGGATTCGACAACTTGATTTCCTAGTGCACTGTGAGTATTTTTAATTCTAGCATACTGTTTATATTTGTATATCTTTTGTATGCTTGGAATGTATGGTCATCATGATTGTGTGCACGTTTTGGATGTGTAAATTACATGCCATATTCTTTCTATCTCTGTATTCAAGTATGCATGAGGACATGGCACAGTTTAGGTGTGGGGGGGAGATTCATATTTCTTTTGTTTTAGGAGTCTTTTTTGTTTTGTTTTAGTTTTAAGGTTTTCACTTTATTTCTCTTTTCACTTTAGAGTCTTTAAAAAAAAATGTGAAAAATTTGAAAATTTTCTGAAAATGAGTAGCTAGTATGTGAGTGATTTAGTATCCATGAGTGAATTTTAAGGGTAAGATCAAGATGAAAGAATTATAAAATCTTAAAATAAAAATTAGAATCTAAAACGGACATACCATCTAAACTTAGTCTAAGTGATTATGTACCCAATAGCACTTACACTATTTAGTTCATAGGCTTGGGATATTGATTGCAATTAAAAAAAAAGAGAAAAAAAATTTATTATATAATAAAATAAAGATTAATAAGAAGAGTTTTGTGGCCTCAGTTGCTTGAGTAATTAAGTCCGCAGGAGTGTCATTACACTTATTGCTCTAAGACCATCTGATTTGGGAGCATTGACCCAAAGCTCGCTATATGGGTAGCTGAGAAAGCCTAATAGGACAAGACAATAATTTTGATTATCAATTAGCTAGGTACCTTGGCCTCAGGAAGCCTTGATATCTACGCGAAAGATAGTTAAAAAATAAAAAAATAAAAATAAAAGTATATAATTTTGATTATCAATTAGCTAGGTACCTTGGCCTCAGGAAGCCTCGGTATCTACGCGAAAGATAGTTTAAAAAAAAAGAGAGAGAGAGAGAGAAAAAAATTATGAAAGTTGTAATTAAATATTCCCAAGCTTAAGAACTACATCACGATCACGGGGTACATAGGATCTGAAACTTAGGACAGGTGGTGTAAAGTTTTGGATTTAAGACTTTATTTTATAGCCAATATGATATCTTGAATTGAGATTTTACTTGAAAATGAAACTCATAGAAATTGATGATCTTGCTAACTAGTTAACTATTAAAAAAAAGAAGATTTGTTTTTCTTTTCTTGATTTTCGGTTATCCTTATTTTACTTTTATTTATTTCTTAATCTCTAACTTTCTTGGATTTTGTGGGTGTAATCCGCTGAAAACCCTCACGAGACAAAACTCGTCCTCTAGGGGTGACCTAGGGGTTTAACGGCTTGTTGCACGTGCTAAGTGTAACCGTGCTTCCTACGAAAGTGAGTTAGCGTTTTCTTTTTCTTTTTATTAGTTTTGCTCGAGGACTAGCAAAAGATAGGTATGGGGGTATTTGATCTGCATGATTTTGTCACATTTTCATTCTCATATTTATCTATCATTTGTTTATAAATAATGCTACTCGGGTATTTTTAGTCTATTTTGCAGACAAAGTTATTAGGAGAAGACTGGACCACAAAAGACTCTTTCGAGACCGTAAAGCGCGTTAAAAGGAGTTGAAGGCGAGATAGGAGGCTCGACACTGCTGGAATCAACGTCTAAAACTGAGATCAAAGAAATTTACGATCAACTCGGAAGAGATCGAGGCCAGTTGGGAAATAACGTAATTTTGTAAAAGTCAGGGGCTTAAACGCAAAATGGATAGAGATGTAAAGTGCAAAATTAATTTAACGATTCTCCTTGTAATTTTGTAACTATTTTAGACTTTTGTGTAAAATAGCAAAACCCTAGCCTATAAATATACATGTAAAGGCTAGGGTTTGGGGAGTTTTTTTTTTTCTTTTCTAGGGTTTTTATTTTTTTAGAATTTTTTCTCTCCTTGAAATTTGTGCGAAGATAATCAAGCCTTGGATTGTGGCCAATTTTTCAAAGTTATTTTCATCTAATGGAGGTCTCTTCTAATTCTAATCTCAGTTTTAGAGGTAAGAATTTTATTTATAGCATTTTATTTTTCTTTTTCTGAAATTTCTCAACCCTTTTATTGTTGTTTTAATCCTGCAATTAAATTAAAAAAAAGAAAGTAAAAAAAATAATTATAAAAAAAAAAGAGAAAAAGAAAATGTACAGAGGCGCCAACAGGCGCCTCTGCACAGCAAAAACAGAGGGCGCCCGCGCCCTCCATTTGAAAAGGAGGGGGCGCCCCTGGCGCCCCATTTTGAACAGGCATGGGGCGGCCCCTGCCGCCCCATGCAGGTGAGTAAAATTTTTTTAATTAATTTAATTTGATTAGTTTAATTATTCATGTTTGCAATTAATTATTTAGTTAAATTTAGATAATTTTAAACTGATTTAATTAGTTCAGTTTATTGTTAATTTGATCATGAGTAGCTAATTTGTTGCAAGCGCTTAGGGGAGATGAACCTAAATTTAATTCTTGTGGACCGAGTCGTTCTCCTATTTATGACGTATGCACACCAATTGACCTACTACTTTTAGAAAATTAATTTCTAGAACAACTGGATATTTGACAGGTTATGTATCGGGGTTAATGGTCCATGCTTAGGGTTTGTTGCATTTATGTTATCTGTTTAACTTAGTTAATTCATCTTTGATGGATTATGTAACATGATAATAGCTTGTGCTTAAATCTAGCGTTCAGAATTAATGTGCCTCTTAGACATAGAGATTTGGTGTGTATTACAAACTAGTATGGAGACCAAAATTGTCCGCTTGATGCTCGTTTAGGGGATTCGATCCTAAGTGCTTGACCTTTCTTTTACTATAATTAGTTCACATAGCTCACAAAATCCCTAAATTTTTTGATCAATTCATGTAGAAGTGTCATAACCAAAAGAACCACCTGTCCCTGTGGACCGACCCTCAAGTGCTACATCGAACGACCGTGCACTTGCGGTAATTTTAAAACGAGGAGACAAAATCTCCCCAACAGGTGCAGATATGATTGGTGCAGAAATAAGCTCTTTCTTAAGCTTCTCCCAAGAATTCATACATTCAGCATCGAAAGTGAAGGACACATCCTTAGCTAACAGATTAGTCAAGGGGCTAGCAATCTTTCTAAAATTCTTGATAAATCTTCGGTAGAAACTGGCGTGTCCTAAGAAGGATCGAATATCTTTCACACATTTGGGTATGGGAAGCTTAGCAATAACCTCAATCTTGGCTCTATCCACTTCAATTCCTTTCTTGGAGATTTCATGACCCAAGACAATTCCATGTCTTACCATGAAGTGGCATTTCTCCCAGTTCAGTGTCAGATTTTTCTCAGCACAACATTGGAGGACAAGTTCTAAATGGTGAAGACATTGAGTGATTGAATCTTCGTAGATGGAGAAATTATCCATGAAGATTTCTAAGAATCGTTCACCGTATCAGAAAAAAGACTCAACATACAACGTTGAAACGTTGCTGGGGCATTGCACAAGCCGAAAGGCATTCGACGATAAGCAAATGTCCCAAATGGACATGTGAATGTAGTCTTTTCTTGGTCTTCAGGAGCAATAGGAATCTGATTATACCCTGAGTTACCGTCCATGAAATAGTAATACTCGTGGCCCACCAAACGTTCAAGCATTTGATCAATGAAGGAAAGTGGGAAATGGTCCTTACGAGTTGCTGCATTAAGCTTCCGATGGTCAATGCAAACTCAAATTTTCGTGGGAAGTCGAGTTTGGACTAACTCTTTGTACTTTTTTTCCACTACGGTGAAACTGAATTTCTTTGGAACCGCGTGGATAGGACTGACCGATTGGCTTTCAGAAATGGGATAGATTATCCCATTGTCTAAGAGTTTCACAATTTCAGCATGAACAACCTCTTGCATTATAGGGTTTAACCTACGCTGCGGGTCTCTTTTTGGTGTTGCGTCTTCATTTAGATGGATGCGATGTTGAATTATGGTTGGACTCAGTCCCTTTATATCGGTCATAGTCCAACCAATGACTTTCCTCTGTTTTCTCAGAATTGCTTTAAGATCTTGTTCTTGCCCGTCATTTGAATGGGAGATAATAATGACAGGAAAGGTCTCTTATTCGCCTAGATAGACGTACTTGAGATGCACATGTAAGGCTTTCAATTTTAAGGAAGGGGGAGGCTCACTAGAAGGATGAGTCAAATTTATTGGCTCCACATTTGGTGAAATAGGGTTTGAGGCCCAATGCACAGCAGACTCGACAACCTGATCAAGGTTAAAGTCATCAGATTCTAACTCGAAGTCACGCTCAGTTTCTAATTCCAATTCTTCTCCATGTTCACTTGTAAAGTTCTCAATGAGGTTGATTTCAAATGTTTGATCCTCAACATCACGGAGTTGCTTTCCTAGGTTGAAGACATTGACTTCTCTAGTCATGTCCCCAAAAGTTAACCTTATGGACCCATTCCTACAATTGATAATGACATTGGCAGTAGTAAGGAATGGTCGCCCTAGGATAATAGGAGTTTGAGCCCTAAGATTGAACTCAGGTTGTGTCTCTAGAACTATGAAATCAACGGGGTAGATAAACTCCCCGACTCGGATGAGGACATCATTAATTTCCCTCTTGGGAACTTTCACTGAACGGTCAACCAGTTGGATTGTGATTCGAGTTGAACTAAGATCGCCCAACCTGAGTTGTTGATAAACTAAGAAGGGGAGCAAGTTGATACTTGCCCCCAAGTCAAGAAGTGCACGACTAATCTCGGTTTGTCCTATAGTGTGGGCAATGATGGGACAACTCAGATCCTTATACTTGACAGGGATCAGACCTGACAGTAGCTAACTAATGTTAGTGGCTAAGAAGAATTTCTTGGGCACATTAGTCTTTCTCTTCTTGGTGCACATGTCCTTAAGAAATTTTGCATAAGATGGGACTTGTTGGATGGCATCGAGAGTGGCACATTTATCTTCACTTGGTTGAAGATCTCAATATCTTATCCATGCGTAGATTCTGCTTGTTGTTTTTCAGCCTATTGGGAAATGGTACTATAGGCTTGTGCACCTGACTGGTTGACTTATCCATTTCAGATTCATCAGATTGGGAGGGATTGGGACTAGATGAGGTGGATGCTTGAGTGTGGTTGTGCTGAATAGGATTGGATGGTGTTGACACTTGATTATCAATTTTCTTTCCCGACCTCAATGTATGAACATCATTACATTGATTCAATGATTGATCCTCAGCTAAATAAGCATGTTGAGAATTCTTAGGATTCATTACTAGCTGACTAAGCAAGATACCCTTTTGTCTCTCATTTTGTGGATTGGCTAATTGGCTCATTTGAACCTCTAACCTCTGTATAGTTTGCATGAGGGAATCTTTGTTCTTCATGTACCTTTTCATGTTTCTCTCAAAGTCAGTCATTCTACTTTTAAGTTGAAGATTCTAGAAGGAGGATTATGGAGCTTGGTTGGGAAAGCTTTGTTGATAGTTTGAAAAGTTGGGCGGGTTGTTGGGAGAATTATGATGGTAATTAAGAAAGTTGGGTTGATGATTGGAAGAATTATTAGAATGATGGAAGTGGCTTGCATGGTTTAGCCGTGAGTGGTCATTGTTGTTTTGGCTCCATGAGAAATTTGGGTGATCTCTCCAGCCAGGATTGTACGTTGGTGCATAAGGATTATTGTTTGGCCTTGAAATGGCCGCATTCATCGGTTCTGAAAAGTGTTGTTGAGCTTAAAACATAGGACACTCCTCAAACACATGATTCATGGCTTGACAGTAAGTGCAGCCCGGAGTTGAAAATTGGTTTGGGCTAACTTGATTGACTGGACTTAGTTCCTTAGTTTCTACAGCTTCCAGTCTTCTAGCTAGGTTAGCTATTTTAGCCTCGTTAGTTATGGATGATTCAATTGAATGGAGACTTCCTTTTAAAGAGATGGAGTTTGAATTCTTAGAGTTTTCACTAGTTGGTTCCCATTGGATGGTCTTTTCAACTAGATCCTCATATAAATCCCATCCTTCATTCTCATCCTTCCGCAAGAATCCCCTTGGCACATGGTTTCTAAGAGGGTCTTGGTTGAGCAGTTTAAACCGTCATAAAGAATTTAGCATTGTCATCATTTCTCTATTCCATGATGAGGACAGTGGACAAGGAGGTCTTTGAAGCATTCAAAGTACCCCCAAAACGGTTCACTAGGTTCTTATTTGAACTGCATGATATTTTTCTTAACGAGAGCGGTCTTATGAATTGGATAGAATTTCTTCAAGAAGACCTTAATGAAACCATCCCAAGATGTGATAGAGCCGGACGCTAAGCTGTAAAGCCATTTCTTGGCTAAGTCCTTAAGAACGAATGAGATAAATCTCAACCTAATAGCATCATCTACAAGGTGTGGGATTTTCATCATTAAGTATACTTTCTCAAATTCCCTTATGAAGAAATAAGCATCTTCGGACTCTAAGCCATGAAACTTGGGGAGCGTGTTGATGAACTGAGGCTTGAGCTCAAAATTGTGTTCCCCAACCGATGGAGGTTGGATGCAAAATGAAAGTTGGATGCAAGATGGAAGTGTAGTTCTAATGGGATAGAACCTATCCTATAAAGATGTTGGTTGAGCTATAACCGAATCTGGTCTTGATTCAAACTTAGGAGGTGATGTGTTTCTAGTTAACCTAAATGAATTAGGGTCTCTTGACCGCACTTGCATACACAAACACTATTACAAACAAGTTCACCAATAGTCAATAAGAATAAACAACCAAGCTTAGTCTAAGGTAACCTTGACCTAGACAACTCCTAACTGGTTGATTGTCCATAGGAGGTATAATGCAGACTTTGACCACAAACTAATCAGCCAGGTCAGGGAAAGATTGGTGGCAGGTATCCGTGTAAAAAAGACGAGCCTAATTAAGCCAAACCACCAGCCTTTGGGGTTTCACCCCTCAAACCCTTTCCTTAGATACTGATTTGGCAGGAGTCAAATTCTAACACCTTCCGCCTTAGGATAAACTCCTAATGAGTTTGAGATATTCCTAAGGCCAATATCTATCAGATTTTAAATTAGGCTTAGGCTGTGCGTGCTTGGAGAAGGTTTGTGGGCTAAGGAAGGATAATGACTTCCCCACCTTATCCTGATTTGGGTTTTGCCGTTAAGATTGATTGTGCAAAGTGTGCAAGATATAGAAAAGTAACATTCACAAGCAAATATCACCCAAGAATATTTCCTATACTATATGCTATGTATACGTACATTGTCTTCAGCTATCTTCAACAGTAATTGTAAAAGAAACGTAATTAGAAAAATGCGTAGAATGCAAGTCTAAACATTTTTTAAGCAATTGGCAATCAATCAGATTACTATTGGATTAAAAACAGAGAGTGTGGATATCAGATATAGCAGAAATAACACACAAAAACTGTATTTTTGCAAAGCAGTATGTCTTGCAAAAAAGAGTTTTAGTAATCCAAAAATTTTCAAGATTTTGCGCTGCAATTTTTTGAACTTCTGTTTCCTACTTTCAAGAGTAGGGGCACAGAATAGTAAGTCTTCTCCTGCAAAGCTTGTGTGCTAAATCTAATTCCTTGACGACCCTGAAACAAGACACCAAACTTGTTAGAAAATAATTACACCGTTCCCTCCCCGACAACGATGCCAAAAAATTGATTGCAAGTAAAAGAAGTGAGAATTACCGTCTAGCTTTGAACTAACGTGTCGTATCCATGAGGAGGAATGCGATGAAAGCTTTTCGATATTTTTGTTTAAAAAGCAAAGAATGGTGTCGGGGTTTTTTTTATGTTGAAAAAGATATTGAAGAGTAAGGAAGTGATTAAAAGAAAATTTTAAAACTTAGAGAAGGCTTTGAAAAAGGTGATTTTTAAAAAAAAACTTGAAGATTGATTTGTTGTTTTTGTTGGCCTAAAGGCCCATCGCTTTAGTTTTGATGATGATTAACTCAAGTAGTTATAGTACTAATGATCTTATGTTTAGTTAGTCTCAGATATTTGATCAAGATCTTAGTAGGCGTTTAGCTTCAACAAAGAATTTGAAGTCAAGTTTTGGAACTCGCACGTGTTAATTCAAGAGCTCGTGCATCAAGATCGCATCAAGTACTCAAGAGGAGTCTAGTTCATGGATCGAGGTTTGGACTAAGTCAAGAAGGAGAAGAAGATTTTCAAGAAGACTTGTGTCGGGGTTTTGTAAGTGTCAAGATTTGTTTTTAGATAAAATATAAAGGAAAGATTAGTTGGTGGATTGATCAAGTTCATATACACACACAAAATACCGTTTCAGTTTTTAAGCTTCAGTATACATGTGTTTTTATCAAAACTGATTTTAGAGCTTAATATCAAAAACATAGATATTTCATCTCATATGTGTAGTGGATCATGTCCATACACACTATGCTTCAAAAGTGTTTAAGATATCTTGTTTTTGTATTTGGAGAAGTTTTGAAAAAATCGTTTTTCAATTTGGAGATTGTTTTTGAAAAATACGGTTTTGTTTAAAGCCAAAATTTCTATATCACAAAAATAGTTCAAAATGTTTGTAATATGCTTTGAATTTTAATCAAACATGTTTATATATCAAAGTATATTATTGAACTTATTTTTGTAGAATTTATGAGAATTTATGGGATTTCATTAAAGATAAAAAGACCAACTTTTAATCCCTAAAAATATGTGACCTGGCCTTCTGCCGGTCGACCAGACGATCGACCGAGACAGAAGTCGGTTGATCGCTCTGGTCGATCGATGTGCACAAACGTGCACAACTGTTTAGCTAGAACAGCTGGTGGGCCGGTCGACCGGGCGGTCGACCGTCCAGAGAGCTATGCTCTCTGGATCTGACCACGGTTGAACGGGCGGTCGATCGGCCAGAGAGGTCTGTTCTCGGATCCGGCCTCGGTCGATCGGGCAGTCGATCGGTAGCATAACGGTTGAAAATTCGTTGGCCGGTCGACCGGGCGGTCGACTGACAGCAGATTTTTCTGCTGAGTTGGACCCCAACGGCTAGTTTTTGGAGGCCTATATATTGGGGCTGTTTTGGGCTGTTTTACACGAGATTTTGAGTGGGTTTTCAAGTTAGTTTTTCCTATCTCTCTAAGTATTTATCTCCACTTGTTTTAGAGCTATTACTTCCATATCAAAAGGAGAGTTTTCAAGAGTGATTTTCAAAAGAGATTTTTTGAGTTTTTCACCACAAACCTATCCAAGTTTTTCTTACACATATTTGAGGTTTCCATTGTTATATCTATCCTATAGGAGAGTTATTGTGAGAGTATTTTTAGGTGATCAAAGTGTTGAGATCATCAAAGTGTTTCATCTTGTATTTAAGGAGGCGAACTTGCGGGTTCGTGTTGTTTCGAGTTCTTGTGAGAGCTCGGTGTAGAGGTCCGATCACGGCAAGCTAGTGTGCTTGCGTGTGTTGTTCTTGCAGAAACAAGAGAGGGACTAGTGATTCCAAGGAGTTCTAGTGTGAACTCGTTGTAGGTGTTGCGGCACCGAGTGATCCGGTGGGATCGATTCTAGTGCAAACCTTCATAGTGTTGAAGGCGGAGACGTAGAGCAAGGGTGCTCGAACCTCGAAACAAATCTCCCGTGTTTGCGATTGCCCTCTCTATCTTTCACTTGTGTTTATATCTTGCATGCTTACATTACTTTTATCATTATATGCTTGATATATCTTGTGCCTTATTGTTATAAGCTTGGGATTGTTTGCTCGCACTTGTATTCAACCAAGAGAGCTATAACGGCACATCAACTCTTATCTAGAGGAACCTTGAGGAGATAGTTCAGAGCCCTTCACTGGAAATTCGACTACACTCTTGTGTTATACTTGGTGTGTTTAGCTTAATAAGTTTTAGTTTGCATAAATAGTTTTTATTCCGCATTATTCATCATTATATTAGCTTCTTACCTATTCACCCCCCTCTAGGTGAACTTCAATTGGTATCAAAGCTTAGTGCTCTTAATTGGGTCTAATAACCTAGGGTTAAAGATCCTCATTTTTAGCTAATCACAATATTTGTTTACTTAGACATGGATTTCATGACACCTCCTATGTTTGACATTCTTAACATCCAAACTTGGAAAGTTAAGATGTCCATGTACCTCAAAGCTCTAGGGATTCATGTTTATCTTGCCACAATTAAAGATTATATTATTTAAATGGCAAGCATCTAGAGGCTAACTCAAAAGCCTCCATGCTTTAACGTCAACCTTAAATGATGATTAATTATATAGGGTTTCTAATTTTGATTCGGCTTTTGTACTATGGAACACTTTAGTCTCCCTTGGTGAACAAAAGCAGTACTATGCGGGGAGCGACTCGGATGATGGAAGTTGTTGGCCCAAAGGCCATTAGCCCTATATCTTAGTGGATATTTTGATAATAACAAAACATATCTAGTTATGTATTTAACAAGTTTTTGTTTACAAGAATTTCAGGTTAAAAGGTCGTTTTTGACGGCTCGGCAAATAAGACTCACACGTTTGGAGTTCGCCAAGATTTGCATTCCCAAGCCAAGCACAATAGGATGCGTTGGGAACAAGATGTTAAAGAGAAGACCAAGCCAAAGATCAAGTTTATGAAGAACATCAAGATTTGTATTTGTATTTTTGTTATTTTAGATATTTTTGTCAAAACCTAGATGATAGAAGTAGAGTTATGGGATTTACACTTACACACACTTTTTATATTGGTTCTAGACTTCAAAATAAGTTTCAAAATTTTATTTCCAAGTTAGAGTTAAAGATAAACATGTTTTTGGAAATAAGTTTTAGAAATTCTAAGTTTTGGAAAAATAATATTGGAAAAACAAGTTTTTATCAAAGGAATTTATATCAAAATGTTTTAACCTATTAGAGTAGTGACATGTGCTCACACTCTAGTGTTTACAAGATCCAAAACTTTATATCTTAGACCTATAACCATAAACCGGATTTCTGGATTCTGGCAGTTCTGATTTTTCAGAACTGACAGCATCCGGTCGACCGTACGGTCGACCGATGCACACATACTGTGCATGTGTGTATCAGCCGACCGACTCGGTCGACCGAGCACACTGCAGTGCTCTCGGTTAAATTGGGTCGACCGGGCGGTCGACCGAAGTACCCCAACGGTCATATTTTCGACCGTTGGCGGTCGACCGGCCGGTCGACCGATAGCTGTCAGAATCTCTGACAGATTCCAACAGCTAGTTTTTCTGACAGATTTTTTTTGTCTTTTTGATTCCAACGGATTTCTGGTGTAGTTTTTGGCCCCTATAAATAGGAGGTCACTTCATATTGATATGACAACTATTTTAGAAGAATATACACATCATTTTCAAAAGATTTACAAGTTTTCAAAAGGCTTCCTTTTACAAAAGATTTTCTCTCCAAAAGCCCTAAAGTTTTAGACACCTACTTGAAGTCTTTACCTCTACTTCTCTCTAGCTTTTGCACTACACAATCCCATAATTTCACATCTACATTTTGGTTCTAGGATTGTGCAAGTGAGCGTATTTGTGATCAATCTTCTTTTGAGTGAAGTTGTAGAGGCATCGGCCTCAAGGCGAGCTAGTGTGCTCAAAGTGGTGTTGCGGCATCACGGGAGACGGGACAAGTGTGTCCTTGTATTGGTGATCCAGTGGGATCTTCAATAGTGGAAATCCTTCAAGTGTGAAGGCGGGGACGTAGAGCTTGGCTCGAACCTCGGAAACATATCTGCGTGTTTGCGTTTGCTCAAATATCTCTAAACCCTAAACTCCTTTATTCTTGCACTGTTGATTGCTTCATTTATTGCAAGTCTTTCATTTGAGCTTATTGTGTTGGTTAATTTTTAAATTCCGCATTTGTGACCATTTACATATAGCCATCACCTATTCACCCCCCCTCTAGGTGATTTCAATTGGTATCAGAGCCTAACCCTACATTTTTGGTCTAACAACCTTAGGGAGATCCTTATTTGGCTATATTCATTTGTTGCATTCATTTGTTATATTCATACTTATTGTGCATTCATGGCTTCACTCGACTTTTCTAGCATCAAGTCCCCACCCAAGTTTGATGGTTTGAACTTTCCTATTTGGAAGGTCAAAATGAACCTATTCCTTAAGTCCCTAGGAGTTAGAGTAGCTAGGGCCATAACCAAAGATTTCATTGAACCTACCACCGATGAGAGCTCATGGTCCGAGGACACCTCCAAGGATTATGAAGCTAATGCTAGAGCCCAATATGCATTAACCCAAGCATTAAATGAGGATGATTTGTCACGCATTATAAATTGTAAATCCGCATTTGAGGTTTGGAACATTCTAATTGTGACTCATGAGGGAACGTCACAAGTCAAAAGAGCCAAGATTGACTTGCTACGTTCTCAATATGAGAACTTTTATATGTTTGAAAATGAGAGCATTGATGACATGCTCACTCGTTTTACTAAGATCACTAACGCTTTATCTTCTTTAGGAGACAAGATCGACAATGACCAAAAGATTCGCAAGGTCATTCGGGCTCTTCCCAAAGCTTGGGAAGTCAAGGCTACAACTCTCAAGGAGCTAAACGACAAAGAGGAGATGGACTTCTCCGGCTTCATTGGTAATCTCAAAACCCATGAGATGGAGATGAAGGTAAGAGAAGAAAGGGAGGCACCCAAGAAGAAAACAATCGCCTTCAAAGCCACTCCAACCACTATTAAAGAGGACGACTCATCGGAGGATTGCGATGAGGACTTTACCATGCTTATCCGGAAGGTAGGCAAAATGTTTTATAGGAAAGGGAGGCAAAGCAACTTCCGGAGAGGGAAACCTTAAGAAAGATATGAGAAGAAAAGAGAAGAACCCGGTCCTTGCTTCCATTGCAAGAAGATCGGACACCTTATTGCGGATTGCCCCGCTCTCCAAGCCACAACCTCCAAGAACGTCCATAAGAAGAAGAAAGCTATGGTGGCCACGTGGGATGACACGGAGTCGGAATCCGAGGAGGAAAACGACGCCGCGCACAAGTGCTTCATGGCACATGGGGAGGATGCAACCAAGGTAACTCTTGACAACTCAATAGATGATGATGAGCTAACCATGGATGAGTTAGCCCAATTCTTTGAAGAACTACAACATAGATATGAGATTTCTCAATCTCATAATAAAAAGTTGAAAAAGGAAAATGATGCTTTGAAAAATAAGATGGATATTGTAGTTAAAGAAAAAGATGATTTAACTAAGGCTTTTAAGAATCTAAAAATTGATTTTGAAAAATATAAACTAGCTTGTAAAGGTAAAACCCCTATTGCATCATGTAATAAAAATGAATTTGTAGAAATTCAAAAACGTGTTGAAAATTTGGATAACACTTTAAAGAAGTGTGCTTTTGATCTTAACAAATTTGCATCTAGATTTCCTAAGGGAGTAACCCAAGGGAAACATACACACCATGCACATGCACGGAAACATGCACACACACATAAACATGCATACATGTATGGTAGTGGTAGAATTTATATTTGCACGCATTATGGCCGCAAAGGCCATTTAGAAAAGTTTTGTTTTGCCAAAAATAATGTGCATAATAAATATGTTTGGGTTCGTCCCGGTACTAACCCTAAAGGACCCAAAAAGATATGGGTACCAAAAGACCCACCAATTTTAGATGAAACAGGTGGATCTACTTCCTCCAAGACTTAGGGGGAAACGGTGCCCGGGTGGTGGATGCAACAAAGCCCAAAGATCACATCAAGTTTGCATCGCTATCGTGGAGGCACCTAATTTTGGAGATTGCCCATGTTCGGTAACTTCTCCATTTAAAAGTTTTTGACTTTTGTATATGTATACAATTGCATAGAATTGTTAGTTTACTTTTATGCTACAATGATACATGTTAACTATACATCTCTATCATGATTGTGTACATGCCATGCTTATTGTAATTTTATGTCTTTTATGTTACTATATGTCCACATGTATAATTTTGATGATATACCGATACACCTTTTTTTTCAAATTAAAAAATAAATTTTGAAGATTTCATGTTTAATGCAAATACCTTAGAGATGGCAATTGCGCACCTCAACTCATTCAAGAGGAATCAAGAGGATGAAGTTCAGAACCCGTCACTGGGTATTCGGCTTCAACATCTCTAAAACTTTGTCTAAAATATGAAAAATAAAATAAAAAGGATTGTATATAATTTTGGATGATATGTTAACTTAATCAAGACTAAAACATATGTTTGATCCTGTATGTTAAATATATCATACTTACATTTAATTAAATTCCCTTTAAAAAATTTTTTGGGCTGCTGCTTCAGACTGCCTTTCAGGCAAAGACGGTCGACCGACGCTAGCTGCGGTCGACCGACTTTGCTTGAAATAAATTAACTTTATTTCTGTTCTTTTATCGGTCGAACGAAAATAGGTCCCGGTCGACCGCTGTAAGTCTGCAGAACTCTCGGGTTGTTCGAGTCGACCGACCGGTCGACCGCTCTGAGATTACAGAGCTCTCGGGTTTTCTGGGTCGACCGTACGGTCGACCGGGCATCGTAATCGGGTCCAGATTGGCTATTTATTTGATTTTTCTCTCTCTCTCTCCTCACTCGCTGGCAACGGAACCCATCGTTTCTCCTCTCCAAAAATTTTCTATCTCTCAAATCTCTCATCCGATCTCAAATTAATTTAAAACCCACTTGTATTTCCTACTTCTAGTGCTGGATCTTCAATTTCAAGTGCATCCATCTGCTGGATTCGAAGAAATTCGGCTTTCTCTGTTCTAGGGTTTCATCCTTCACAGTTAAGGTAAAAATTTGATTTTTCTCCTTGTTCTTCACTTCTAGCTTCTAGATCTACTATCTTTTGTCAAGATTTTAGGTTGCTAAAACTTTCTAGATCGTGCCCTAACTTGTTTTGACCTAAAAATCCTATTTTTACTCAAAAATGTCAAAGAGGACTAGGACTGAGAAGGGAAAGCTATTGCTAAACCCACTTCATCTACACCCAAACCCAAGAAACTTTTTATCAATGAAACTGCTGAAAATCGGTTCATCCACCTTTCCAAAAGAAATATCAATTCGGGGAGATTTGTTGTAATTCGAGATTTTGAGCACTTGGACATCCCCCGCATCTTGCATAACAATTCCTTAGACGAGTTCTTAATCATTCGAGAACAAGTCTATACCCCTCTTGTGCCCTACTTTTATACCAATTTTTCTTTTGATGGAAACCGTATCTCTACTAGAGTTCTAGGTAGGGATATTAACATTAGCATCAGTCAATTTGCTGATATCCTTCACCTACACACTGGTGGTGCTGATGTGTACTCCTTTGATCTTCTTGACTTTGAGTTTCCGGAGGGTGAGTCTTCCCTCACCGCATCCACATTGATTCACGGGGATAATAACCCCGGTTTGGTTAGAAATGAAGTTGTGAGTAGATACACCCTCACTTCTCAAGTTCTGGACAAAATCATTTTCTTCAACATTGTCCCCAAATCTGGTGAATACAGCCATGCTAGGGGTCCTGTGCCCTTGATCATCTATTGCCTTCTGCGAGGCATTAGAATAAATTTTCCCCGTCTCATAGCTTCACATATGGCTTCTGACCAGATCCGTCTGTCCGGTAGGACCTTGCCCTATGGCATGGTGATTACCCATATCCTCAAAGCTCTTGATTTTGATCTTTCCTCTATCGATTCCGATGAGCCTACAGTAGATATTGACGGCTCTCTTTTGAAGAGGATGGAAGCCCAGTTGCGTAGACACGCTCTTGAGCAATCTCCTGCTCCTCCAGTTGTCCCAGGTTCATCTGCCCCAGGGTCATCTTCGGCCCCAGGCACTTCATCTGCTTCTGCCCCAGTTTTACCTCCTGACCTTCCGGCTCTTATATCCTCTGAGGTCCGCTCTCAGTTCGAGGCACACCAGTCCTGGATTGAGCAGCGAGAGGCAGCTTTTCGTGCGGAGATGGACGCCCGTTTCCAGCAAGAGGCAGCTTTTCGTACTGAGATGGACGCCCGTCTCAAACAAGAGGCCGCTTCCCGTGAGGAGTTGAACACTCAGATCCAAGGAATTCGTAACGACATGTCCTATTTTGCTGACTCCATGAGATTCATGGATACGCAATTTGAGGCGCTCTTTACGAAATTCGATATGTTTACTCCTGATCCCACTACCATTGTTCGTCCCCTTCCCTCCACCGGTCCTCCATTTCCTACCAGAGCTCCTTCTTCAGTTCCCCCACCTCGGCCGAAGGTGCTCGGCGTTGATCCCGAGGAGGTAGCTTCTTCTTCTTCTTCTTCTTCTTCTTCTTCGGAGGAAGACGATGATGGTGATAAGAAGATGGCTGAGGACACTGCTGCTGGTGATACGACGATGGCTGAGGGTACTCCTGCAGGGAACTCTTCTGAGGACGATGACGATGAGGAGGATGACGATGACAGTGACGACGGCAGTGATGCTGCTGCTGAGGAGTAACCTCCCCTTTTGATGATGTCAAAAAGGGGGAGAGTTATTTAGTGGGAGAGTTATTTTGGTGTTTGGACATATTTTGTGTTTTGTATTGGACATACTTTGTGTGACGTGGACATGTATTTATTTCTACATGTAGTTTCTATTATGCTTTGTGGACATGTTGCTTTTCTTTTTATGTATCTCTTTTATTTATGTCATGTATGAACCCATGTGTTATCCGTATCTATGACATGAGTATTTGTTCTATGACATGAGTATTTTTTTGTTGGCATGAAAATATGGTGATCTTTACTATGCCTGAGTATGATACTATGCCTGAGTATGATTTTTTTTGTATATGCATGTGTTGAGGGGGAGCTTCATTTGAAGACTCTACCCAAAATATTTGTGATAACTAAATATGTTTTGTCATCATCAAAAGGGGGAGATTGTTGGCCCAAAGGCCATTAGCCCTATATCTTCGTGGATATTTTGATGATAACAAAACATATCTAGTTATGTATTTAACAAGTTTTTGTTTACAAGAATTTCAGGTTAAAAGGTCGTTTTTGACGGCTCCGCAAATAAGACTCACACGTTTGGAGTTCGCCAAGATTTGCATTCCCAAGCCAAGCACAATAGGATGCGTTGGGAACAAGATGTTAAAGAGAAGACCAAGCCAAAGATCAAGTTTATGAAGAACATCAAGATTTGTATTTGTATTTTTGTTATTTTAGATATTTTTGTCAAAACCTAGATGATAGAAGTAGAGTTATGGGATTTACACTTACACACACTTTTTATATTGGTTCTAGACTTCAAAATAAGTTTCAAAATTTTATTTCCAAGTTAGAGTTAAAGATAAACATGTTTTTGGAAATAAGTTTTAGAAATTCTAAGTTTTGGAAAAATAATATTTGGAAAAACAAGTTTTTATCAAAGGAATTTATATCAAAATGTTTTAACCTATTAGAGTAGTGACATGTGCTCACACTCTAGTGTTTACAAGATCCAAAACTTTATATCTTAGACCTATAACCATAAACCCGGGTTTCTGGATTCTGGCAGTTCTAATTTTTCAGAACTGACAGCATCCGGTCGACCGTACGGTCGACCGATGCACACATACTGTGCATGTGTGTATCAGCCGACCGACCCGGTCGACCGAGCACACTGCAGTGCTCTCGATTAAATTGGGTCGACCGGGCGGTCGACCGAAGTACCCCAACGGTCATATTTTCGACCGTTGGCGGTCGACCGGCCGGTCGACCGATAGCTGTCAGAATCTCTGACAGATTCCAACAGCTAGTTTTTCTGACAGATTTTTTTTGTCTTTTTGATTCCAACGGATTTCTGGTGTAGTTTTTGGCCCCTATAAATAGGAGGTCACTTCATATTGATATGACAACTATTTTAGAAGAATATACACATCATTTTCAAAAGATTTACAAGTTTTCAAAAGGCTTCCTTTTACAAAAGATTTTCTCTCCAAAAGCCCTAAAGTTTTAGACACCTACTTGAAGTCTTTACCTCTACTTCTCTCTACCTTTTGCACTACACAATCCCATAATTCCACATCTACATTTTGGTTCTAGGATTGTGCAAGTGAGCGTATTTGTGATCAAGTGTGATTAATCTTCTTTTGAGTGAAGTTGTAGAGGCATCGGCCTCAAGGCGAGCTAGTGTGCTCAAGGTGGTGTTGCGGCATCACGGGAGACGGGACAAGTGTGTCCTTGTATTGGTGATCCAGTGGGATCTTCAATAGTGGAAATCCTTCAAGTGTGAAGGCGGGGACGTAGAGCGTGGCTCGAACCTCGGAAACATATCTGCGTGTTTGCGTTTGCTCAAATATCTCTAAACCCTAAACTCCTTTATTCTTGCACTGTTGATTGCTTCATTTATTGCAAGTCTTTCATTTGAGCTTATTGTGTTGGTTAATTTTTAAATTCCGCATTTGTGACCATTTACATATAGCCATCACCTATTCACCCCCCCTCTAGGTGATTTCAGAAGTGATGCTTCCAACACATGCTACATGGTCCAAGGAGATAACCCCCTTGAGGTAAATTCTGAATTCGAGCTTGATGAGGATGTTGACATGCCATATGATAAGCTTGCTTTATTTTGTCAACAACTTCTTGAAAAATATGATTTGCTTAAAAAGGACCATAAAAGATCGAAGAATAAATATGAGTCTATTTCAAAAGAAAAGGATTCTTTTCAAAATAAATTTGAAAATGTTTCAAAAGAAAATGAAGTTTTGAAAAAGGAGAATATTTTCTTGTTTTCTAAATTAAATGATATTTGTGAAGGAAATAATTCTTTGAAAAAAAAATTATTTTGGTGAAAAAAAAAAAAATTGCTTTGGAAGAAAACAACTCTTTGAAAAGAATAATTGTTTTAGAAGAAAAAGAAAATATTTCTAAAAAAAAGATTGTTGATTCTCATTCTTGCCATGCTTATCATGCTACTATAAATAAAAATGAGATTCAAGTTTTGAAAAATAGACTAAATTGTTAGAGCTCAACTTTGAGCAATTGTGCATTCAATCATTCTAAATTAAAAACCTTGTTTCAAAAGAAACAAGCTCTACATGTTCATGCACTAACCCATGGCATACATATGCACATTTTGCACAACATGATCACACTCATTCTTATATGCATGCTAGAGTATACAAATGTATACATTGCGGCCGCAAAGGCCATCTAGCAAGATTTTGCTATGATAGAGTAAATTCTATAAATTTTGCAAATAATAATGTTTGGGTTCCTTATAATGCTATCCCCCGTGGACCCAAAAGAAAATGGGTACCAAAGTCCCCACTTCTTCTGTTTGATGTAGGTGTGGGCTCTCATATGACGTGAGAGAATTGGTGCCTTGGTGATGGATACATGGGCTAGATGGACATACAAAATTGTTGCACTATTATCAAGGAAGTTTGGTGAGAGGACCACCATGATTTGGAGACTTAGAGAGTAGTTCATGTGGTTTGGTAACTATCTCTAAACTCTTATTTCAGTTTACATGCTTTTGTATAAATATTTTTGTGCTTCTTATGGTGAATACTTATTTAGATGAACTTTTCATTAAAACTTGTGTACATACTTGTACAAGTAGTGAGCAACAATTGATTCTTATATGTTTGTACTTCATTACTCATTTGTACTCATTACATGTACATGTATAACCTAGTTTTGATGATTATTTCATTTACACTTATTTTTCCTATTTTTGTACATGTTTTGCTTCATGTATATGTTATTTTTGTCTAAAATTAATAAATATACATGTATACCCTTGAGTCACTTGCCTTCATGCAAATTCTATTATGGACTCTTTTGTGTTTGAGATATGCATGTATAATTTTAGTTTTGATAGAACATACATATACCTTGAAGTTTGTTTTTAATGAAAAATTAATTTTTTTCATATGCTTTGGTATTTTGAGCTTTATTGATTATTTTCATGAATATGCTAATCACATAACTCTTGTGCACTCACATTTTTTTTTGTTTACTCATGATATTGTTTTCATGAGCATTTATGACTTTATAGATCTTGAGTGACAATTTTTGTGTATTTAGCTATGATTCATGAGATATATAATTTGGTTTCATGTTTGAAGGATCTTTAACTAGTTTTTCAAAAATTAATTTAAACTAGTTATTTATTCTTCAATTGGTAGTATTTTCAATATATAACTATTTTTAAATCTTATTTTTGAAAACCCCTACCTTCAAAGGGCGGATGGTTGGGTGACCATACCTTGTATGCCTAATTGAACATCTATTTAAACATGTGCATGAATAGGGTGGATAATTATGAGTAATACACATGAACTTCATGAAAATTCTATTTTTGTATACTCATATATGTTTTCTTATATATGTATGCTTTAAATTTCAATCTACATCAACTTTCAATTGATATTTCCATTTTCAACATATATATGATTTGATTGTGCTTGTTCTACAAAATATACATGTTTAAAGCACAAATTATGTTTATACTAAGCTTACCTTAATTTCAAATATAAATTAGTATCTTTATAAGCTTATGCACTGTTTTCAATTGGTATTTCAATTGATATTAAAATATACTTCATATTTTGTTTTTAATTGGTATCAAAAATTTTCTATTGGTATCTTAAAGTTTTGTTTATTTCCTAGTGGTACCAACTTATGTTTTGTCAACTACAATTTGATTTCATTGATATCAAAATTTTTTTTATTGACTTAAGAAAATTCAAAAATTTGTTTTAAAGTGGTTTTAAAATTTGTTGATATGTATTGCCTATATGCATGGGGAGCTTAACATCTCTTGTATAATCGTATATTGAGGAGCTTGACATCTCTTCTTTATGTGGTACACGTGTGTAGGGGGAGCTTAACATCTCCGCTTATGCATTGTATATTATGCTTTATGTGAGTTAGGGTTTTGTCATCCCTTCTTCATGTAATGCATGTATGCAGGGGGAGCTAACGTCACGTCTCTCTTCTTCATGAATGCATATTGCATATATATCTTTATTGTTTGATTTATTTTCACCCCTTTGTTGATAATTTGACAAAAAGAGGGAGAAGAATTTTGAGAGTTAATATATGCATGTTTGTTTTCTTGTTTATGCATATATGTATTATTTATGCAAAAAAGGGAGAAGAATTTGGTGAGTTTATGCATATTTATCTCCTTGTTTATGCATAAATGTTTGTTTAGTTTTATGCACTTCATTGAATATATTTATGTTTATTGTTATGCATGAGTTAAGGGGGAGCTTCTATGAAGCTTATCTTTAATCTATGCATATATATAACTACATGAGTTTTATCATCATAAAAAAGGGATTGTTGGCCCAAAGGCCCATCGTTCTAGTTTTGATGATGATTAACTCATGTAGTTATAATACTAATGATCTTGTGTTTAATTAGTCTCAGATTTTGATCAAGATCTTAGTGGGCGTTTAGCTGTAATAAAGGATTCGAAGTCAAGTTTTAGAGCTAGCACGTGTTGATTCAAGACCTCGTGCATCAAGAACGCATCAAGTACTCTAGAGGAGTCTAGCTCATGAATCAAGGTTTGGACCAAGTTAAGAAGGAGAAGAAGATTTTCAAGAAGACTTGTGTCGGAGTTTTGTAAGTGTCAAGATTTGTTTCAAGATAAAATGTAAAGGATAGATTAGTTGGTGGATTGCTCAAGTTCATATACAAACACAAAAAATACCGTTTTAGTTTTTAAGCTTCAGTATACATGTGTTTTTATCAAAACTGATTTTAGAGCTTAATGTCAAAAACATAGATATTTCATCTCATATGTGTAGTGGATCATATCCATACACACTAAGCTTCAAAAGTGTTTAAGATATCTTGCTTTTGTATTTGGAGAAGTTTTAGAAAAATCGTTTTTCAATTTGGAGATTGTTTGTGAAAAATACGATTTTTGTTTAAAGCCAAAATTTCTATATCACAAAAATAGTTTAAAATGTTTGTAATATGTTTGATTTTTAATCAAACATATTGTATATCAAAGTATATTATTGAATTTATTTTTATTAAATTTATGAGATTTTATGGGATTTCATTAAAGATAAAAGACCAAGTTTTAATCCCTAAAAATATGTGACCTGGCCTTCTGTCGGTCGACCGGACGGTCGACCGAGATAGAAGTCGGTCGACCGCTTCGATCGACCAATGTGCACAAACATGCACAGCTGTTTGGCTGGTGGGCCGGTCGACCGGGTGGTCGACCATCCAGAGAGCTTTGCTCTCTGGATCTGGCCCCGGTCGACTGGCCAGAGAGCTCTGCTCTCTGGATCCGGCCTCTATCAACCGGGCGGTCGACCGGTGGCATAACGGTCGAAAATCTGACCGTTGGTCGATCAACCGAGTGGTCGACCGACAGCAGATTTTTCTGCTGAGTTGGACCCCAACAGCTAGTTTTTGGAGGCCTATATATTGGGGCTGTTTTGGGCTGTTTTACATAAGATTTTGAGTAAGTTTTCAAGCTAGTTTTTCCTACCTCTCTAAATGTTTATCTCCACTTATTTTAGAGCTAATACTTCCATATCAAGAGGAGAGTTTTCAAGAGTGATTTTCAAAAGAGATTTCTTGAGTTTTTCACCACAAATCTATTCAAGTTTTTCTCACACATGCTTGAGCTTTCCAATGTCATATCTATCCTATAGGAGAGTTGTTGTGAGAGTGTTTTTAGGTGATCAAAGTGTTGAGATCACCAAAGTGTTTCATCTTGTATTTGAGGAGGCGAACTTGCGGGTTCGTATTGTTTCGAGTTTTTGTGGGAGCTCGGTGTAGAGGTGAGGCCTCGGCAAGCTAGTGTGCTTGGGTGTGTTGTTCTTGCGGGTACAGGAGAGGGACTAGTGAGTCTAAGGAGTTCTAGTATGAAATCGTTGTAGATGTTGCGGCACCGAGTGATCCGGTGAGATCGATTCTAGTGAAAATCCTTCATACTGTTGAAAGCGGGGACGTAGAGTAAGGGTGCTCGAACCTCGAAACAAACCTCCCGTGTTTGTGATTGCTCTCTATCTCTCACTTGTGTCTATATCTGGCATGCTTACATTGCTTTTATCTTTATATGCTTGATATATCTTGTGCCTTTGTTATATGCTTGGGATTGTTTGCTCGCACTTGTATTCAACCAAGAGAGCCATAGCGGCACCTTAACTCTTATCTAGAGGAATCTTGAGGAGATAGTCCAGAGCCCTTCACCAGGAATTCGGTTACACTCTTGTGTTATACTTGGTGTGTTTAGATTAATAAGTTTTAGTTTAGATAAATAGTTTTTAATTCCGCATTATTTATCATTAGATTAGCCTCTCACCTATATACCCCCTTCTAGGTGAACTTCAGTTTTTAATATAGGAAAAAAATCTGTCTCACTATCTTACAACTCCATGATATGTTCTTCTCTTAAAATTCTTAGTGCCTCAACTTGATAATAGGCAAAACTTAAGCTTGAGTTTCGAAAGTCTTAAGCAAAGTAAATAAGATTGTTCGGAAAAATTTAATTCTTTTTCTTAAGAAATCCTCTTGAACTGAATATTGAAAGTATAAAATAAAAACAAGTTTCAAGTGATGTTTTAAGAGAAATAGAGGTTTAGAAATTCAAACCCATCCTCATGTACCTTCAAGAACACTTTCAAAGAAGAAAGGCTTAGTTTAAAGCATAAATATGATTCCGTTGGGTTCTTTGCATCAAAACCATTCAAAACAAGAGGGATCGAAGAGAAAGATGATAGCGAGCCCAGAAAAATGAATTTAGCTACTCATAATTAAGGTAAAGTAAGACATGTAAATGAAATGAGACATACCCGTGAATTGTAGAAGAAGAGAAATCTTGATCTTTTATTGATGTCACTTCAATCTTCAGGTTACAATTACTCGTTTCCTCTATCCCGTTGGTATTTGGACTGAACTATAAATTGAAAAATAGAGATACAACTTCTCAATACTATCTAACAAAGAACATAAACCCTAAAAATAAATAGAAAAACTTAAACTAATTTTTTGGTCCCTTTTATCTAAAATATGTTGTATTTAGAAGGAAAAACCAAACGGCGAGGGTGTACGAAGATAGGGGAGCAAAAGCTCCCCAAACCGACTCAACCAAGCCGTGAAAACGCAGCTTTTATCGTATTTTCGCGGCAACGGTGTGGCCAGTGGCCACACCTGGTTGGTGGTACTTTCTGGTTAAGTGATACGCCTTTATCTCTTACTGGTTTTCCCGTTTCAGCTCTTGGATTTGACGAAACTGCCTTTGATATTTGGCTTTAACCAATTGATTTGAAAAGATTCGTTTTAAACCGGTTTTTAACTTCTCAGATTTTCCATGATCTGCCCTGATTTTCTGATTTCGAATTAATTCTGAATTAAGTCAGAATTTTGATGGGCTTTTGGGCTCGTTTCTCTTCCCTTTTCTTTAGCAATGGGCTTGCATTTTATAAAGAAGAATATAAGACTAAATACATGATTTATTAGAATAATTATGGAAATGTGACATTATATATGCAATATATGTAACCAATCAACTCCCTTTCCCGAGGCTAAACAACCATGTATTACGAGGGAGATTACTCCCTTTCCCGAGGCTAAAGACTCAGTGCTTTAACCTCACTGGTGCTTTAAAATTTGAAGTGGTAGAGATGAGGTTAGGCAATGGGCCTATAAATAGGACCTTAGCAGTCCTTTTCTAGAGAAATATTTTTTTCTCTTTTCAATAAGTCTTCAACAGGACCCTATCTTCCCACCTTGCTGACTTTCAAAAATACCAAGGTCTTCACTCTCTTCATCTCTCCAAAACTGAGATTCATGGCATCTTCACACTGTCCAGGCAAGGGGGCTAGACCCCTGAGGCAACTGAGACCTCCACTCTGGTCGTTACCCGACCTATAGCTGGTGAGTCTCGGCTATTCAGAGACTCCACCAATGAATTGGTGACTTTAGGGAGTTTATCTCCCTTAATTTTAACTTTACCAGCTATTTTAGGAATTAAATTCCCTTGATCCTCGCATTTGACAAATTTTTGGAGAAAGGTTTTAGCCTTTTCAAACTTCCTAACAAAGCTAAGACTTACCTGATTAGGTGAAGCTAGCCTTGCCGTATATGCGAGGCTATGCCTTGACCTTTCTAAAGTAAAGCTAGCCTTGCCATATAGGCGAGGCTATGCCTTGGCCTTTCAGAGGCCTGGTTGGCCTTGCCATATAGGCAAGGCTAGGCCTTTGTCTTTTTAAGGCGAGGCTATGCCTTTGCCTTTTAGGCGAGGGCTATTCCTTACTGCATAGGCGAGGTTATGCCTTTGCCTTTTTAAGGCGAGGCTATGGCTTGGCCTTATAGGCGAGGGCTATTCCTTGTCACATAGGTGATCGGGACGGAACAAGCACTCTAAAATGTGAGTTTTGTAAAATCAATGAAAAGCTTGTATGTGCTAAATGTTCCCTCGATACTTCCATTATAGCATTGGCTCAACGGGTCGAAATCATAGGGACGGGAGGCGATAGAAGTATTAACAGTCTTTATTCACAATGGTTGTTAACAAGTTCTTCTTTGTTTAAAGAATTAGAAAAGAAAATAAAAGAAAAGAAATCTAGAAGTGATAGATGGAGAAAGGCGATGAAACGATGATGTGAAAATAAAGAGAAATGGTTTTGAAAACTAAAAGAAGATGAAACACAGGTGAACTAAGAAGTTGGTGAAAACATCGATAAGAAAATGATAAAAGGTTTTGAAAATGATTCTTAAAACAAAGTAAAAAAGAAAGGAGAATATTATGAAAGAAGTCTCATGGTTTCTAATTACTAATTACTCCACTAACATGCTAACCTCTTAGTGATAGTTGCCTCACCTGGATCCTTGGCCATCACTAGTCCTTGGCCTCAAGAGACGATACAAAGCTTGACAAATAAGATGGTTCTTCACATTCAAACTTGCATCAAGAGCAAGCTAATACAAATATTAGATCATCGAACCATTAGAAGCAAGCATGAAATAAGAGAGTTAGCTTGGTTGGCAAGTTAAATGTTAGAACCCATCATCATGAGCCATCAATGACTCTTGCAAGAGCAAGGCCTTGTAGAGGCTACTAGATTCATGTCGATTATCAAGTAAGTGGTTAGATGGTTAGTGGTTAGTAGTTAGTCACCATGAGAAGAAAATATAGCTAAGCATCATGTAAAAGAAGGAGAAGATTATATTGGAGAAGAAAGGAGATATCTTTACATAGATTGTCACCATATATTACATCAATATCTCTCTATCTCTCTCTGAATCTCTCAGCCATACTATAAGATCTAAAAACAAAATGAAAATACAAAATAAAAGAGAAATAAAATCCTAATCTACAATTAGAAGAGAGAAACCTAGCCTGAAACCCCAAAATCTGCTTCCGTTTCAGCCAAACCCCACCCTATTTATAGGCAAAAAAAGCATCTGGAAGGCGAGATGGGGCCACGCGTCGAAGATCAACGCGTGGACCCACTACATTACCGTCGAAACGTCACAGTAAAACTAGGGACCTAAATCCCTGGTTTTGGCGAGAAACGTCTCCTGGCTTCGAGGACCTTTCTAATGTATTCTATTTTGGGTATATTCGTCCAGATCTTCGTCTGACGTGTGCAAAGGTTTAGGTTCAATGCATCTTTTAGAAGCTCCCTTACTTGGCCTCCAAGAAATTTAGATTTAATTACCCGAAAATGGGTTTAATTAAGCTCTTATTACCCTTTGGCCATTAGACTCTTGATTTATCTGCAAAGTAAATCAAAACGCAATTAGAAATGATATTTTATTCATAAATCGGTAGGAAATTCGATATGATAATGTAGAATTGTAAACTAATCACACCCCACACTTATCTTTTACTCGTCTTGAGTAAAACAAGAAAAGAAAAACTATATTACAAATATTATTACATCACTTTCACAGGTGATGCAATTGCACTGAGCGCGTGCAACAAGCCGTTAAACCTCTAGGTTACCCCTAGAGGAGGAGTTTTGTCTCTTGAGGGTTTTCAACGGATTGCACCCACAAAATCCATAAAGAAAGAAGACAAATGTTAGTATTTTGAAAACACATTTTGAAAAAGAGACAAGTTTACGAAATATTTTTGCAAAAATATAAGTGATCTAAGATCATAAGTCCACCAAAAATTATTCTTTCTTATACTTAGTCTCTATGCAAGATCTCATCTTAAATTAAGGTAAGAATTCAAAATTGGATTGAATATTTTATCCTTCATAAAACCCAGATATTATGCACTTTGTGATAGTGAAGATTTCTGGGATTTCAATTCTAACCATCAAGCCATATATATATATATATATATATATATATATATATATATATATATATATATATATATATATATAGAGAGAGAGAGAGAGAGAGAGATAGACTTGTATCCTTTCAAAAGGATTTGATCCCGGATCCTTCCCACTCAAATTCAACCCTCTAACATTCGAATACAAGATCCACTCCATTGAAGTTGATCTATACTATTTCAAGTATCTATAAACCAAAAATCAAGTGTTTTAAATACTTTTTGCCCATCCATCAAGCGACGCAAAATGGACGGCCGAAAGTAGTGAGTTGGTTAGATCTATGTCTTTAGACATACAAATTCTCGATCCGGCCATTTCATTATGATCTAAACATTTAAAAACCCCTATAAACTAATTTTTGTTAGATTTCAAATGTTCTACACCGTTAAACTAACCAACTCACTATTTAGGCCGTCCGTTTTCCCCTACTTGATGGATGGGCAAAAAGTATTTAAAACACTTGATTTTTGGTTTATAGATACTTGAAATAGTATAGATCAACTTCAACGGAGTGGATCTTGTATTCGAATGTTGGAGGGTTGAATTTGAGTGGGAAGGATCCGGGATCAAATCCTTTTGAAAGGATACAAGTCTATCTCTCTCTCTCTCTCTCTCTCTCTCTATATATATATATATATATATATATATATATATATATATATATATTCCTTTTTCTTTTTTTCTTCCCTTAGTTTTCTTAGGCTTTCTAGTTTACCCGCGTAGTGAACCTTTAACCGATGTCTCCCAGACCAGACGGTTTTAAGCTAGACGAGAAAATATCCCTCGGGTTTAAGGAATCGAGTAAACAAGGCCACAAAACTAAGTGGGATTATTTGTTTCTTTTGACCACCGTTAGGCGTGAATAACATGCTTCTTGAGGCATGATTATCCAGCTTAATAAGCGATTTTTTTTCTTTATATATTTTTTCTTTTTATTTTGCTTTATGGCATTTTAGGTTTTTGCTTCCATCCCAAAAATTGTGTTTGTGTAAAGTGCAAACTATTTAAGGCAGAAAATTCAAGATAAAATTATCTCCCCAATCTTTTATACTTAACCTATAATTATAAACAAGATCTATTATTTCAACTAGGTTTAAGATGTCATATTGTAAGGCTTCCTTAATTTCTAAGATCATCTTAATTTTCTTAAAAAATAGATCAAAACTTTGTCTCTTATTTCAAAAAGTTTTAAAAGAAAGAAAAATCCTATGCAAAAGGGAAGATTTCTAAAAGTATCCTAAAAAAAGTGTAAAAGAAAGAAAATCTAAAAACTCTACGTTTGTAAACCCTCCCCCACACTTGTCTCATGCATTGTCCTCAATGCATCGTGGTGTATGTATGCATGAAACAAATAGAGAGGGAAGGAAAAATCACCTCAAGGTGGTGGTTCCGGTGGTGGTCTGATTGGTCCACGAAATGTGGCCCAATCCAATTTACGTTGAGTTCTCAGGAACCCACCAGAGACCTCTATAATACAACCCATTATAATGATGTATATATGTATGAATTTTATTAAGAATTTAACCCCATCTAATTTCCAAATTTTCAAAATAATTTCAGAGTCAAATTTTTCAAGACCCTTATCCCAGAATGGAATGATTGATTTGGACTCAGGAAGCATAGGAACAACTACTGACTCAGGAATTTGACTTAAGTCAAGTAAAGATTCAGGAGTCAAAATTGGTTCAAGAATCGGGTCCAAATCAAGAAGTTGAAATTTTAGTCCACATTCATTTCCCCGTGATGGAATGTGACTTCCTACGGGTTGGTGATTTCAGTTCAAGAATGACAGGTGTAGGAACCAAAACTGACTCTAAAATATTACGCAAGTTGGGTAATAAAATAGGAGTCAATATTGATTCAGGAATTTGAACTGGATCATAAATATGAGAATCTAGGTCACATTCCTCATTGAGTTCAATTCCATAAAATTGAAAACTTGCCAATTTATCAATGGGACTTTCAAGAGTATGAAATTGGTCAAGTTCAATATGATGATCATAAAAGTTTGATAATTCAATTTCACAAAGGACTGGCACAGGATCCAATGTTGACTCGGGAAAAAGCCTGAAATCAGGTAAAAACACCTCAATCATTATTGAATCAGGAAGTGAAATTGAATTATCAACTTGAGGTTCAGGATCATATTCATTCTCAAGTTCAATTTCAGGAAAAGGAAAACTTGCCATAATATCAATGGGATTTTTAACATTTGAAGTTTGGTCAAGTTCAGATGGGTGTGCTGAAATTGAATCTTGGTTTCTAGAATAACAAGAGTCCTGGGCCAGATCAATAGAGTTAGGGATAGCTGAATTGGTCAAAGGTTGATAAGATAGAGTTTCCTCATTCCTATAAATGCTAACCAATTGACTTAATTGTGTTTCCAACCTATTGATAGACTGGGCATAAGATTTTTGAAATTGTAGTGCGGACTCCTACAAGATATCTATGCTCTTTTCTAGATGTGATGTTTCTTCAAGTGAATGCTCTAGAATGGGAGTGTAGGAATCTTGGATTCCAAAACAACAAGAGTCATGAGTCAAATTGATAGAGTTAGAGATATTTGGATTGGTCAAAGGTTGAGAAGAGAGAGTTTCTTTATTCTTATAAATATTGACCAATTGACTTATTTGTGTTTCCAACCTATCAATAGACTGAGAAGAAGATTTTTGAAATTGTAATACAGACTCCTGCAAGATTTCTATACTCTTTTCTAGACTTGATTTTTTTGCAAGTGGATGTTCTAGAAAGGGAGTATAAGAATCTTGGTTTTGAAAAGATAGGGAAGATTGTGAGTCCAACATGTTTTGAGATTGTGGCTCGGACTCACGCAAGAGTTCCTTACTCATTTTCAGGGCCGATGGTTGTTCATTATGAGGAGGTTGAACTGAGTAAGAGGTTGAAAATATTGTAAAATTGGAGAGGCCATCATTTTCTGAAGTTGTCGCTCGGCCTCTTATAGATTGGCTTCTATACTCTTTTCTAACTCAGATTTTTCTTCAATTAGTGGTTCTAGAAAAGGAGTATAGGAAGCAAAATTGGGGAATGGAGATTGTAAAGATTGTGGACAAGGTGGTGAAAAATTTGACTCGGGGGAGGTGAATCCCCATTGACTCTGTGACGAGTTGAAATTATTTTTGAAATTATAGTCATAAGATTGGAGGTATGGGTTGTATTGATTCGGATAAGTCCAACCCGGTATATTTGGTTGGTTCATATTGAGAAAAACTGAGTTGGAACTATCCGAAACGAATGGGGTCGGTGTGAAATATGGATTCATATTAGGATTGAAAGAATTATTATTATTGAATTCCATTTCACAAACAATCACAAACAAAAAGAAAAATTAAACAAAAAATAAAAAGAAAGAAAATCAAAACCAAGCCTATACTTGGGTTGACCTAGACCTATACGACTCCTAACTGGGTGATTACCCAGGGGAGGTTGTTGCTTGAATCCGACCACAAGCTAATTGGCCAGATAGGGGCAAAATACGGTGGGAGGTATCCGTGCGTAAGCAACGGGCCTTAATTACGCCAAGCCACGGTATCTTCCTCTCAATCCCCAACCTCAGATACCGATTTCACAAGAGTAAGATTCAAATAAGTTCCACCCTCGGTCAATCTCTTAATGAGTCTGAGATGTCCCTAGGGGCCAACGTCTATCAATTTTTCTTAGGGCTTGGGTTCTGTGAGTGGGGAGATGGTTTTTGGGTTAAGGAAGGGTGATGAAATCCCCACCTTATCTTGTATGAGTTTTGCCCTTAATTTCAATTCGTGCAGTGTGCAATATAGACAAGAATATAACACAAAGCGATAAATCACCCACATGTTTGTTTAATGCTATATACAATGCCATTTGTACACCTCAATCCAGATCACAACAACAGAACAAAATATAGTATAGTGGAATTGAATTGACACGTGCCTAAATGCAAATGTCTAAACCGTTTTAAAAGTGTCCAAATATCATATTTTAGTTCTTTAATTTATTATAATGTGTAGGCAATCAAAGAAGAAAATTGGCAACGGAATACAACAATATATGCAACTTGCAAAGTCCCTGCAAAAGATGAAGTCGAAATGCCAAATAATTGCCTTGTTTTCGCGGCTTTTCTTGGGTTTTCGCGGCACACTTATGGAAGCAGGATCCCTGCTTTTTAGAGCAGGGACATGCAAGTAAAAAAGAGAGTCCTGCATTGTTCAATTTCGGCAAAATTAACTTGTACACCAAAACAGAGAAGATAATGTTAACAAAAATGTGAAAACAAAACCATTCCCGTCCCTAGCAACGGCGCCAAAAATTTGATCAGGACGGAATAAGCACTCTAAAATGTGTGTTTTACAAAATCAATAAAAAGCTTGTATGTGCTAATGTTCCCTCGATACTTTCATTATAGCATTGGCTCAACAGGTCGAATCCACATGGAAGGGAGGCGATAGAAGCATTAATAGTCTTTATTCACGTCAGTTGTTAACAAGTTCTTCTTTGTTTAAAGAATTAGAAAAAGAAAATAAAAGAAAAGAAATCTAGAAGTGATAGATAGAGAAGGGCGATGAAACGGTGATGTGAAAATAAAGAGAAACGGTTTTGAAAACTAAAAGAAGATGAAACACAGGTGAACTAACAAGTTGGTGAAAATATCGATAAGAAAATGATAAAAAGGTTTTGAAAATGATTCTTAAAATAAAGTGAAAAGAAAGGAGAATACTATGAATGAAGTCTCATGGTTTCTAACTACTAATTACTCCACTAACATGCTAACCTCTTAGTGATAGTTGCCTCACACGGATCCTTGGCCATCACTAGTCCTTGGTTGCAAGACACGATACAAAGCATGGCAAATAAGATGGTTCTTCACATTTAAACTTGTATAAAAAGCAAGCTAATGCAAATATTAGATCATCAAACTATTAGAAGCAAGCATGAAATAAGAGAGTTAGCTTGGTTAGTAAGTTAGCAAGTTAGATGTTAGAACCCATCATCATGAGCCATCAATGGCTCTTGCAAGAGCATGGCCTTGTAAAGGCTACTAGATTCGTGTGGATTATCAAGTAAGTGGTTAGATGGTTAGTGGTTAGTAGTTAGTCACTATGAGAAGAAAATCTAGCTAAGTATCATATAAAAGATGGAGAAGATTACATTGGAGAAGAAAGGAGACACCTTTACATAGATTATCACCATTTATTACAACAATAACTCTCTATCTCTCTCTGAATCTCTCAGCCCTACTATAAGATCTAAAAACAAAATAAAAATACAAAATAAAAGAGAAAGAAAATCCTAATCTATAACTAGAAGAGAGAAACCTAGCCTAAAATCCCAAAATTTGCTTCCGTTTCAGCCAAACCCTGCCCTGGGCAAAAGAAGCATCTGGAAGGTGAGACAGGGTCACGCGTCGAAGATCGACGCGTGGACCCACTACATTGCCGCAGAAACGCGGCATTTGCCATGTTTTCGTGACAAAACCAGGGAACTAAATCCCTGGTTTTGGCGAGAAACGTCTCCTGGCTTCGAGGACCTTCCTGGTATATTCTATTTTGGGTATATTCGTTCGGATCTTCATCTGACGTGCGCAAAAATCTAGGTTCAATGCATCTTCTAGAAGCTCCCTTACTTGGCCTCTAAGAAATCTGGATTTAATTACCTGAAAATGAGTTTAATTAAGCTCTTATTACCCTTTGACCATTGGACTATTGACTTATCTGCAAAGTAGACCAAAACGCGATTAGAAATGATATTTTATTAATAAATCGGTAGAGAATACGATATAATAATGCAGAATTGTAGACTAATCAATAGGTGAGGATATGCCTTTGCCTTTTTAAGGTGAGGCTATGCCTTGGCCTTTTTAAGGCATAAGTGACTTTCAAACTTCCAAGTAAAGGGGCTTTTAGCATTTCGCCTTTATGCAGTGCGAAGCTTAACCTTAGAGTGAAGATAGTTTTGCTTGTGGAGAGAAGCTGGATCTGAACAGTTCCACTGAGGGAGCGAGGTTATGGCTTAGCACTTTCCTTTTTACTCAATGCTAACACATTTACTTTTCTTTGTTTTGTAGTGCATTATACTCTCGATCGTGGTGATGAAGGAGAACGAGAGTACGCATTTTATTTTCAAGCCCAGGCTTTACTTATCAGTAGGAAGAACAGACTGGAGCAGCTGGCACTAATTCTAGGAGGAGACCAACATACGTTTTGCGGCATCATTTCCACGACTATTTTCATGGGTGATGACAGGATGATATTCAGGAAACCCAATCTTGTATTTAGAATTAGCACTCCAGGCATCGACCAACGGTTGTTTATCTACGATAACCCACTTAGTTGCAGACTTGTGCTATTGAGCTTAACGTATATGGGGAACTGTGTTATTGTTTTCGCCAATATCTTGTTTTTGCTAGATCTCTGCACAGGATATTTGATGTTCACAGGAAAGGGGATGTCACCAGTAAGATCTCGGATTCTCCCTTCGCCAATCTTGTTCAAAGAAGTGACAACGGCAAAAAATTCATGCTCATTGGATGACTTTCTAGTGGCAAAATTTTCCATTAAGCGAAGGATTACGACCTTGTAAGGGGGAGGTCTTTCATGTCCAGTTGGTTTTGTGGAATCAGAATGTCCCAATACATTTTGACTTCGAGAAACGTCATTGTTCTCAAAAACAAAGGCTGGAAGTAGATCTACTGTTCTGGATGCAGAGCAACAAGTCACCTGCTTTTGAAGTATAAATTGTATGAGAGACAATCTTAATGTATCATCAATGTATCTTCCTTTTTGAATCAATAAAACTTTTTGTCTTTGACTCATTTGCTCTTCTCCATGTTTTCCTCTTTGTTTGCTCATGTAATTATCCATAGGTAATATAGATCTCCCGTCGAGGAGAACATGGTAAGCAAGTTCTTCTGAAAGAACTAAAAAGGGTGAAAATTCACCAAGCTGAATTTCCGAAGAAATTACAAATGTGACTGAAATTATTCAGAGATTAAGAATATGATAAAGTCAGTCAAATATAAGAGTCCACTGGGGATTAGAAGAGGGGAGATTTAGAAATCCAACAGGAATCAGTAAATCTCAAAAAGATTAAGTCTGGTGATACGTCAGTTTGGAGGTGATTAACTGATTAGAGATCGTCAGACATGAAATTTTGTTATTCAGAGGTGGCGAACTGGACATAAAGACAAAAAATAGGTAAAATTTGAATAATCATTAGTTCAGAGGTGACGAACTGGACATGACTGATTAGGGATTACTGAATGAGGGGTGTTTACTGTTCACAGATGATTAACTAGACATAATAGTAAATGAATAGGTGAGACTTTGCTATCTGTCGGTTCAGAGGTGATGGACTGGGCATGACTGATTGAGAGACCGCCAAGCTCAAAATTTTGTCATTCAGAGGTGATGAACTGGACATGATGACAAAATAAAGGTGAATCCAATTTAGGGACCCGTCTATTCAGAGGTGGTAAACTGGATATGATAGACTAAGACATGCTAAACTACGAATCCACTACCAGAGGTAGTCATATTAACTTAGCAGCTATCCCACTAGGAACTGCAATGGTGAATTGGATCTGGGCACCCGTCGGTTCACAGATAATATGGATATGACCAACTAAGAGACACCAGGCTCGCAATTCATTGTTTAGATGTAGTCGTATTAACATGATAGTAAGAACTCTCAGCCCTGATGGAGGAAAGAAAAACAAAGTTATGAACTCGTCTGTTCAGGGTGTTAAATTGGACATGACAGCTTGAGTACCATAAAAGGGGAGAGATCTAGACATCTGTCAGTTCAGAGGTAATATAGACATAACTGATTGGGAGTTACTAGACTCAAATATCTGCCATTCAAAGGTGACGAACTGGATATAATGATAGAGGAGTAGTTCCTACTGGACTGGAAGATGAGACTTGGCTATCTGTCAGTTCAGAGGTAACATGGACATAACCGATTAAGAAACCACCAAGCTCAGAATTTCTATCATTTAGAGGAGACAAGCTGGACGTGACAGTAAAAGGACTAATTTCACTAGGGGAGATAGGATTTGATCATAAATTCCGTGAGAAAATTGGTATTTCCTTGGGAAATCATTTAAATGAATTTGTCAGAGGTATATTGTTAACGTGACAACCAAGAAAGTCCATTGGGGACTTGGAAAGGAAAATAATAGACTTCAAGGAAAATCTACTAGAAACTCGCTGGGGAGGTAGAAAATGAATCCTGTAAGAGATTATATGTCAGAGGTAATAATTAACGTGACAAAAGAACTCTGTGAAGATTCGATAGGGAAATGGTTATTTCCTAAAATATTGTTAGAGGAATTGATCATTATTTGCCAACTACAAGAATATTGCTAGAGAATCCCGTCGGAATGTAGGAGATAGTGTTCCCAAAATTCGTTTGGGAAATCAAATTAATCCTGCATGGGATAGGAGAATAGTGCTCCTAAAATGAAGAAAAAATTAGAGGTGAAAACTTTAACATGACGTTTTGCTTTGTGGGTCTTTCATTTCATGGAAGGGAATTGGAAAGGAATTCTGGAGGAATCAAATGGGATCAGGTGCCTTAGGAAATTTTAGCAAATTCTCAGCTATCAATGGATTTGGTGTGCCTTTATCAACTACCGTTTGAATTGGGCTAGCCATACTATTTCCCTCAGTATGGTGAGTTGTCTTTGCATTAGGCTTAAAAGCTAACTTTTTCCTTTTTCTTTAGCCATTAAGGGCTTAGGATCATGTAATTCTGTGGGGATGTCAGTTAGCAATTAATGCCCCTCATGGAATCTTTTCTGGTATCAATGTTGACACTGTGCAACATCGTCTCCTGATGTTTAATCAACCTGACTCTGAAGGGATTCCCAATGATCAGAGGTATAATGTTAACTTGATCAGGGATAATATTTCTTTAAAAATTTACCGTTGATTAGCATCATAAGCATGTCACCGTTCAGATTGGACAGGCGATATGCTCCATTTGAGTAGACTGTCTCTACTACAAATAGCCCTTCCCATTTAGGTCAGAATTTACCTTCGGACTTATATGTCATAACCATAGGTCTTCTGACAGCTAAAATCAAATCTCCTTCCTGAAAAATTCTCTCTTTGACCTTTTGTTTGAAGGCATTTGAGATTCGAGCTTGATAAAGCTCAATACACTGTTGAACCTGTAATCGCTTCTCGTCCAGCGCTTCAAGCTCTTGGAGACATAACCGATGGTTATCCTTGTTCGTCATCTGGGTTACCAAAGCAACATGAAGTGACGACATTTGAATCTCCAAACGTATAACTGCTTCACATCCGTATACCAGAGAAAAAAGCGTATTGCAGTTGGAGCTCAGACCGTAGTTCGATAGGCCCAAAGATATTCACTATGCTTCTCATTTCAATCTTATTTGTTTGCAGAGATAAACTTTTTAAGGAGACTGATGATTGTCTTATTGAATGCTTCTGCTAACCCATTGGTGGCAGGGTTGTAAGCAGTTGATGCCACATTCTGAATCCGATACTTATCGCAAAACCGATAGAATGATTGACTTGCAAATTGGGATCCATTATCATGAATGATCCATCTTGGGATACCAAATCAGTGGATGATATGATGTCTGATGAAGTTGACCACGTTGGTGGTTTTAACCTCAGGGAGCGGGACAACCTCTGCCCACTTTGAGAAGTAATCGGTTATTGCAAGGATGAATCGATGACCTTTGCCTGACGAAGGACTGATTGGCCCTATTATATCAATTTTTCAAGCCTCGAATGGCCATACTGCGACTGTGGAATGGAGTAGTTCTAGGGTTGGTATATAAAATCTGCATGAATTTGACAAAATTTACACCTTTTTGCGTACTCGACTGCATCGGCGATCATAGTTGGCCAATAATAGCTAAGTCTGTGCAATTGATCCTTGAGTTTAGGTCCTGGTTGATGAGCTCCACATATGCCATCATGAGCCTTTTTGATTACTTCTTGCGCCTTTAAATTGGATAGACAATGAAGAAGTATACCATCATATGAACGACGGCATGGCATTTTTACTACTGCATCGTAGTAAAATCGAGTAGACCTTCATCGAACAGACATTGGTTCCTTTGGGTCATCGGGTAATATATCGTGCAAGGCATAGTCGATGATCGGGAATCACCAGTCTCTTGGTTTAAAGTTTGTCAACGTTGTATGAACTTCGCTAACATCTAAACCATACTTCAGATAGAAGAGATGATGGGTGGCCACCATGAAATGGTAGCCTGTATCTGTAGGTAAAACCAGTGTAGTTGCTAGTGCTGCTAGAACATCTGCCTTTGTATTTTGGAGGCGGGATACATGACTGATGTAGAGCCTTCAAATTTACTAGCCAAATGAATAGCTGCATGATGATAAGGTATGAGGTCTTCATGGCGGTATGAGGTCTTCATGGCGGACCTCATATTCAACTTAACTTGGTTGATGACCAACTTAGAATCACCATGAGCCTTAAGATTGTACCCCCATCTGTTGAGCGAGCTGGAGGCCAATAAGCAAAGCATTGCACCTAGCTATGTTGTTAGAATAAGGCTCCGTTAGTGAGAATGCACGAGGGAGGATGTGATTCTCGGGTGAGATAAATACTACCCCCACTCTAGCGATAATCTTGCCTTTTGGTCCGGTTCTTGATGCACCATTAAAGAATAACTGCCATTCATCATCGTTTGAAGTTATGTTGGCTTTGATAACTTCATCCGGAATATCTTCATGTAGCTTTGAAGACTCAAGAACTGGATGAGCTGCCAAGAAGCCTACGAGGGCTTGACCTTTGATGGCCTTCTGGGGTATGAGGGTCATATTATATTGGGACAGCAGTATGGCCCAATTAGCCAATTTGGAGTTCAGGGAACTCGACTCTGTCATCAGAATTCGGAGAGGATTGACTCTTGAAATGACATGAATAGTCTGTCCGACCAGGTAATGCCGCATCTTTTGGATGAAAAAGACAATAGCAAGGCATTCCTTTTTGACCAGGCTATAGCGACTTTCTGCGCCAATCAAGGTTCTGCTGAGATAATATATGGCTTGCTCGGCACCTTCATCATTCTTCTGTGTGAGCAGAGTGCCTAAAGAATTTCCATGGCTCTTACATAAAGTAAGAACGATTTCCCCAAAACAGGAGATGCTAGGACTGGAGGTTTAGTGAGGTATGCTTTGATATCCTCAAAAGCTTTTTGACAAGCATCGTCCCAAACAAAGGATACACCTTTCTTCATTAGCCGCGTAAATGGTTGACAACGACCTGACAGGTTTACGTTGAACCTACGGATGTAAGCTGATCGGTCACATATATTGCATATATATTGTCACATTACCATGCTTATTATCTAAATAAATCATCTTAATAAGTCTTATTTTTCTTTATAAAATGCAGGCCCATTGCTAAAGGATAGGAAAGAGAAACGAGCCAAAAGCCCATCAAATTCTGATTTAATTCAGAATAAATTCAAAATCAGGGAATCAGGATAGATCTTGGCAAATCAGAGAGGTTGAAAACTGGTTAAAGTAGATTTTCCCAAATCAAGTGGTTAAATCCAACAATCAAAGATCGTTTCGTCAAATCCAGGAGTTGCAATAGTGAATCCAGCAAGACAAAAGGGAGTCTAAGCCCACGCCTTGGCCACATCCTGGCCGCAGATCCGCGGCTTGTTGGTGGAGATAAGGGGAGCATTTTGCTCCCCTTATCTCCTTACTCCTTTCTCTCTGGGGTTTTGCCTTTAAAAAGCAGGGTTTTGTACAGAAAAAGGGACCGGAACTTAGATTTAGTATTTCTCTTTGTTTTTAAGGCTTTAGGCTCTTTATTAGATAGTATAGAAGTTGTATCTTTGTTTTATAATTTATAGTTCAGTGCAAATACCGTGAGAGAGAGGAATTGAGTGATTGTATTCTGAAGATTGAAGTGACATCAATACAAGGATCAAGCTATCTCTTCTTCCACTCCATTTTACGGTATGTCTTGCTTTATTTACTTGCATTGTTTTTCATCTTTCATGAGTAGCTAAATCAGTTTTCTGGGCTCACTGTTATTCCTCTCTCCGATCCCTCTTCTTTTCGAATGGTTTTGATGAAAAGACCCAATGAATCATTTGCATGCCTAACTTAAGCCTTTCTTCTTGAAAGTGTTCTCGAAGGCACATGAGGATGGGTTTAGATTTTTAAACTTTCACTTTTTTTAAAAAATGTCTCTTGAACTTGTTTTTATCTCATACTTAAACTACTTGTTGATTTAACATTCAATTCAAGACGATTTCTTGAAGAAAAGAGTTAACTTTTCCGAACTATCTTATGTGCTTTGCTTAAAACTTTCTAAACTCAATCTTATGTTTTTGCCTATGATCAAATTGAGGCACTAAGAATTTCAAAAGAAGAACGCATCGTTGAGTAGTGAGATAGTGAGCCCAGGTCTTCTTTTTCTTATATTAAAAACAACAAATCTCTGCTCAAAGCTTTTTAAATTACCTTTTCCAAAGCCTTCTCTAAATTTGTAATTTTCTTTTAATCATCTCCCTTCTCTCTATTCTCTTTTTCAACTTAAAAGAAAGACACCATCTTCATTTTTTGTTACTTAACAAAAACACTGAATAGCTTCTATCGCATTCCTTCTCGTGGACACGACCCGTTAGCCCAAAGCTACACGGGAATTCATTGCTCTTTCATTTTACAATCAAATTTTTGGCGTCGTTACCAATGAGGGAACGGTGTATTTATTTTTTTAGCAAGTTTGGTGTCTTATTTCAGGGACGTCAAGATTCAGATTTAGCATTCAAGCTTTCCAGGAGAAGACTTGTTATTTTGTACCCCTACTCTCGAAAGTAGGAAACAGAATTTCAAGAAATTGTAAGTGCAAAAGTTAAAATTTTTGTTGGACTACTAAAACTTTTTTTTGCAGGACATAAGCCAATCTGTCTTAAAGACCAGGGAGTTCCTTGAGATTCTTTGGAGGCTACATATCTTGAATGGTTTTGATCTTATCCAGATCAAGATGAATTCCTTTGGATTTGACAATGAATCCCAGGAACTTGCCACTTGAAACTCCCAAGAAAGACTTTGTCGGGTTCATCTTTAGCTGGTGAGCCCGCATGAGATCGAACATTATTATCAAATTATGGAGATGGTTATTCTTGTCATGACTTTTGATTGCAATGTCATCAACATAACATTCCACTGTTTTTCACAAGTGATCGTGAAAGATCGTGCTTATTGCACGCTAGTAGATGGCACCCACGTTCTTTAAGCCAAACGACATAACTGTATAGCAAAACACACCCAATAGTGTTCGGAATGAAGTATACTTTTCATCATCCGAGTACATCTTGATTTGATTATACCCTGAAAAGTCATCCATAAAGGACATCCTTTTAAAAGCACACGTGTTGTCAATCATGACATCCATGATAGGTAATAGAAATTCATCTTTAGGACAGACTATAATAAGATCATGAAAGTCAATGCAGACACGAATCTTTTTGTTCTTTAAGGATGGGTACAATATTAGCGACTCAGTCAGGGTGCTGTTCCTCTCGAATGAAGCCAAATTCGATGAGTTTCTGGATCTCATCTTCGATTGCCTCCATAATATCTAGTCGGAAGTGTGGTTTTTGACTGGCTTACCATTCGGCTTGATGTTGAGGCAATGCATTGCCACCTAAGGGTCGTGACCTGGCATGTCTTCGTAGCTCTAAGAAATGACATCCTAAGACTCTTTTATTTGGGATATAAGGCCTTGCTTCTCTGTCGGTGATAAACTTTTGCTTATAGAGATGAGCCTCGGGTGCGCTTGATCACCAACATCAATTTGAATCACTTTATCTTCTGTAGGAGGGTCGTGTTGCTCAAAATGCTTCTCCTATTGAAGATCAAGTTGTTAAGCCCAAGGATCAGCATCAAATGGCTCAATGTTCTCTTTTGGAACCACATGACTGGTTGAGGCCATGTTGACGAAAACTTTCTTGAAGGCAATCCCCACACTTACATTAGATTCCCACTCTGATGAATCTAAAGAAAGTGACAGTAAAGTCCTTTCAAATTCTGGATCAGATTAAGCAGATGGAGTAATGTACCCCAACTCCCTGCGAGTCTGATTGTAGTAGTTGGCAGACTTTCCTTTCAGTACAAAAGGTTGTAAAGGGATGTGTCAACCCTTCCCGAAGTTCAAGCCTTCACCATGACGTAAGTCGCATCCCATTTCTTTCATTATACTATGTGCTGACCGTGCATAGTAAAAGAACAGTGGAGGCTCCAAGTCTTCATCCGAGTTGTTAGATGTAGTAATCCAATGTCGAACTCTGCTAAATATAATGGGCGACTGGTCCTTCATGGAAGAGGGAACTACAAATACAGACCCATCATTCTCTTCTATATGCATACATGCCGTCATCATAGGCAGAGGCATGTGTAGAGGGCTCATGTCAATAGGACTATTTTCATCATTACAACACAAGGAATAATCAAAACTCAAATTTTCATTAAGGACCCATTCATCGCCATTGTCGGCGAAGTTATTACAATCAAGATCGTTCAGATATGCTACAATTGGTTCTTCGTCAAAAGAAACCTCTGGATCTTCTCTCGATTCTGAGTCTGCTTTGTTGCCACTATTAATGTCATTAGGTAACGATTTTTTTACTATTTTACTGTTCTCTTTATAAAGTAAAGAATTAATGAAGTAGTTCTCCACCTCTTTGAACGACTACATTTTTACGAACATCGTTCTAACCATTGCCTTGTTTTCCACATATTTAAAGTATTGGTGGAGTGTGGAAGGCACGATCCAATTGACATGGATCCAAGGTCATCTGAGCAAAAGATTGTAGAACGTGTCGACGTCGATGACGTAACACGTTATTTTTGATTTCAAAGCTCTGATTTGACATCGGAGACGGATATTCCCCAGAGGATGACTACTCTCAGTGTTGAAGCCATATATAGTCATAGTCATGGTTGACAACCTGCTTAATGGGATGCCGAGAAAATAAAGCAGTCTCTTTGGGATAATCTTAAAGCAGACCCAGGATCAACCTGTATTCTCTCGATATGTGTAGACCCAATATATCCTATATAGTACAAGGGCCTGTCATGTCGGTTGTCCTTGAGGAGCATGTCTTTAGGGGTGAAAGTGATGCAAGGCACCTACTGTTATACCAGATGACATCGAGGGCATGAAGCTTTATCTTCTTTTATTGGGATGGGTACTTGTGTCAGAAATGATTCTGAAGCAGCAAGAGCATCTCAAAGTGCCTCTCTCGTTTTCTTCGAGAGGCGAAGTAGCTCGTGTAGGGTAATACGAGTTGAGATATTGGCCAATTGTGCCAATGTGTCAAAGCGGAAGGGAGCATTCAGTCCTTTGGAAGGATTCTTCTTCAAAGACTCATTGAAGTGAATCTCCTTCTGCTTTTCTTTGTCCTTTGGCGCTGGGGCCTGGATAGGTGCAGCAGTTCCTGACGTCATGGTTGGGGTGCTCTTTCAGGTGTCTGGTCGTACTGTCACAAGTACTGTTTACCTGAATGCCTACCTACCGGCTGCGATATGGAACGCTGTGTTACTAAGGTAGGCTTCTCTCCCTCTGAGTCACTGAGAGAGGCAACAGTCACAGAGTCATCATCTACCATGAGGGAAATGGCATTGTATGACTTTCCTTTGAGCTTGGGCTTGTTGGTCTCTCAATGCTCATCTTTGACAATATCTAGGTAGACCCATATGATTTTTCTAGTTTTTTCGTGATGGGGATGAGGCCTTTAGCTTTTTGCTATTTAGCCAAAGGATTGATGACATCCAATCTTACTATAGGAATTAGGACCAATCCATCTTGGATAGTCATTTTCGGGAATGTGCCAAAATTAAGTCTTACCATATTGGTGTTGGCCCAGAGGCCTTCCACTCTAGTTTTGATGATGATTAACTCATGTAGTTATGTGTACTAATAATCTTGTGGTTTTAGTTTCAGATCATTAATCAAGTTATTAGTAGGTGATTAGCATCAACAAGATGATTTGGAAGCTTTCACATGTTGATTCAACAGCCCGAGCGTCAAAAATCATATATAGCAATTCCTCAGTGGATCAAAGAGTTTTGGATCGAGTCGGCTTGGAGATTGCGCTCTACAAGAAGACTTCGGTACATAGCTTAGTTTTGTGTTTAGATCCAAATTGTAAAGATTAGAATAGTATGATATGCTCAAGTTCACAACACACACGTTTCATGTTTTGGAATATTGGTTTTCGGTTCTTCCGTTTTTGGTTTAACCGATCTTGGTTTTCATGAATAGACAGATCAAACAAGTTTACATGGTTTAATGTATATTAGATTTGTTCTATATACATGCATGCTTAATTTCCTAGACAAACTTAGTTTGATAGTCTATTTCATGTGTTTTATGTTTTGGTATTTTTGACAAAACATATTTTGGAATTAATGACAAAAACATGGATATATATATGTTTCATGTATATAGGATTATATCTATATACATCATGCCTAAATGTTGTTTAATATCATGTTTTTGTATTTGGATGAGTTTTGAACAAAATGTATTTTCTATTCAAAAATCTAAGTTTTAGAAAATACAAGTTTTGGATTTTCGTAAAAATAATAAGACTCAAAAATGTTTCAAGATGTTTGTTATTTGTGATGAAATTTTTATCACAAGTTTATATTTCAATATAAAATGAAAAAACTATTTTTGGTGATTTTTAGAAATGATAAAAGATTTTTTTTTAACATGTTTCTAACTCAGTTTTCTGTTCCAGGCTTCAACCAGTCGACTAGTCTTCTGACCAAGTCGACTTGGCTGAAGTCAGTCGACCGGGTCGGTCGACCGACGTGTACAGATCTGTGCACGTTTGGCAGACATGGGACGGTCGACCGTCCGGGTCGACCGGGTCAGAGAGCAGAGCTCTCTGTTTGTTTGGGTCGACCGGGGCGGTCGACCGGTAGCTGCCAACGGGCAGAATTTGACCGTTGGACGGTCGACCGGCCGGTCGACCGGCAGTGTAATTTTGACAGATTCTGCTGCCAACGGCTATATTTTTCTGGGGTCTATAAATACCCCATTTGTGAGAGTTTTTCTCTAAGAATTTTTGTATGAATTTTTCCCTACTCTCTAGTGTTTTCACTGCAATCAAAAGAAGTTTTTGAACTTATATTGAACAATCTATTTGGTGTTTTTTCTAGGGTTTGGAAAATCAAGAAAAGGGTTTTTGGGAAAAAGATTTTGATTCATCTTCTATATCTTGGTTTCAGTTTTTCCCAAGGATTTTCTTTGTGATTTTGATTTCCATTCCATTGGTTTTCTCCACACTTGAGCAACATCTACTTTCTTATTCTATAGGATCTTTGTGTGGGAGAAAAAATTGTTTGTGGTTGTTGTTTAGACCACCAAGTTTAAAACCCAATCTTTGCTTTATGCCTTGCCCTCATTGTGTTGAGGAAGTTGTGCAATTGGGTTGTATCCCTCAAGTTGTGAGGTAATCTTTGTGTTTGCTTTGTGCTAATCCCTCGGGTTGTGAGGTGATTGTTTTGTTAGATTGGAGCTTGCCTCAAGGAGGAGGTTGTGGTTGTAAAGAGAGGAGTTGGGTACTCCTTGTGAGAGTTCTTTGTGGACTTGCTAGTGGATTAGAAATCCTTCGTGTGTCGAAGGCGGGGATGTAGAGCTGGGTGCTCGAACCTCGAAACATATCTTGTTGTTTGCGCTTGATCCATTGACTCTCTCTATCTCTCTCTTTACTTTGTGCCTTGCAACTATTCATATTGTGCATTCATATTTGCTTGGCTTGGTTGTGTGTGCATCACTTGTTGATTGCACTTGAGTGTATTGCATTAAGTTTTTAAATTCCGCATTGAGTTCTTTAGATTAGCATAATCACCTATTCACCCCCCCTCTAGGTGATCTTTCATTTGGTATCAGAGCTAGTGCTCCTGATATTTAGGTTTAACCACCTAGGAGTGAGAACTTGGTTTGCTAATCTTCATTTGCATTGTTCATTTGCACTCATTTAGTTTGCTCTCATGGATAGCCCTCCTATGTTTGACCATATTAGACTTGATGCTTGGAAGGCCAATATGAGTAGCCATTTGAAAAGACTAGGACATCTAGTTTATCAAGCCTCCACTATGGAATCCTTCCCTAATAGTAGCAAGCATAAAAGGGCTAATGCATTAGCACTTAGAGCACTTAGAGCATCTCTTAGTGAACATCTTTTACCGGTGTTTGATTGTTATGACTCGGCTTTTGCAGTTTGGAGCTTATTGACGTCTCCCGAGCTTCCAAGGATTATCAACAAGATGAGGAGATTTAAGAGAGAAAAGTCCGAAGAGCGTTGCCTCATGGTCCAAGGGAATAACTCCCTTGAGGTACAATCGGATACTCAAATAGATGATAGCTCTAGTTCCTGTTGCCATAGTTGTTTTGAAGTTCAAATATTGAATTTGGAACTTGCTCAAAAGCTTGAAAATTTATTGGAAAAACACAATCTTTTGAAAGAGGACAACCTTGTTTTGAAAAATGAATTAAAGGATTTGTGTTCTAATTTTGAATTGGTTTTGCAAGAGAAGGAAGAGATTACTAGTGAACGTGACTCACTAAGATCTCAACTAGACCTTGCCCTTGATGAGATTGAGATTTTGAAAAACAAAAATGATTGTAATGATGTTATAAAAAACAATGAGGTTTTATCTTCTAAATTGGATTTTGTTTTAAAAGATAACCTTATTTTGAAAAATAAAATTGATTCAATTACAAAAGAATTGGATTTAGTTTTAAAGAAAAATGAATCTTTGAAAATTGATATTGATTCTCATGTGTGCCATGCTAGTATAGTTTCTTCTTCTTGCACACCTATTGCATGCTCCACTTTATCTTCCACTATTGAAAATGATATAAATGTTTTAAAGAAAAGTGTTGAATGTTTGGGCTCCACTTTGAGCCAATGCACATTGAAACATTCACGTTTGGAAACCTTGGTTCGCAAGAAACAAGGTCCATCTTTGCATGCACACCCTACACAGCATACACATGCTTTCCACGGTCACCACCTTCACACGTATGCTCATGTGTACACATGTACACATTGTGGTCGAAAAGGCCACCTTGCTAGATTTTGTTATGATTGTGTTTATCATGAAAATTTAGCAACTAATCTTGTTTGGGTTAGAAAAGATACTAACCCCGTGGACCCAAAAGAAAATGGGTACCAAGAACCACCTCCTTGACTTTTGATGTAGGTGGGAGCTCTCGCATCACGTGAGAGTATTGGTGCCTTGAGGTGGATGCGTTCTAAGCTTAAAAGAGAACCATTTGGATGCTTCACTCTCAAGGGATTTGGTGGGAGAACCACCATGGTTTGGAGAACTAGAGATGCACCTTCTTCGGTTTTGGTATCACTCTCTAACTCTTATTTTTTTGCATGCTTTTCATGTTCATCTATTCATAGCATGTCTTGTTTTGTTATTCATTATGCCTATGCCATGCTCATTAGAATAGTGTTATACATGTTTAGTTACTTGAGCACCCATGTTTTATATGGATCTATATTTAGTGTTCTCACCTTGTTTAAACTAACATGTATGCCCTAGATCTAATGCACATGCATTTACATAATGATCATGTGGATGTTTATGATTTTTTGTTTTGTTGAATCATGTTTTATTGTTTCATGATTAGTATGATATTTGCCATGTTTATTAGACTTATGCTTTACATGATTAGTTGTTGAGACACCCATGTTTAGTATGGACCCATATTTTGTGTTCTCTTTATGTTTTAGCTATCATGTTAATTATAGATCTAATGCACATGTCTTTGTCATGCTAATCATATGGTTGACTATGACTTTTTGTTTTAATAATTCATGTTTTGATTATTATGTTTATCATGTTGGCTTATGATTCCCGTTTTATGCTTCATGTTTTGACTACTTGCTTGAATGATAAGTTTTCATTAAGACTAGGATTTATACTTGTACAACTAGTGAGCTACAAATAGACCTTTATATATGTTTGTGCTTGAACGCTCATTTGTATTCACTTGATGTACTAGTATAGTTTAGTTTTGATGATTCTTGCATTTGACTTGTATTCATCATTTTACTTATTTTGTTTTAACTTCATGTATATGTCCATCTTGTCCAAACTATCATTTATACATATACATCCTTGAGCCACGTGCCTTCATGCATATACTTTTGTGGTCTCATTATGTTTAGGATATGTATGTATACTTTAGTTTGTACATGACATATATATGCCTTGAAGTTTAAATCGTTTGGATGAATTTCATGTTGGCTAAGTGATTTCACATTTATAATGAATTTCATGTTTTTAAGATGATTTCAATAGGTGATTTTTCAATTGGTGATTTCACATCTTAGATGAATTTCAGGTTTTCAAGGAATTTCATATGAGCTTAATTGAATATTTTCATGTTGATATGTGTCACATTTTACTTGTACACTCACTTTATTAGTTTTACTCATGATTTGTTTTCATGAGATTATGATATGGACTTTATGAATTTTGAGTGTTTAGTGATCATGTGATTTACATGTGTTTTATAAAAAACAATTTTTTTTTATTTCTTGCTTGAAGGATTTCGTACTAGTTTTAAAAGTTTTTCCTATAACTAGTTCGTATTCTTCACTATGGTAGAGATTTTCAAACATACTACATTTTCAAATCTATTTTTGAAAATCCCTACCTTCTATGGGAGGATGGATGGGAGATCATGTTCATGTATGCTTTAAAATGAAAATCATTTAAAAACTTGAACCATGATTGGGAGGTAGTAATATGAGATATACATTTGATCTTATTGTTATTTCAATTGGTATCATTGAATTCTTTCAATTGGTATCAATCTTGACATTTCTTGTTTACTCATATATTTTGTATGTATGCTTTCAATTCCAAGTATATCAATTTCAATTGGTATCTATTTTCCATACATATATATGTTTGTTTCATTTTTTTTACAATGCATAGGCTTGTTAAATTAAAAGTAAACATTATTTTAGTTGGTATTTCATAAAGGGGGAGAAAATTTGATTTTGTCTTTCAATTGGTATTTGTACTCCTATACTTTATGATTGAAATTTAAATTTGGTATCATATGTTCAAAATGAAAATATTTACAATTGGTATCAAAATTTTTGTTTAGACATTCAAGATTTATTATGTTTAATTTCAATTAGTATCAAGATTTTTATGTGTTTTGCTTAAAATTGGTATCAATAATTTTTGTTTGTTTCCTTTCAATTGGTATCAAGATACTATTCTTTGACATATTTTCAATTGGTACCTTAATTGATTGTCACCCCTAATTGGTTTTTGTTTTTGTTTTAGTCAAAAAAAAAGGGGAAAATATTATTTTTATTGATTTATTGTTTCGAACAAAAAGGGGAGAAAAATTTATAAATTTATTTTTGTTTTTACCCCTTATTGAAGATTGATTCCTTGTATTAAAAAGAGAGAAAATTTTGTTTTGTTTTGGTTTTTACCCCTTTGTTGATGATTGACAAAAGGGGGAGAAGTATTTTGGTTTATATATGCATGTTTATGTTTTGCATATATTAAGTGTAATTTAGTTTAATTTTATCTAGAGCATGTTTTGTAATTGGTATCTATAGCATGTTTTATTTTTGAACATTTCATTGGTATCTAGAACCCTTTATTGTTTATGCATTTATATGCATTCATATTTAAGAACCTTTATTGCATATTATTTATTGTTTATTTGTTTATGCATGAGTTAAGGGGGAGCTTCTTTGAAGCTTAACTTTAATCCATGCATATATAACTCCATGAGTTTTGTCATCATCAAAAAGGGGGAGATTGTTGGCCCAGAGGCCTTCCACTCTAGTTTTGATGATGATTAACTCATGTAGTTATGTGTACTAATAATCTTGTGATTTTAATTTCAGATCATTAATCAAGTTATTAGTAGGTGATTAGCTTCAACAAGATGATTTGGAAGCTTTCACATGTTGATTCAAGAGCCCGAGCGTCAAAAATCATATATAGCAATTGCTCGGTTGATCAAAGAGTTTTGGATCGAGTCGGCTTGGAGATTGCGCTCTACAAGAAGACTTCGGTACATAGCTTAGTTTTGTGTTTAGATCCAAATTGTAAAAATTAGAATAGTATGATATGCTCAAGTTCACAACACACACGTTTCATGTTTTGGAATATTGGTTTTCGGTTTTTTCGTTTTTGGTTTAACCGATCTTGGTTTTCATGAATAGACAGATCAAAATAAGTTTACATGGTTTAATGTATATTAGATTTGTTCTATATACATGCATGCTTAATTTCCTAGACAAACTTAGTTTGATAGTCTATTTCATGTGTTTTATGTTTTGGTATTTTTGACAAAACATATTTTGGAATTAATGACAAAAACATGGATATATATATGTTTAATGTATATAGGATTATATCTATATACATCATGCCTAAATGTTGTTTAATATCATGTTTTTGTATTTGGATGAGTTTTGAACAAAATGTATTTTCTATTCAAAAATCTAAGTTTTAGAAAATACAAGTTTTGGATTTTGGTAAAAATAATAAGACTCAAAAATGTTTCAAGATGTTTGTGTTGGCCCAAAGGCCTATCACCCTAGTTTTGATGATGATCAACTCATGAAGTTATGTTTACTAATGATCTTGTGTTTAATTAGTGACAGATTCATTATCAAGATCTTAGTAGGTGCATAGCTCAACAAAGGATAAAATGTCAAGTTTTGGAGCTAGCACGGTGTGATCCAAAGAGCTTTTGGATCAAGCTTGGACCAAGTCAAGAAGATGAGAAGCCTTCAAGAGAAGACTTCAAGAAGATGAAGACTTGTGTCTAGGTATAAGATTTTGTTTTTGTTTTAGATAAAATGTAAAGGATAGAATAGTGGTGGATTGCTCAAGTATTATACACACACACACACTCTTGATAGTGTTTTTTTACAAAAGATTTTCTAGTTTAGAAAATACTATTTTGATTTTTGGTGTTCTTCATGTATACATATCTTTTATCCAAAATCAAGTTTAGAGCTTAATATCAAAAATATAGATATTTCATTATGATTGTGTAGTGGATCATATCCATACACACTATGCTTTATTGAGTTCAAATATCTAGTTTTTATTTAAAGATGTTTTGGAAAAACAAAGTTTAGAAAATATGTTTTGGAAAATACAGTTTTTATCATGAGCCAAATATTTCCAAGTTACAAAAATAGTCCAATCCTTTATAACATGCCTTGATTTTGTGCAAGCATGTTTGTTTATCAAAGTATATTGGTAAAACTATTTTTGTAAATTTTTATGTATTTTATGGGATTTTATTTAAACCAAAAGACCAAGTTTTAAATCCCAGAAAACTGTTTCAGGCTTCAGGTAAGTCGACATGCTTACTGTTATAGTCGACTAACCCTGGAGTCGGCCGACCGGACCGGTCGACCGACGTGCACAAACGTGCACGCCTTTGTGTACTGGAGGACGGCCGACCGTGCCGGTCGACCGCTCCAGAGAGCAGTGCTCTCTGGAAAGTTCGGCCGACCGCACCGGTCGACTGACAGAGAGTTGGACTCTCAGCTCCAGTGGGTCGGTCGACCCTGGCGGTCGACCGTGGCTCCAACGGTCAGAAATCCGACCGTTGGCGGTCGACCGCACCGGTCGACCGGTCGCTCTGACAGACCCCAACGGCTAGTTTTCTGGCAGCCTATAAATTGGGGGTTTTGTCATTGTTTTGTGAGAAGATTTTGGAGACTCTTAGAGCCAGTTTTTCCCATTCATTCTAGAGGTTTTTCTCCACAAAATTAGAGCCAATATTTCCAATTAAAAGGAGAGTTTATCAAGAGTGTTTAAAAGAAAGTCTTTGAGTTTTTCACCACCATTCTCTTCCTTGTTTTTCTCACAATCACTTGAGCTATCCATTGCCTTATCTATCCATAGGATTGCGTGAGAGTTTGTAATTGGTGATCAAAGTATTGTAGATCACCAAAGATTTCATCTTTGTTCTTTGAGGAGACGGGCAAGTGTGCTCGCCATTGTTTGGGTCCTAGTGAGGACTCGATTGTTTCGGTTCGGGTGCGAACTCATTGTTTGAGGTGCGGCCTCGGCGAGCCGGTGGGCTTGCAGTGTGTACGGGACTAGAGAGTCCGAGGGCTTGTAGGTGTTGCGGCACCGAGAAGAGATCCATTGGGATCTTGCATAGTGGAAATCCTTCGTGTGTCGAAGGCGGGGATGTAGAGCAAGTGTGCTCGAACCTCGAAACAAACCCTTTGTGTTTGCGATTGCTCTCTCTCTCTCTCTCTTTGTCTCTTGTTTATATTTTGCATTCAATTATTGTCTATCTTTATATGCTTGATATATTCCTTGTGCTTAATTGATATACTTGCGTGGGATTGTTTGCTAACACTTGTATTCAACCAAGAGAGCCAACGCGGCACCTCAACCCATTCAAGGGGAATCTAGAGGAGTTTGTCCAGAGCCCTTCACGGGGAATTCAGCAACACTCTTGTGTTATACATAGTGTTTAGTGTAAAAGTTTTAATTAGGTCATAATTGTTTTTAGCTTCCACATTATTTGCATCATTCATCATTAAGTGACCATTAGATTAGCCTTCACCTATTCACCCCCCCTCTAGGTGAACCTTCAATTGGTATCAGAGCTTGGTACTCTGATTTGGTCTAACAACCTAGAGTAAAAGATCCTCATTTTTAAGCTAATCACAATATTTTTGTACACACACCATGGACTTCATGTCACCACCCATGTTTGACATTGTTAACATTCATATATGGAAGGTGAAGATGTCCTTGTACCTCAAAGCCTTAGCTTATCATGTTTATCTTGCCACTACTAATAATGCATATTGTTTAGATGGTAAGAATCTTGAGGCTAATGCAAAAGCCATTCATGCTTTAAAGTCAACCCTAAATGATGATTATTTATCTAGGGTTTCTAACTTTGATTTGGCTTTTGTAGTTTGGAACACCCTCCTCTCCCTTGGCGAAAAAGATCAATACTATGCGGGGAGTGATTCGGACGTTGGAAGCGACACCTCCAACGTGTGCTACATGGTCCAAGGGGACAACCTCCTTGAGGTAACTTCCGAATCCGAGGATGAGGATAATAATATGTCATGTGAAGAGCTTTCTACATTTTGTTAATTATTGCTTGAGAAATATGACATGATTAAGAATGATAATAAAAATTTGAAAAAGAAACTTGATTGCATGCATATAGAACAAGATTCATTTAAATCTAACATTGCATGCTTAGAAAAAGAAAATGAGTTTTTGAAAAATGAAAATGTTTCCCTCATGTCTAAGTTAAATGATTTATGTGAAGGAAACACTATTTTGAAAGATAAAATTATTTTGGTGGAAACTCAAAAGGAAATTGTTTTTCAAGAAAACAACTCTTTGAAAAAGAAAATTTTTGAAAAAGAAAAAGAACAAGAAAAAGTTTCTAAAAGGAAAAAGACTTTTGATCATGCTTTACATGCCACCACTTCTATTGATCAAAATGAAGTAAATGTTTTAAAAAATAGGATTAATTGTTTGAGCTCAACTTTGAGCAATTGTGCATTTAATCATAAGAAATTGGAGTTCTTGTTTTCAAAGAAACAAACTCCACACATTCATGCACAACATCATCATTATGCTTATGTTGCACGTCACGATCACAATCACACTCATAAGCATACTAAGGTGTACATATGTACACATTGTGGCCGCAAAGGCCATTTAGCAAAATATTGTTATGATAGATTAGATCATTTTAATTTTGCTAAGAATAAGAATTTTTGGGTTCCTTACAACAAAGCTAACCCCCGTGGACCCAACAAGAAAATATGGGTACCAAAACCCCACCCCATGTTTTTGATGTAGGTGAGGGATCTCTCAAGACGTGAGAGACTTGGTGCCTTGATGGTTGATGCATTTGGATTTGATGGACACATATATAGATGCATCGCTATCAAGAAGTTTTGGTGGGACAACCACCAAGTTTGGAGCTTTGGAGTTGGTAACAATCTCTAAACTCCCTTTTTATTCATGTTCATGCTTGTTCATTCATATTATTTTTAGCATGTTCATGTTTTATGTATTTTTGTGCTTCATGTGGTAAAAACATGCTTAGATGTAGTTTTTATCAAAACTTGTATTATACATGTACAAATAGTGAGTTACACGTGACTTACATATGTTTGCACTTCATGCTCATTTGTACCCACTATATGCATATGTATAGGCTAGTTTTGATGATTCTCATTTATACATGCTTTGCCAATTTTCATGTTTTACTTCATGTATATGTATCTTTTATTCAAATCTAATAAATATACATGTATACCCGTGAGTCTCTTGCCTTCACGCAAATACATTTGATAGACTCTTTTATGTTTGGGATATGTATGTGTATTGTTAGCTTTGGATAAATCATACATATACCATGAAGATTAGTGTTTTGATGAAAAATGATTTTTCATGTTTTTGTTAAATATATGACTTGTGATCTTTTTATTGAGCTTCAATGACCATTTTCATGAAAATGCTATTTACATAACCTTTGAACACTCATCTTTTACTTTTCAAGATAATTTTGAGCTTTATGGACTATGAGTGCTTGAACTTTTATGTATTTAGTATGATTCATGAAATATATATGCTTTGATTTCATGTTTTGAAGGATCTTTAACTAGTTTTTTTTAAAAAAATTGTCTTTAACTAGTTAATTATTCTTCATTTGGTAGAGATTTTCAATACTATACTATTTTTCAAATTTATTTTTGAAAACCCCTACCGTCTATGGGAGGATGGATGGGCGATTATGCCTTATATGCTTCCATTGAAAATCTTCTATCTTGAGCATATGAAGGGTGGTAGGTTATGAGTTATACACTTGATCTTATTGTTATATCAATTGGTATCATTGAATCGTTTCAATTGGTATCAATATGAACTTATTTTGTATATACTCATATTTTGTTTCTTATATATGTATGTATCAATTTCACTTGGTATACTCATTTCTCATACATATATATGATTTTCATGTGCTTAACTTTCAATTGGTTCACACTTTTAAAGGCACAAAGTTTATGATGAAAAATAAAAATTTTTGATCATTATGTTTACCATTGATATCAAAATGCTTCAACTTCATATTTGTTAAATTTCAATTGATATCAATATGTTTTATGATAATGATTATTTTTAATTAGGTATCTTAAAATTTGATTGTTTTACAAGAGCTCTGATACCTTTCAAAAAAAAATTTTGTTTAAGAAAAATTAATTAAAAAAACATTTTGTTGATATGTTTGATTTGACCCCTTATTGATCTCTTTGTTTATGACAAAAAGGGGGAGAAAAATTTGTTTGATTTGATTTTACTTTGAACCCTTTGTTGATGAGTGACAAAAAGGGGGAGAAGTATTTGAGTTTATATGCATGTTTTCATGTTTTCATTGCTTAAGGGGGAGAAGTATTTGTCTTCCTTGTTGTTTATGCATATAAGTTTTGTTTTTGCAAATAGGAGAAAAAGATTTACATTGTTTCATCTCCATCATTTGCATACATGTTTATGAGCTTCATTGCATATATTTATTATTTTGTGATATGCATGAGTTAAGGGGGAGCTTCTTTGAAGCTTTACTTTAATCCATGCATATATAACCTCATGAGTTTTGTCATCATCAAAAAGGGGAGATTGTTGGCCCAAAGGCCTATCACCCTAGTTTTGATGATGATCAACTCATGAAGTTATGTTTACTAATGATCTTGTGTTTAATTAGTGACAATTCATTATCAAGATCTTAGTAGGTGCATAGCTCAACAAAGGATAAAATGTCAAGTTTTGGAGCTAGCACGGTGTGATCCAAGGAGCTTTTGGATCAAGCTTGGACCAAGTCAAGAAGATGAGAAGCCTTCAAGAGAAGACTTCAAGAAGATGAAGACTTGTGTCTAGGTATAAGATTTTGTTTTTGTTTTAGATAAAATGTAAAGGATATAATAGTGGTGGATTGCTCAAGTATTATACACACACACACTCTTGATAGTTTTGTTTTACAAAAGATTTTCTAGTTTAGAAAATACTATTTTGATTTTTGGTGTTCTTCATGTATACATATCTTTTATCCAAAATCAAGTTTAGAGCTTAATATCAAAAACATAGATATTTCATTATGATTGTGTAGTGGATCATATCCATACACACTATGCTTTATTGAGTTCAAAATATCTAGTTTTTATTTAAAGATGTTTTGGAAAAACAAAGTTTAGAAAACATGTTTTGGAAAATACAGTTTTTATCATGAGCCAAATATTTCCAAGTTATAAAAATAGGTCAATCCTTTATAACATGCCTTGATTTTGTGCAAGCATGTTTTTTTATCAAAGTATATTGGTAAAACTATTTTTGTAAATTTTTATGTATTTTATGGGATTTTATTTAAACCAAAAGACCAAGTTTTAAATCCCAGAAAACTGTTTCAGGCTTCAGGTAAGTCGACTTGCTTACTATTATAGTCGACTAACCCTGGAGTCGGCCGACCGGACCGGTCGACCGACGTGCACAAACGTACACGCCTTTGTGTACTGGAGGACGGCCGACCGTGCCGGTCGACCGCTCCAGAGAGCAGTGCTCTCTGGAAAGTTCGGCCGACCGCACCGGTCGACCGACAGAGAGTTGGACTCTCAGCTCCAGTGGGTCGGTCGATCCTGGCGGTCGACCGTGGCTCCAACGGTCAGAAATCCGACCGTTGGCGGTCGACCGCACCGGTCGACCGGCCGCTCTGACAGACCCCAACGGCTAGTTTTCTGGCAGCCTATAAATTGGGGGTTTTGTCATTGTTTTGTGAGAAGATTTTGGAGACTCTTAGAGCTAGTTTTTCCCATTCATTCCAGAGGTTTTTCTCCACAAAATTAGAGCCAATATTTCCAATTAAAAGGAGAGTTTATCAAGAGTGTTTAAAAGAAAGTCTTTGAGTTTTTCACCACCATTCTCTTCCTTGTTTTTCTCACAATCACTTAAGCTATCCATTGCCTTATCTATCCATAGGATTGTGTTGTGAGATTTGTAATTGGTGATCAAAGTATTGTATATCACCAAAGATTTCATCTTTGTTCTTTGAGGAGACGGCAAGTGTGCTCGCCATTGTTTGGGTCCTAGTGAGGACTCGGTTGTTTCGGGTTCGGGTGCGAACTCATTGTTTGAGGTGCGGCCTCGGCGAGTCGGTGGGCTTGCGGTGTGTACGGGACTAGAGAGTCCGAGGGCTTGTAGGTGTTGCGGCACCGAGGAGAGATCCATTGGGATCTTGCATAGTGAAAATCCTTCGTGTGTCGAAGGCGGGGATGTAGAGCAAGTGTGCTCGAACCTCGAAACAAACCCTTTGTGTTTGCGATTGCTCTCTCTCTCTCTCTCTGTCTCTTGTTTATATCTTGCATTCAATTATTGTCTATCTTTATATGCTTGATATATTCCTTGTGCTTAATTGATATACTTGCGTGGGATTGTTTGCTAACACTTGTATTCAACCAAGAGAGCCAACGCGGCACCTCAACCCATTCAAGGGGAATCTAGAGGAGTTTGTCCAGAGCCCTTCACGGGGAATTCGGCAACACTCTTGTGTTATACATAGTGTTTAGTGTAAAAGTTTTAATTAGGTCATAATTGTTTTTAGCTTCCGCATTATTTGTATCATTCATCATTAAGTGACCATTAGATTAGCCTTCACCTATTCACCCCCCTCTAGGTGAACCTTCAGTTTGTTATTTGTGATGAAATTTTTATCACAAGTTTATATTTCAATATAAAATGATAAAACTATTTTTGGTGATTTTTAGAAAAGATAAAAGATTTTTTTTTAACATGTTTCTAACTCAGTTTTCTATTCCAGGCTTCAACCAGTCGACTAGTCTTCTGACCAAGTCGACTTGGTTGAATTCGGTCGACCGGGTCGGTCAACCGACGTGCACAGATCTGTGCACGTTTGGCAGACATGGGACGGTCGACCGTCCGGGTCGACCGGGTCAGAGAGCAGAGCTCTCTGTTTGTTTGGGTCGACCGGGGCGGTCGATCGGTAGCTGCCAACGGGCAGAATTTGACCGTTGGACGGTCGACCGGCCGGTCGACCGGCAGTGTAATTTTGACAGATTCTTCTGCCAACGGCTATATTTTTCTGGGGTCTATAAATACCCCATTTGTGAGAGTTTTTCTCTAAGAATTTTTGTGCGAATTTTTCCCTACTCTCTAGTGTTTTCACTGTAATCAAAAGAAGTTTCTGAACTCATATTGAACAATCTATTTGGTGTTTTTTCTAGGGTTTGGAAAATCAAAGAAAAGGGTTTTTGGGAAAAAGATTTTGATTCATCTTCTATATCTTGGTTTGAGTTTTTCCCAAGGATTTTCTTTGTGATTTTGATTTCCATTCCATTGGTTTTCTGCACACTTGAGCAACATCTACTTTCTTATTCTATAGGATCTTTGTGTGGGAGAAAGAAATTGTTTGTGGTTGTTGTTTAGACCACTAAGTTAAAAACCCAATCTTTGCTTTGTGCCTTGCCCTCATTGTGTTGAGGAAGTTGTGCAATTGGGTTGTATCCCTCAAGTTGTGAGGTGATCCTTGTGTTTGCTTTGTGCTAATCCCTCGGGTTGTGAGGTGATTATTTTGTTGGATTGGAGCTTGCCTCAAGGAGGAGGTTGTGGTTGTAAAGAGAGGAGTTGGGTACTCCTTGTGAGAGTTCTTTGTGGACTTGCTAGTGGATTAGAAATCCTTCGTGTGTCGAAGGCGGGGATGTAGAGCTGGGTGCTCAAATCTCGAAACATATCTTGTTGTTTGCGCTTGATCCATTGACTCTCTCTCTATCTCTCTCTTTACTTTGTGCCTTGCAACTATTCATATTGTGCATTCATATTTGCTTGGCTTGGTTGTGTGTGCATCACTTGTTGATTGCACTTGAGTGTATTGCATTAAGTTTTTAAATTCCGCATTGAGTTCTTTAGATTAGCATAATCACCTATTCACCCCCCCCTCTAGGTGATCTTTCAATTGGCGGTGACTTTCTTTTATTCTGACTTGAGAGTCAGAACTCCAGCATCTACCAGGGCTTGGATCTTGTCTTTGAGGACATAGCACTTACTGGTAGGGTGATGCACCATCCTATGAAAGAGGCAGTAATTTGGATCATTTGTACGTCCCACTTTCTTAGATCGCCGAGCTTCAGGTAACTTGAGCTTGTTACCCTTATGTAGCAAATGAAAGATTGCCACCACCTGCTCATCTTTGAAGGAGTACACCTTTGGTGAGAATTTAAATTCCTGATTGCCATTGGTGTTATTCTTCTGCTTCAGTTGTGCCATCCCTGATAGCTCAATGGCCATGGTTTCCTTCCCTTTTGATTGAAAAGATTGGGCTGCATCACGTCTCTTGGTGTTGACCCCCAACTTGTTCTTATGGACTGAGCGCTCAAACATTTTAGCCGATTTCTTTGCTATCTCAGCTTACTCAACAAGCTCCTTCCATGTATGGACTTTGACAGCTCCTATACGAACTTTTGTTCTATCAAGAAAGTTATGCCGTCATGTTTGGAGTAATATGGGTAACGGCATACCCGCAGGGCACATGAGAGAAAGATTGCGGAACCTCTCAATGTATTCCCGCACAGATTCTCCTCCTTTCTGGACTGTTGAGAGGAGTTTGTCCATAGTCACCTTGGTATCGTCCTCGTAGAATCGAGAGAGGAACTGAGTTTCTAGGTTAATCTAAGAATTAATAGAACTGTTAGGCAGGCTTCTGAACCAGTCAAAAGGTACCCCCTTAAGGGTGCCGATGAACAGTCTCACCATGATGGCATCATTATCTATATCTATCACGTTACCAGTTTGAGACCAAAAGGAATAGATATGTTGGTTGGGAGCCCTTTCCATCGTACGTGTGCTACGCAGGTGGTTTGAACTTCGATGGTTACGGTACCGAATCCCACTCTTGTGGGTAAGGATGAGTCATCCCCACCTTCTTTAGTTCATCTCTCTGGGCAAGGGATGTAATCTGAGCTTGGATGCCCTTAATAAGATCGGCGTCGATCGAGGATGTTTCCTTTGACTTATCAATCTTAGGGCGTTCATCATCATTATGCTTCTCATCATTATGATTGCTATAGTGTCATTAGTATTCCGGTTAGTAAAGAGCTGAGCGATCATCTGCTGGATGTTATCCAAGGCTTCTTGCTGAGCCCTGAAAGTCTGCTAATGTGCCTCCATCTGCCAACGAAGGTCATCATTATTGTTGTCAACCATGTTAGTTGATACAAGTTCCGTCTGCACCGAGCTGATAGTAGCTGAAGAAGCATAACTGCTAGCTTCCTCATCATCGGATCATTGAAAAAGATTTCACAATGGCGTAGGTGATACAACTCCATTTGATGAAAAGGGCTGTACATAATCATAGGGTATTTCTACCCTAGAGCGAGTACCCTGGAAGGCAGCCTCTTGGTTCAGCAGAACCTGACTCAAGCTAAGGCTATAGTCAGAGTTCGGAGAGCTGGCTGGAGGAGTGAAAGTTTCTCGCCTCTGTCTTCAGGACTGACCGTGGGAAAACCACGCATAAAAAGTGTTGTTTTGAAATGAATGTTTAAAGTGTGTGTGCTTTGGCTTCCTCAATATTTCTGTTAAAGCATAGAGACTAAAACGAGTCGAATCTACAAGGACGGGAGGCGATAGAAGCTTACACGGTATGATCACGTGTATGTAAAAAGTTCTTCAATGTTTGAAAGAATGAAAAGAAAAGGAAAAAATAATGAAAAGAGAAGTACGGTGCAACACAAAGAAGTGGGAAACATAGAAAAGAATATATTTGTGGTTTTTTTTATATTGTTTCTAAAACAAAGTGAAAAAGAAAGAAAACTCATGGCTACTAACTACTAATGGCTCCACTAACCATGCTAACCTCTAAGTAATAGTCGCCTCACATGTATCCTTGGCCATCACTAGTCCTTGGTTCAAGAGCATTTCAAAGCATGACCCATGCGATAACTTTCACATCAAAACTCAACACAACAAGTGCAAGCTACACTTAAACCATCAAAACTAAACAAGAAGCTTGTTAGAGAGTTAGGATGTTAGAGTGTTAGATCCATCATCATGAGCCATCAATGGCTCTTGCAAGAGCTATGCCAAGTAGAGCCTATTAGATTCATGTGGATTATCAAGTAAGAAGTTAGCAAGTTAGCGGTTAGTAGTTAGTAGCCATGAGAGAAAATTAGCTAAACATATAAAAGGAGTTAGATAGAGAACAAAGAGAGGTAAAGAGATAACCTTTCATAGCTTATCACCTTCTATTACAAGCACTCTTACTTTCCACTCATGTATTACTCTCTCTCCTATTACAAGATCTAAAAGAAATGGAAAATACAAAGAGGAAGAAAGAAGAAAAACTAAGCTAAACTATCCTAAACTGTAACAAGGAGAAGAAACTACCCTAACTCTCTGTATATCTTCATCTTCAGAACCCCAGGGGCATTTATAGGCACCAGGGGAAAGGGGCCAGGGGGACAACCCCTGGCCCAAAGCACGAGCGCGGCCGTGCCTGTGCGGCCGCGCGAGGCTGCGTTTCCACGGCTGTATCTGGGCAGCGCGCGTAGTACCGCCTGCTGCGCGCATCGCTCGCGTGTCCCCCAATCGGCTGCTTGGTCTGGTTTCTGATTTTGGACCCCTGGTTTTGACAAAACCGCTCTCCAAAGTCAATGGCTATATTGTAGGCCTTTAATCACCCATTAAATGGTGATTTAGGGTCTTCTTCTTCATTATATACCATGAACCTAGAAACATGCAAGAGAGGTGTTATTAGCAGAATTTAATATTAAATAAATGTGAAGATGTGGTTGAAATATGCAGTTTTAGAGACTAATCACACCCCCACGCTTATCTTTTGCTCGTCCCAAGCAAAAACAAAAAACTAAGAAAATTATTACACCACTTTCGCAGGTGACGCGATTGCATTGAGCATGTGCAATAAACCGTTAAACCTTTAGGTTTTTCCTAGAGGAGGAGTTGTCTCCTATAGGTTTTTAGCGGATTACACCCACAAAATTCAAAAAGAATGAAATTAAATGTTAGTATTTTGAAAACGCATTTTGAAATAGAGGAAAGTGTTGAAATATTTTTGTGAAAATTTAAGTGATCCAAGGTCATAAGTTAACCAGAAATTATTCTTCCTTAAACTAAGTCGAAATGCAAAATCTTGTTATAAATTAAATGTAAGAATTTAAAATTGAATTGATTCTTTGATCTTTCATAAAACTCTTTAAAAAAATATGCACTTTGTGAATAGTGAAGCTTTTTGTGATATCAACTCTAATTTTCATGCCATTTATTTGTGTGTGTATATATTTTATTTATATATTTTTTTCTTCCTTTAGTTTTCTTAGGCTTTCTTATTTACTCGGGTAGTGAGCTTTTAGCCGATGACTCCCAAACCAGATGATCTTAGGGCACCAGATGAGAAAACATCCCTCGGACTTAAGGACTCGAGTAAACAAGGCCACAAAACTAAATGAGGTTATTTTTATTTTTGTCTACCATTTTAGGTATGAATAGTCAAGCTTCCTGAGGCATAATTACCCAACTTCAATAAGTGATTTTTATTATCATTTCATTTTTTCTCATTTTTTTATATATATTTTTATGACATTTTCAGTCTTTGTTTAAATCCCAAAATTGTGTAATTGTAAAGTGCATAAATCTAAGGCAAAAAAATTCAAGATCAAATTATCTTTCCAATCTTACTTTCTTATCCTAAAATTTAAATAAGATCTATTATTTTGACTTAGTTTAAAATTTCATAATTTTAGGTCTTCCTAATTTCTAAGATAATCTTAAATTTCTTAAAATAAAGCAAAACTATTTACCCTGTTTCAAAAAGTTTTGTAAAAGGACAAGAAAAGAGTTTCTGTAAATTTTTTTAAATTAAAAATAAGCGTAAAAGAAAAAAATGTAAAACTAACTATGTTAGTAAACCCTCCCCCACACTTATCTCATGCATTGTCCTCAATGCATTGTGAATGTGTATATACATGAAATAAATGAAGAGAGAAGGAAGATTACCTTATGGTGGTGGTTCTGGTGGTGGTCTGACTGGGCCAAGCATTGCTACCCAATCATAATATCATGGATCTTGCAGAAACCCACCAGTGATCTCTCTAATTTAACCCAGTAAAAGAATGATTGAGTGAATGATCTTATTTAAAAATTTATCCCCATCTAATTTTCAATTTCAAAAATAATTATTGAGTTCATTTTCTTCAACATTCTTGTCCAACAATGAAGTGTGATTTTGGGAGATGATTGATTTGGACTTAAATGGAACAGGAATAAAAATCGATACCGACTCGGGAATGTGACTCAGATCAAGTTGAGATTCAAAACAAGGAGTTGAAATTTGTTAAAAAATGGGGTCCAAACCAAAGAATTGATGTTCACACACTTTTTCCATCAATGAAGTGTGATCATAAGATATTGGTGATTCAATTTCACGGTATACTGGTACAGGATTCAATGTTGACTCCAGAATAAAGAAAAAAATCTGGTAAAGATACCAGAGTCATATTGAATCAAAAAGTGAAATAGAATCACTAACATGAGGTTCAAGATCACTTTCAAGCTCATGTTCAATTTCGGGAAAAGGATAACGTGCCAAAATGTCAAGGTAGTTCTCAAAATTTTGGGCAAGTTTAAATGGATGTAATGGAATTGAATCTTGATTTTCGTTTACGGAAGGAATGTGAATGGGTGAAATGATCGATTCAAGTTCAGGAAGTATGGGAATCAAAACTGGCTCAAGAACATCACTTAGTGTAGGTAACATTACAGGAGTCGATATTGATTAAAGAAATGGACTCGAATCGTTAACTTGAAGCTCAGGTTCACATTCATCTTTAGGTTCAATTTTAGGAAATGAATAACTTGTCAAAGTATCAGGAATTGGATGTGTAACCCCCTGATTCCCGGTGTACGTATCATCGTATCGGTACTCGATACGACGTACAAAAATTGATTTGACCTCCGTGGTAGTCCGATTGAGCTGAATTCAGTTTCAAAATTATTTTCTAATATTTTAGATTTTTCAGGATTTTCTGAAATTGTTCTGGATTATTTTGGAAAATCTCCGTAGTCGGTGTCGACCGATACCGATAACCAGCTTTACGATTTTTATTTCACAAATGGAGTAGAATTTTGAGAATCGGCTTTCACCGTATGTCTTAGAATCACATGAGATACGTTTGGGTATTTTTGGGTATTTTTCTGAATTTATCGAAAATCCGGCCAAACCGGTGTCGCCTGTATCGGCGAGACACTCCGGGATTTTTAATTTGCAAATCGGATTGAGTTTCTATAAACCGTCTTCATCTTACGTCTCAGGCTAATATTTTCTATTTTCTGTAATTTTTGGGCACCGTTCGGAGCTAGTCAATTTTTGACCATATTAAAATATTATTAATTATTTTAAAAACTTTTCTTTTTTTTCTTTCTTTTCCTTTCTCTTCTCTTCTCTGGCCTCTTCCAGAGAATTCACTTCACCGATAATTCCCACTGCCTCTCTCTCCCTTTTAAATCCCTTTTCTCTCACTCTCCCACTCTCTCTCTTTCTCTCTCCTCACTTTTTCTTTCTCTTTTCTCTCACTCGGCCTGCACCAGCGGAGCCGCCGTCGGCGGGGCTGGCCACCGCCAGCCCCTGCCCCCTTCTCTTCTCTCTCTTTCTCTTTCCCTTTCCCCCTCTCTGTTTGTGGGCCCAGCGTACCGCCGGCGGCCTTGTGACGCCGGCGGGCCGTCCCCTGCGGCCGCGGCCGGTCGCCGCCGGCCGCAGCCGGCTGCCATGGCCGCGCAGCCGCGCGGCCAGGCACAGGGCAGCAAACTGCTGCCCTGTTCTGTCCCTCCTCCCTCCATCTCACTCTCTCTCTCTCTCCTCTCCTCTCTCTCACCCGATCGACAGCCTCACCGCCGGCGGGCCTCCTTCGCCGCCGGCCAGCGGGTGCTGGCCGGCCTGGGCGCGGGCAAGCAGCAGCAGCAAGGGCTGCTGCTGTTATTTTTCCCTTTGGGTTTGGGTAAAACCCAAACCCAATAGCCTCTTATTGGGTAGGGTCTAACACCCATAAACCCATTAACCCTTTTACCCATTAATATAAGTTATGGGTTCGGGTTATCGGATCCAAACCCGACTCGTTAAGAGCCAAACCCGCATCCGAAACCCAATAAAGGTAAATTTACAGAAAACCCCCTGTGACATTTCAGTATTTGCATTTAAATATTATTATTACATATTTAACCCCAATTTATGATTTTTAGCGTTCGGGCAATATCGGGAGCATCCGGACTCCGATTCGGGCGATTCTGGATCCGTTGCGATCGTGGGAACGAGAGCTACTGTCCCATGACCAGTTTGTGAGTGTTTTCTTTTATAAATTTCTATTTTATTATGTTTAATGAAATTGGGTGCTTACATTAAGTAATAAATCAGGATTATAATTAATAAACGTGTAATTATCGGTCAATCACTGTAAGTAGAACATAAATGATGTTTCATTGAACATAAGTGATAATATACTCAAAATGTATTTTCAATAATCCATAACTTGTATATAATAATAATTATGTGATATCTACCCTATTGTAATCAATCTTATAATCTAGATGATAAATAACATATCTGACATTAGCCACTGTACCAACCCACGGACCACACTACGACGCCACCCTTGTCTTTCTAGTACATGCATTTCAGTTACACGGATACCGTCAGGTCACGGGATATGGTCTTATAGTAGATACTGTTATTACATGTACTATCACGAGGGTATTACACGGATTCTGGCTACACATATATGTTCGACTGGTACACGGATATACCATAGCACGGAATACTACATTTTATATACTTGTTCTCATCATTACATGGATGCTCGATACACTGTTATCTCATGTTCACACATCACTATTCCATATGCCCACCACACGAGTGTACATTCATGTATTGTTTCTATTTTATTATCATATGACTCACCATGCATATTACACAGATTATTGTTCCATGTTACCGTATCCATGTTATATGATTGTTTCATGTTACTGATATGGATATTCCCGATACTGGACATGAGAGCTGTTGATATGCGATATGTGGAATCCCACATATATTGTTCCCGTTATATTGTTCCTATTATATTGTTCCCGTGATATTGTTCCCGTTTCATGTTATAATGTTTCCCGTTATATTGTTCTATGCTATCAACAGAGCTCAGGTCCGGTTATCATGTTACTCGTATCATGTACTGTATTTGTTCTTGTTACATTGTATACTTGACATATCAGATCAGATCATAAAGTTAACTTGGGTATGGGGGAGACTTGACGGTTGATTAGATCATATCGGGTGGATGTCTGGATCCATTGTTCGTCCCACTGCAGGGGACGGGGTAGTGCTGGCTACCATCTGTTACTCATGTTACATGTTATAGCTCTAGCGGGCTGGCCCTGGTCTCAGCAGCCAGGGATCTGATAAGGCCGTTATCCCGGGTATGTACGGGATACACCCACCCGATAAGAACTCCTCGACCATGAGTTTCCAATTAACATAATAAAACAGTATACACAATAGTGGACGTCGGGAACACTTGTTATTTGATCACTCTCTCGTTTGGATAATGGTACCCGTAGGCCATGTCCGGATGGGTTCGACTGGAGTGCGGGCTCCAGTATGAACTGCCAGTGGTATGGGACACTGGTAGAGATTGATTGTAATACCAGGTGGTACTGATTGCTACTATTGTATAAAACACATGACATGCCTGGTACATATATGCTATCTTGTTATTATTCATGCTACTTTATCCGGTATCCTGTTACCTGTATACTTGTTACTGTTCCTGATCATTTATCTGCTATCATGTTACATGTATACATGGCTATTGTTCCTGTTTCCTGTTACACTTTCTTTAGTGCCCTACTACTAATGCACATGTATACTTTGTTACATTACCTGGTATATGTTACACTATATGTAGTGGCATACTATGCATGTTCTGCATTGCATATATTTTATTGTTACAGACATATGCCCATCTGCATGTTCACCTCTATCACGTCACCACCATCATGTTCATGTCTATTACATCACCACTTGAGAACATTAGTTATTATACAAACTGGACACGACTATAGATATGACCTGATGATAACCGGCTAGGTAGAGATGATATTACAATAAAACATGTTTATATATATGTGTACTGTTTCGTATATGCGTATTGCGTATTAGATGGTATCACTATTATCACACCTTGTACTATATATTAGTATCATGGTTGTAGTACTATTGTATATATTACTGCCTCCTTCATTTTATCACTCACTAGGTCGCTTTCTGACGACCCTGGGTTTGCGTGCCCAGATTGGGGATCCGCGTACCGTAGTATCCGAGAGTACCTTGGAGTCACATCAGAGATTCCTCATCGGGACTATTCCTAGGTATCTTAGTAATTTATTTCCGTTATCTTATTTGTCCCTATTTTTCATATCTGTTATGATCGCTGACCTCTTTCTGCAGGTATTCTTGTACTTATTTCATGCTGGGACCCATGTCTATATGGAGGTTATTTATTGTACTGAGGCTTAGCGTACGTACGTGAGGGTTTTCCGCCCTGCGTATGTACGTCGCCATAACGTCCCCGTATCTTTGGGATTGGGGCGTTACAGGATGTTTGTCAAGTTCAGGTTGGTATGATAAAATTGAAGCTGGATTTTCAAAATGGCATGATTCTTGAGTCATATGAACATCTGATGGACATGAGAACTCAGTCATATTTTTGATTATTCGCTCGGCCTCTTGCATGAATTTCATAGTTTTTCCCACAATGATTTTTCTTTGAGTGGTTCTGAAAAAAAACTATATGAATTTTGGAAATTTTGTGGACATGATGAGGCCATCATGTTTTCAAATTGTTTTTGGGCCTCTATCACTTCTTCTAAAGTCCTTTGAAACGATGATTTTTCTTTAATTGGTGGTTCAAAAAAAGGAGGATATGAAGCAGAATCGGGGAATAAATATTATGGAAATTGTGAACAATGTGGTTGACAATTTGACTCGGGGGAGGTGAATCCCCATTGACTCTGTGAAGAGTTGAAATTATTTTAAAAATTATAGTCATAGGATTAGGGATACGGGTTATATTGAGTCAGATAATCCCAACCCGACATATATGGTTGGTTTACGTTGTACACAGCCGGGTCGGAGTTATCCGAGTCAAATGAGGTCGGGGTAAAATATGAATTCATATTAGGATTGAAAAAATTGTTGTTGTTAAAATCCATATCACAATTTACAAAACAAACAAACAAACAAACAAACAAGAAAAAGAAAAAGAAAACAAGCCTATGCTAAGGTTGACTTAGACCTAGACGACTCCTAACTGGTTAGACTGTCCACGGGGATATATTGTCAGAATCTGACCACGAGTTAATCGGCTTGGTAGAGGCAAGATCAGTGGGAGGTATCCGTGCCGGAGCTACAGGTCTAATTATGCCAAATCACTGTTCTTAGAGGTTTCGCCTCTCAATCCCCAACCTTAGACACCGATTTGATAAGAGTCAACTTCTAACAACTTTTCTCTTAGGTCAATCTCTTAAATGAGTCGGAGATATCCCTAGAGGCCAACGTCTAGCAATTTTTATTAAGGCTTTGATTGTGTGAGTGAGGAGGTGATTTTTGGGCTAAGAGAGGGTAATGACTTTCCCACCTTATGTTGTATTGGGTGTTGCCCTTAAGTTCAATTTGTGCAAATGTTCAGTATAGATAAGAATGAATACAAAAAAAAGAGTAAATCACTGAAGTGTTTGTCCTAACTATATGCAATGCAAAATGTACACCTCCGTCAAGATCACGATAACACAAGAATAAAATACAGTATATTGAAATAAAAATTGACACGTGCCTAGATGCAAATGTCTAAACCATTTTAAAGCATCCAATTTAGTATTTTAGTTCTTAAACTTATTACAGTGTACAGGTAACATAAATAAGAACTAGCAGCAGAATAAAAGAATATACAAGAATTACCCAACCACACAAGAGAAAGTGTTGACTTATGCAATGCTAAAGAATTGACCTGCACACCAAAAATAAAGAAGAAAAGTTAACAAAAATGTGAAATCAAACCGTTCCCCTCCGCGGCAACGGCGCCAAAATTTGATCGGGGAAAAATCGCGCACAAAAAGTGTTATTTTGAAATGAATGTTTAAAGTGTATGTGCTTTGGCTTCCTCGATATTTTCATTATAGCATAGAGGCTAAAACGAGTCGAATCCACAAGGACAGGTGGCGATAAAAGCTTACATGGTATGGTCACGTGTATGTTAAAAGTTCTTCAATGTTTGAAAGAATGAAAAGAAAAGGAAACAAAGAACGAAAAGAGAAGTACAGTGAAACACAAAGAAGTGGGAAACATAGAAAACAATATATTTGTGATTTTTTTTACATTGTTTCTAAAATAAAGTGAAAAAGAAAATAAACTCATGGCTACTAACTACTAATGGCTCCACTAACCATGCTAACCTCTTAGTGATAGTTACCTCACATGTATCTTTGGTCATCACTAGTCCTTGGTTCAAGAGCGTTTCAGAGCATGACCCATGCGATAACTTTCACATCAAAACTCAACACAACAAGTGCAAGCTCTACTTAAACCATCAAAATTAAACAAGAGTAAGCATGGAGTAAAGTAATGTTAGATTGTTAGAGAGTTAGGATGTTAGAGTGTTAGATCCATCATTATAAGCCTTTAATGGCTCTTGCAAGAGCAAGGCCAAGTAGAGGCTATTAGATTCATGTAGATTATCAAGTAAGAAGTTAGTAAGTTAGCGGTTAGTAGTTAGTTGCCATGAGAGAAAATTAGCTAAACATGTAAAAGGAGTTAGATAGAGAACAAAGAGAGGTAAAGAGAGAACCTTTCATAACTTTTCACCTTCTATTACAAGCGCTCTTACTTTCCACTCATGTATCACTCTCTCTCCTATTACAAGATCTAAAAGAAATGAAAAATATAAAGAGGAAGAAGAAGAAAAACTAACCTAAACTACAATAAGGAGAAGAAATTACCCTAACTCTCTGTATATCTTCATCTTCAGAACCTCAGGGGGTATTTATAGGCACCAGGGGAAAGGGGCCAGGGGGACAACCCCTGGCCCAATGCACGGGTGCGGCCACGGGGCCCGCCTATTCTGTTGCGAAAACGCGGTCCAGGCCTTGTTTCCGCGACTGTACCTGGCACGCCGTCTGCTACGCGCCGCTCGCGTGTCCCCCGGTCGGCTGCTTGGTCTGGTTTATGCTTTTGGGCCCCTGGTTTTGACAAAACCGCTCTCCAAAGTCAATGGCTATATTATAGGCCTTTAATCACTTATTAAATGGTGGTTTAGGGTCTTCTTCATCATTGTACACCATGGACCTAGAAACATACAAGAGAGGTGTTATTAGCAGAATTTAACATTAAATAAATGTGAAGATGTTGTATGAAATTTGTAGTTTTAGAGACTAATTAGGGACCAAAAAAGATCCCTTCCTCTGCTTATCATGTTAACAGAGGCGACTGTAAGATGGGTCACTTTTGTTGCCCTCTTCTTCTGGGGTTTGGTCTTCTCAGCAATCTGGGCCGATATTCAGTTGAATACTGATTGATGACTTGGAGTAGTGGTTGTGTGGACTTTTCCCACGCAGCAATGGACGGAGTGAACCGTCACAAGTTAACACCCCGCTTGTCCGTATTGGAATGGCGAGATGTGAGCAGGTTACTCTGAACAAAGCTTTCGCTTGGTGCTCAAATAATCTCTCGGGTCTGTGTTAACTGGACCCAACCTATCCATCAAAAAGACCCGAGGAGATTGAAAGTTAGCACTGTTGTACTGGGAAGTCTTAGGCCTAGCAAGGCTTTCCTCTTGGCTATAGGCAAAGCTAAGAGAACTTCACCTGCAAGAGTAACTTCACAAGACAAAGCTACTGCTTTAGTTCTACCCTTGGAGGTGAACTTAGCTCTGTTATGCAGAGCTTTTCCCGCAAGCGAGGTTAGAAGAGCCTTATTGTTAGCACTCAGTAGTGCTTTACGTCTAGCCTCGCGGCAGAGCTTGTTAACACTTGGTGCTGAGAACGATGCTCGATCAGCGATGCTGTTAGCATGCGCGGGTGCTCTGATCTTAGTCTCGCGTGAGGCAGGCTGAACACTGCCCATCAGTGTTGTTGAAGCAAGCGGGGCTGCGGTAGCCTCGCTGTAAGAACAAGGTGCTTTACCTTTAGCCTCGTGGGACAGGCGAAGCTGAGGAGCAGAGGGAGTCTTGTGATCCAAAACTATCTTAGTTTCACACGAAGCTATATCGAGAGAGGTGGTTGTACATTTTGCAATCCACATAACCTTGTTGGAGGCTATTTTAGGCTCGCATGGAACCTTCACAGTCTTGTGCGGGATGTTGGTATACTGGCGTAGGGCTAATTTAGTCCGAGTTGGGACGATATGCTCGCGCGGAGCCTGTTTAGGCTCGCGTAGAGCCTGTCTAGCCTCGCATGAGGCAGTGTTAGGTTCATAGGGAACTTTAATGGTCTCCACAAAGACTTGCTTCCAGGAAGTAGCCAAGGGTGCTCTCGCTACGCTGACCTTCCTGTATTGGGGACTTTTGTTACTCCCAGAGAGTTGTTCAAACATCTTTTGGTCAAAGTGAATGACCAATGTTTCAGAAATAAGCCCGAGAGTCTGATTATCGCATTCCGACACTTGGTTCTTAGCAGTGAAGAATAGATTTCTTAGCATAGTCGCCATCTTGTTTTTCATTGAAAATCAATAAGGGAAAGCTCACAAAATTTGAGGAGAATATTACAAGTAATTTGAACAAATAATTAAAAAAATTACAAGTTAAACTAGTGGGAGTCTGATCAGCGCGCGATCACTTTGTCCTGTTGACGATGCGAGAGATCGATCTTCGAATGCTATTGCCTGGGAATTCCTTCTCTCTTTGTTTCGGAGATTCCTTGAAAGAAGGTCTTAGGGAATTAACTCTTTGATCTTAGAAATAATTCTCTAGAGTTTTTAGGAAATAAGAAAAAGTTAGACTTGCTAGCTCTCTCGATGCTTTCAGCTCTGATGCTTCATGCTCGATCTCTGAGCTCATCCTCATATGAGCTATTTATAGGCTCTGGATGGGTGTAACTACTCCTAGAATTCAGCCACGATTGACAACAGTCAGCTAGCCTCATGTCGAAGGCTGTTTTGAGCTTCACTCGAGGCTATAACACCCGTGCTAGGCTAAATGTGAACCGCACGCGAGGCTAGATAGGCTCGCGCGAGCCTAAAAATGGCCTATTGACCCGACCATTTTCATTGGACGTGGGGCGAAGTAGGCAGGTGTAACCGCCCACTTAAAGTGGCATTAACCCCACTAACTTAGTGGGGTTAGCCCACTAAATACTAGGTCAAAGATTTGACTTGACAAACCCTCTCATAGAGGTGTAAAAAGCCTTGTGCGAGGCTCGATGTAGTCTCGCGCGGGGCTAGGTTTAGCTCCACATGCGGAGCTAAAAGCCCTTAATCAGAGCTATCACAGCTTCGACGAAGCTAGAAAATTAGCCCTGTGCGGTTATGTTGAGCTTCAGGCGAAGCTAGCACTTGGCTCATTACTGAGCTTTAAAAGGCTTCAAGATGAAGCCAGATAATTTAGCCTTTGGAGTAAGGCTAGCACCTTGGGCTCGCGCGAGGCTAAATATTGAGCTGACTTAGCTTCAAAAACTAGTATTTGGCATGCTTTCTGCTTCGCTGGATCAGTAGGGCCTGAGCTTTTGCTTTGTCTCTCGGGATGTGTTGAGTTGGTCATCAACTTGTTCGTAGCTTGTCTTTTGTAGATGTCAACGAGTTGGACATCGCTCTGACCAGTTGAAAAGTTGCACGTGAGTTTGTCTTTTTTAGTGTGTCAACACAAAACATAACTAGTACCATTGTAAACATATTCATCACTTGAAGTCCATCAGTTTCTCCTTACCCGATGTAAGTTGTCAATTTAATTATCAGTTATTATGTAATTATCAATTTGCGGGAATAACAGGAGCATGTCAGGTTCAAAAATTCAGGAGTACAAGAGTACATGAGTATTAGAGATATAGGTCACTATACATAATACAGAATAGCAGTTACATGATCCCCGTAATATTATAATCATAGTAAAGTGTTAAGCACGACAGGTGACAAGTGATAATATACAAACGTCAAGTGATAACATACAGGTGATAACAAGCAGATGATCAACATAGCATGTGATAGCATGTCAAGTGATTAGCACGATAGATATCAACAATCATGTGTCACAAAACAGGAAAATAGTACCAATACAGGGGATCGATACAAATACAAGAAAATTGTACGGGTACAGGGGATCGATATGAATATAGGAAAATAATGCTGTTTTGGAAAATAGTATAAGTAATGGCTTCAAACTCTTCACAACCATCGATAAAAGAATTAATTAAACTATCAAGTAGGCAAGCAAGTAAGGACGTAAGCGACCATCCAAGCGGAGCTAAGTGGAGCTGGAGTAAAACTAATGTACAACACTAAATGCTAGCACGCTCAGCATGGTTACTGCTCGCGGTATAGCTAAACGCATATGGCGATGCGAGCGTGGGAACGCTATACTACCGTATGTGGCGAAGCCGTGCTCACGGAGTAACTACGCTTGGTCGAAATTAGAGATAAAGTACTGATGCTAGGTCCGCCTATCAGGCGTAACGTATAAAAGATCCAGAGGACTTTAATGAAGCTCAGAGAGGTTAAGTTCGGAGGCTATAGTATAGAACCACCGAGCGGTTAAGCCTAGAGGCTAAGTAAGTATCTACAGGAGATATTAGTACCAAACAACACACATACATATATAGGTAATAAGCAAGAGAATCGACAAGCGGTTAAGCCTGGAGGTTAAGTAAAATGGGGACATCGTTAAATGTGCCTGACGGGTCTATACAATTAAGCTCGGCTCGTAGCCAAACGGTGTAGCTAGTAAAACCCAGGAGTTTGAGCAAAGTAGGAGTGTAGTAAGTTATGCCTGACGAGATGTCCAATAGACTAACTACACAGTTACACGCCTTAGCTAGGCTCCTGACGAAAAAGCCCGAAAGCTGAAAAAATCTCGGAGGCTAAACGACCACAAAGGGTTATCCACGCATGATAATAGGGCAGATATTACATCATATATACATGTACAGGAATTGAACTACCTTATTATACACATTTGTCACATCGATACAAATTCATATTCACAGAAAACATGTATACACCCACATTGATACATATACATCACACCGGTACAAATCACACGTTCAAAAATACAATACAAATCCCAGTAAATATAATAAAATGCCCATCGAAGCTGAGTATCCAGGAAAGCAAGAACACTCGCCTAATATTATAGAAAATGCCATAAAATCTCTAAAGTCTGGAGGCTCAATATCAACGTGTGTGCAAATTCAATATGTATAATATAAAATATATAGAGAGAGAAGAGAGAGAGGAATCAAGGGAAAGGGAATGAGATCGCGAATGCGAAGGTCGTAAATGCAGGGGTCGCGGAAGTCCCGTTACGCGAAAGTCATAAACACAGGGGGTGAGTTACGCGAAGACTAAAAATGTGAGGATCATGTTATGAGTTGCAGAGGCACTTGGACGCGGGGGTGAGCTCCGTGTCCAGCAGCCAGACGCGAGAGAGAGACAAAGAATGACAGAGAGAGACTGACTTAGAGAAAGAGAGAGAAAAATAGGGTGAGAATAGAGAGAACTAGATTCAGAGAGTGAGAGAAAGAGAAATCGTAGAAAGAGGGAAAATCAGATGAAAGAGAGATAGGGAGATAGAGAAGGGGATAGGGAAAGCAGAGAAAGGAGGAGAAGAAAGATAGAGAGAATGAGAAAGACAGCAACTGAGTGAGAGAGGGAGACAAGAGTCTTAGTGAGAGAATAGAAAAAGAAAGAGGGAAAGAACAGTACAAAGAAGAAAGAAGAGAGAAAGAGAAGAAAGAAAAGAAAAGGAAGGAGAAAGGAAAAGTGAAAGAACAAAGAACAAAGAAGGGAGAAGGAGAAGGAAAAAGAGAGGGGAGGATGGCCAGCCAGGATAGGCCAACCGTGGGTGGCACTGGCTACCATCAGAGGAGGGCGGTAGCCTGGACCAAGGAGGTGGAGTACAAGTGCGGGTTGTAGATGGTGGAACGGGGTTGGTTGAAATGGCAATTTAGAAAGAGATAAGAGGCTATAACCGGAGAGTTCGCAGGAGGAGGTAAGATGTTGGGGTTGGTGGTGGTCGCAGTGGTGTTGGTGGTTGTGGAGATGGTAGAAAAGTTGATGGGAATAGGTGGTTGTGAAGGGGAAAGAGGGTTAGTGGTGATGGTAGGAGTGGTGGTAGAGCTTGGTGGAGAAGAAGAAAGAAGGAAGGGGAGGTGGTAGTGGTTGTTAGAGGTGGCTGCCGGCCAAGATCGCTGGCCAGGAGGGGGACGCAGTGTTAGATGCGGTTGAAGGAACAAGATAAAGAAAAGAGAAAGGGAGAAAGAAATGAGTGGGGTGTGTGTGTGTGTGTGTGTGTGTGTGTGTGTGTAAGTATGTGTGAGTGTTAAAACGAGGTCCGCATCTCCACTGGGTTGAGCCCAGACGCAGGGCGCAGATCCGCGTCCGGGTATGAGCTAAGATCTGCCTTTTCAAAGGAGAGAGAAAAAGTTTGCGGGATATTTATGAGGGGCTTGCGTGGTGGAGAAAAATTATGAAAAGAAAAGAAAAAGGAAAGGAAAGAAGAAAAGAATGAGTAGAGGAGAAAAATTGGAAAAGAGAAAAAAGAAAAGAAAATTATCCAGGAAAAACTCCAAAATCTAGGAAAACCCTTAAAATACCGGAAAAGCCCAAAAATGAAGTAACTCAAAAAGATTCATAAAAATAGGGAATAAAATTTTAAGATACATGATGAATTCAGATTCAAGGAATTCAATCTCATTTTCAAATTAAAAATTTTGAAATCTACCGGCGATACCGGTCGACACCAAATCTGGTCCAATTTTGATAAATTCAGAAAAATGCTAAAAAATACATTTAGATAGAAAATAAGATTCTAAGATGTAATGTAAAAGCAGTTTCTAGAAATTCTACTTTATTTGTAAATTAAAAAATCTGAGAATCATCAGCGGTACCGGTCGACACCGGTTTTGAAGATTTTGCAGAATAATTCTGAATAATTTTAGAAAATTTTGAAAAATTAAAAATATTAAAAAATAGTATTTGAAACTGAAATCGGTCTATTTTGATAATTAAAAATATCAAATCAAGCAGTATGCTGGGATCAAGTCCCCGGTTCAGATTAGGGCTGATTCTGAGTCTGAGAATCCGGATCCATATCAAGCAATGACATAAATAATCAAAAAATAAAAATATAAATAATTATGAAAATCAAAAGAATACGATCAAAAAAATCAGGATATGTATCTGAGTACGTATTCCAAGAACGGCGTGTTACATTCTACCCATCTTACAAAAATTTCGTCCTCGAAGTTTTGATAAGGAGAAGATGGACACTGAAATAATAGGGACGAGGATTATACCAATTTAGATATGAATAACTAAGGTAATATTTATAAAATGACTAATCGATAACTCGAAACTTAGATGTCTTCTGCTCTTTTTTCCATATAAAGATTCAGACAGTGCCATACCACTACTGATCTGATATCTGCTAAGAAGATTACTATCGGCACTTTTGTAGGCAGACCTACTCTGAATAATATGAAGTGAGCTGACTTAGGAACTAGACAAGCTTTCACTACCTGAATTCTGCTAGGATCGATGAAGATAACTTCCTATTCAGAATTCACACTTGCTTTGCTGAGCGTGAAACTATTCCTGACGAAGAGTCTGTAATAAGATTATTAGATATTCTGCCTGTTCTCTGTCACTCTGAAAGTAGACTAAATATCATAGATAAAGAAAAACCTGATAAATTGATCGTAGATACATAAATGAAGAACAACTGATAATAACGAGTTCTGAATGCCAGCATCGATTACTCTGAAAGGCATAACTTAACAGTTTATAATAACTGGCCCCTGGAGGATAACCCGACTATAAATAAAATATATAAAGAGTACCCAAGCCCTGTAAGGTTAGTCGAATAGATCATCATAAAGTTTGTGACCAGTTTGTTCAGACATCACGAGAAAACCCGATTCGTTAAATTCATGAAAACACGTTAGGCGGGAGAAATTTGGGAAACGAGGCTAGTATTCTAAACTCTGACAGAACTAGCTACGAGCGAAGCAGAACCAGGTGAGGCCATTGCGTAACACAACATCAGGCGCTAAGTACAAGGGTGTGGTGGAGCTAATGCTTTGCAAGGCTCGTACTTGGCAAAGCTCATGTGGCGAAATCAGCGCATAACACAACGCTAAATGATAAGCGTCAGGGTGCTGCAAAACCAATACCTGGTTAAGCTCAGTGACTAGAACACGACTTACTTGGCGAGGCTAGCGGGGTCTGTGGCTCATCAAATCCATAAACTGCTAGGCGTTGTGGCTCTGAAGAATGATTAGTCTCTAAACTGCATATTTCATACCACATCTTCACAATTATTTAATATTAAATTCTGTTAATAATATCTCTCTTGCATATTTCTAGATCCATGACATGAAATGAAGATAAAGACCCAAAATCACCATTTAATTGGTGATTAAAGGCCTACAAAGATAGCCATTAAATTTGGAGGTAATTCTGTCAAAATCAGGGACCCAAAACCCAAAACCGGGACATCAAGCCGACAGGGGGACAGGAGAGGACAGCGCAGCAGGCAGCGCCGCGCAAGCGGCTGACCTATGGCCGCGGAAATGCGGCTCCCTTGTGGAGCCACGCGCCAAGATTTGACACGCGGCTCCGTACAGTACCCTGGTTCCCCCTTTTGCCTACAAATACCCTGAGGTTTTTTCAGAATCGGGGAGAGGAGTTTTTGAGTAGTTTTTAAGTTAGTTTTAGGGTTTTTCTTTCCATGTTATAGTTTAGGGTAGTTTAGTTTAGTTCTTCTTCTTCTTTCTCCCTTGTATTTTTCATTTCTTGTAGATCTTGTAATAGGAGAGAGAGTGATACATGTTTGAAATACAAGAGTGCTTATAATAGAAGGTGACAAGTTATGCTCTCTTTACCTCTCTTTGTTTTCTATCTAACTCCTTTTACATGTTTAGCTAATCTTTTCTCTCATGGCAACTAACTACTAACCACTAACTAGTCTAACTTCTTGTTTGATAATCCACATGAATCTAATAGCCTCTACTTGACCTTGCTCTTGCAAGAGCCATTGATGGCTCATGATGAAGGATCTAACACTCTAACATCTAAATCTCTAACAAGCTAACATTACTTTATTTCATGCTTGCTCTTATTGGGTTCTGATGATTTAAGTGTAGCTTGCACTTGTTGGTTGAATTTGAATGTGAAAGTTAACATATGAGCCATGCTTTATAAAGCTCTTGAACCAAGGACTAGTGATGGCCAATGATACATGTGAGGCAACTATCACTAAGATGTTTGCATGTTAGTGGAGTCATTAGTAGTTAGTAGCCATGGGTTTTCTTTATCTTTTTACTTTGTTTTAGAAATATATCAAAAACCACAAATATCTTATCTTCTATGTTTCCCACTTCTTCGTATTTCACTGTACTCTTCTCTTACCATTCTTTATTTTCTTTTCTTTTGATTTTTTCAAACATTGAAGAACTTTTAACACACACGTGAATCAAACGGTAAAGCTTCTATCGCCTCACGTCCTTATGAATTCGACTCGTTTTAGCCTCTATGCTATAACAGAAGTATCGAGGAAGCTAAAGCACACACACTTTAAATCTTGATTTCAAAACATATACTTTTTGTCCGCGGTTTTCCCTCAATCAAAGAACATGATCAAGAATTCATACTAACTGAGATGAGTCCTGATCGCTGTTTTCTGGATGTCAACTTTACAGCAGATCAATTTTGAAAATAACCCGAGTTCCGTGAAGTTGATAGAAAAGATCATGATCGTTACTGGATAAATATAAATGGAAAATATCCTACCTTTATCTAACTGAAGCCTTGACTCGAAAGTTGTTTCATACTATTGCCTCTCGTGTAATGATACAATCTATCCGATTACATAAGTGATGGCTACCCTACTTTCTGTATTGATCCCCATGATGCGTCCACACACACACACACACACACACACACACAAGAATAAACTGCGAAGCCAAAGAACTGTCTGATATAAGATAACACGATGCACTAGAATCAAAGAATACCAGAGTAGGGTTAGAGAGAACCACATTTGTCTTGTCGCTACCTCCCATGTCTATCCATATCTTAAATTAGTATGAGACTATGAAAATCAGAATAGTGAAAAATAGAAGGGATTCAGGAATTAAAGGAAGGACGATCAAGAATAAATATATAACTCTGCACTTATAGTTGGATTGTATAACTAGGACTCATGCATTTCAGTTACAAATTTCTTTACTATTAATTTGCCGGCAGGTTGTATTGTGGATGTGAGAGCATAGGCTCTGGTATCATCCTGTAACATCCCAATTTCATGGGTACAGAGATGTTACTGTGATGTATATATGCAGGTTAGAAATACCCTCATGTTTAGTAACTTAGGTTTCACTCATAATAGAATTCGGATCCGATACCAAGCAATGACTTAAATAATCATAAAAAAACAAAAACAAATACTTGGGAAAATCAAAAGAATACAAACGAAAAATCAGAATATGTATCGAGTATGTATTCTGGGAACGGGATGTTACAAAACATATCGTGCATGTAAAACTTAAATTTTCATGCAAAGCTTGTGCACAACCACAATGAACTTTCAAATACCATGTGCCTAAAAATAAAATTTGCAGTGTAGTATTTTAGTCCAGCTAATTTATTCTTTTTGAATAAACAGAAACTAATGATTTGTGGAGCGCTACATGGCGTAGCTTAATTATCCTCACAGTTAGCAACTTAGGTTTGACTCAAAGCCAACAAGGCTATTCACTTCGAAATCTTTATAAAACTTATATTATAGCTATCCATTTCAAGAAGGAAGATTCTAATTTGGTCTATATCTCCCAAAGGCCCATCACTCTAGTTTTGATGATGATTAACTCATGTAGTTATTGTACTAATGATCTTGTGTTTAATAAGTTTCAGATATTTGATCAAGATCTTAGTCGGTGTTTAGCTTCAATGAAATATTCGAAGTCAAGTTTTGAAACTAACACATGTTGATTCAAGAGCTCGCGCATCAATATCGCATCAAGTACTCAAGAGGAGTCTAGCTCGTTGAATCAAGGTTTGGACCAAGTCAAGATGAAAAGAAGATTTTCAAGAGAAGAATTTCAAGACTTGAGTCGACTTTATAAGTGTTAAGATTTTATATTTTAGATAAAATATAAATGATAGATTAGTTATGGATTGCTCATGCTCATATACACACACAAAATTTATATGTGTTTCTATAATAAATAGTTTTGATTTCAGAAAATACCGTTTTGATTTTGAGCTTCAAAAAATATATCTTTTAGTTTCATGTATAGATTTCATCAAAATAAGTTTACATGGTTTATATGTGTATTGTATTTTATCCATACACATTGAAACTTCATATTGTTTAGAAAACTTATTTTGATGTTTCTAATTCATGATTTTAAGTTTTGTATTTATTAAAACTTTATTTTAGAGCTTATTGTCAAAAACATAGATATTTCATCTTATATGTGTATTGGATCATATCCATACACACTATGCTTCAAATGAGTTTTAAAATATCTTATTTTTGTATTTGAACAAGTTTTGAAAAAAATGTTTTTCAATTTGAAGTTTGATTTTGAAAAATACAGTTTTTGGTTTAAGGAAATTTCTATATCGTAAAAATAGTTCAATATGTTTGTAATATGTATTGATTTTTTATCACTCATATTTTTACTTCAAAGTATTTCAATGAACCTATTTTTGCTAATTTTTATGGAATTTATAAAAATTTTATGGGTTTTAAAAGACCGAGTTTTCATCCCTAAATAATCCAGACCTGGGCGACCGACCGGTTGACCGACCGAACCAGAGGTCGGTCGACCGGGCGGTTGACCAATGTGCACAGAACGTCCACACAGCCTTGGCTTGAGGGCCGGTCGATCGGGCAGTCGACCTATCCACTCTCTGGATCTGGCCCCGGTCGACCGAGCAGTCGACCGGCCAGAGAGCAGTGCTCTCTGGTTCTTGCCTCGGTCGACTGACAGGTAAACACCTGGGTGCGGTCGACCGGCAATCCCAACGGTCATAAATGTAATTGTTGGCCGGTCGACCGACAGGACCCCAACGGCTAGTTTTCTGATGCCTTTATAGAAGGGACTTGTGGCCAGTTTTTTGGGTAAGATTTTTAGGTTGTTTTCTAGAGCTCTTTTCCAGAGTTACTTAGCAAGTTTTTAAAGCATCAATTCCATATCAAAAGAGAGTTTACCAAGAGTTTTCTCTTGTGTTTTAAAAAGGATTTCTTGAGTTTTTCCTTCACAAATCTATCTTATTTTTTCACACAAACTTGAGCCATCCATTGCTATATCAATCCTCTAGGGATCCTTATTGTGAGAGTTATTTTTGTGATTAAGAGAAGTGATCACAAGTTTTCATTCTTATATTGTGAGGATTTGTAGAGGTTGTGACCTCGGTGAAAAGTGTTTTGTGGTGATCAAGTGAATTGATCATATACTTTGTGAGTCATGGGGTGGTGCTCTACCATGTAAGGACACATCATGGTGGAATGAAGAGGAAAAGCTGCCATTAAGATTAAATGAGACTCTTATAGAGATTTGAAGAAAAATTGTGATGGAGTGAGCTTTGAGAGGTATAAGCTAGCCAAAAAGGAGGCTAAGAAAGCTGTTCAGAATGCAAGAGCTAAAGTGTATAAAGAAGCGTATGAGAAGTTGGACACCAAAGAGGTTGAAAATGACATATATAGAATTGCTCGAATAAGGGAGAGAATGACTAGAGACTTATGTATTGTGAGGTGTGTCAAAGATGAGGATCAGAAGGTTTTAGTTCGAAATGAAGAAATCAAAGAAAGATGGAGAGAGTATTTTGACATATTGTTTAATGGTAGTTCTACTCAAGACTTGAATGACCTTGCCATTCAGTGTCAGGATATGAATCATAATTATATGCATAGAATTAGCGAATCTGAAGTTAAAGAGGCCTTGAAGAGGATGAAGTCAAGAAAAATTGTTGGCCCGGATGGAATTCCTATTGAGATATGGAGATGCTTAGGAGAGGTAGGCGTGAGATGGCTGACAAACCTTTTTAACAAGATATGGCTAACTAAAAAGATGTCAAATGAGTGAAGGAAAAGTACCTTAGTACCTCTCTATAAGAACAAGGGTGATATCTAGAGTTGTTCAAACTATCGTGGAATAAAACTTATGTGTCATACCATGACGCTTTGAGAAAGGGTAATTGAACGCAGGTTAAGACAGAATGTTACAATATCAGAGAACCAGTTTGCGTTTATGCAGGGGTGATTGACGACAGAGGTTATTCATTTGCTTCGTCAACTTATAGAGCGATTTTGAGAGAGAAAAAGAAATTTGCATATGGTTTTTATTGATTTAGAAAAAGCTTATGATAAGGTACCAATAGAGGTATTCTGGTGGACATTGATGAAAAAGGGAGTCCCCATAAAGTATATTCCATAATCAAGGATATGTACGATGGAGTAGTGGCAAATGTTAGAACGTGTGGAGACATAACAAGTGATTTTTTATCACAATTGGATTGCATTAAGGATCTGCATTGAGTCTATTCCTATTTGCCATAGTGATGGATGAGTTTACTAGAGCTATTCAGGATGAGATACCCTGGTGTATGCTATTTGCTGATGATATTGTCCTAATCGAAGAGAGGAGAGCTGGGGTAAATGCCAAATTAGAGTTATGGAGGCAAACTCTAGAATCTCGAGATTTTAGATTAAGTAGGGTCAAAACAGAATATATGGAGTGTAAATTCAGTAAATAGAGAATCTGAGATTATAGTATTGTGAGACTAGATGGACAAAAAATACTGATGAGCAATCATTTTTAGTACTTGGGTTCTATTATCCAAAAGGATGGAGAGATCGATAGTGATGTCAACCATAGGATCCAAGCCGGCTGGTTGAAATGGAGGAGGACAACAAGAGTTTTATGTGATCGTAACATTCTGTTATGGCTGAAGAAAAAGTTTTATCGGACTGCTATTAGACCAGCTTTGTTATATGGCACAGAATGTTGGGTTATAAAGAGACATCATGCCCAAAAGATAAGTGTAGCAGAGATGCGCATGCTTCGTTGGATGTATGATAACACACGAAGAGATAAGGTGAGAAATGTGGAACTAAGATAGGTGTAGCCTCTATAGAAGAGAAGATGAGAGAAAATCATCTACGATGGTTTGGTCATGTACGACGTAGACCTAAGATGCACCAGTCTGACAAGTAGAGCGTATCAATTTAGGGCAAGTTAAAAGAGCGCAGGGGAGATAGAAGAAAACATGGATGGAGGTAATACAACAAGATATGGAGGCTAAAGGTCTTTGTGAAGGCATATTGCTCGATAAGAATGAGTGGAGAAAGCTGATCCATGTGCCCGATCCGGCGTAATTCTCTTTTGGTTCATGTAGCCTACCCCAAATACTTGGGACAAATGGCTTAGTTGTTGTTGTTGTAAGTGAATTGATCACTAAGTGTTCCAACTTGTGGTTTGAGGAGTTGTAAGAGGTGCGGCCTCAGCAAGCTAGTGTGCTTGTGTGTGTTGGTCTTGCGGGAACAAGTGAGGGATTTGCGGGTCCAAGAGTTCTTGAGGGAGCTTGTTGTAGGTGTTCCGGCACTGAGTGATCTTGCGGGATCATTTATAGTGGAAATCCTTCATTATGTTGAAGGCAGTGACATAGAGAAAGTGTGCTCAAACCTCGAAATAATTCTCCCGTGTTTGTGATTGCTTATCTCTCTCTCTCACTTGTGTTTTATATTTTGCACGCTTATATTGTTCATCTCTTTATATGCTTGATGTGTTTGTGCTTATTTGAACATATGCTTGGGTTTGTTTGCTCACACTTGTATTCAACCAAGAGAGTCATAGTGACACCTCAACTTTTAATCTAGAGAAATCTTAAGGAGATAGTCCAGAGCCCTTCACCGAAAATTCGGTTACACTCTTGCTATATGTTGTGTGTAGTATAATAGATTTTAGTTTGCATAATTAGTTTTTAATTCCGCATTGTTGGCATTGTTGTGCATTAGATTAGCTTGTACCTATTCACCCCCTCTAGGTGACGTACACTTGTAGGATCTAAAAATAAAGTCAACATAAACACTAAAACAAAGATGAATTGCGTTAAATAGAATACTTGTAAGAAAGGAAATAAATCTAGAAAAATGCAAACACAAACACGAGAGATTTTATTTTGGTTCGGTCCTCGTGACCTACGTCCAATCCGCAAGCAACTCGCTTGAGATTTTCCTTATCCTGATTTTGTACACCCAAAATCAACTCCTTGTACACCACTTGACAAAACAACCTTTGTCAAATCCGTACAACTATTTTCTACACCAAGAAGACAACTTTCTTGTAAACTCTTCTCTACATCAAGAAGATACTCTTGCACAACTCTTCTCTTTGAATGATTACAAAATATCTTATAAGTCTTGAAACTTGTATGTGATCGTGAACAAGATTTCTTATAGGTGGACTCTCAGAATTCTTCACAATAGAATAGGAATTGTGTGAAGAAATGAAAGTGAAAATTAGTTTTCTGAAAAACAGATTTTTTTCATCAGAATTTGGATAAAAAACTAATTATTTTAATTGGTGTAAACATCCTAGGACAACATCCCTATTTATAGGTGAAATCAATGGTCAATTAAAGAAGTTATCAACTTAAATTTGAATATCAGAACGTTGGATAAACACCAGAATATCAATAACTGATTAACAGTCAGAAACTGTCTATAGTCGACTAGGGTATGAAATTGGTCGACTAATAGAACAAGTTTTGCCTGGGTTAGTTGAGTAGTCAAGAGATCAAGTCGACTATATCAAGACTGATACAGATGATAAGTTTTTAGAAATTATAATTAGTCGACCAGGAAAAAGGGTTAGTCGACTGCAACTTGAATTAATCGACTAGCAGTGTAGGTAAATCGACTAATACTGCTTACAGTAAAGAAAAAGAAAGTTAATATATATCTGTGAAAAGACTTAGTCGACTACATAAAGGAGTAAGTCGACTAGATGATATATTAGTCGACTAGACTTGGGTATAAGTCAACTGTATGACCATATTATGCGTGTGATCAAGGCCTTTAAACATTTATAAAAAAATACACAAAATAACCAAATATCCTTGAGAAGTCTTGAGCAGTTAGAACTCAGCATAAGCTTTTAAGATGGGGCTCCAATGCATCTGTATCACAAATATTATCATCAAAATCAAAGTTCCAACATTCTCCCCTTTTTTGATGATGACAAGTTGTGTGCATATAACCCCCCTACAGAGATAAACTCCCCCTGTAGAGAACAGGTTATAACAAATATAGAAAACCAGTGTTCTCCTTCGGCAAAAAAATATATCATGATATGTGTGTGTGTGTGTGTGTGTGTGTGTGTGTGTGTGTGTGTGTGTGTATATGATACATTATATTTTGTATTATCAAGTGTTTGAGAAAATTTTCTATTAAAAAAATACTTTTTCTTTATAAGGTACCTATAAGATAAACATTTTGAATGGTACCTATCATAACATGACCAAAACATTAAACTTTTGGAACCCAACTCAATTTGAATTTGGTTTCCATTTGTTCGTATAAACATAATCATAAGAATTACATACATGATGTATATATAATGCAATATAAGCATTTTTATCCACAATACTTATATTTTTAAGAATCCATATATATTTGTTTCTAATTCTTTTTGAAATAATATCAGTATTTTCACAAAAAATTATATGGATTATGATTCTTTTCATAAACATGTGCAGATTTTCTAACATTATTTTTTGAAAATCCAAGACCAAAATGATTATTTGAAATCTTATGATAAGATAATAAATTATTTAAATTTTCTTTTTCCTTTATTAAATTTTGCCTCATTTTTCAAAATTTCTTCATACTTAATTTTGAAACTTGGCATTTCTTTATTTAAAATTAAAATTCTAGAATTTAAAGAAATAGTTTCTCTTTTAAGCAAAACATTCTCTTTTAAGAAATTCTCATTATCCTTTTGTAATGATGATATAACTTTTTCAAAGTCATCTTTTGAGAATTTACAGAAGAAATTTGAGAAACATATAATGAATTTTCTTTATTGAGTCTTTCATTTTTCTTTATTAAAACTTTATTTTTAATCTTTTTTTTCTTTATTGAGTCTTTCATTTTTCTTTATTAAAACTTTATTTTTAATCTTTTCGTTCTTAAGATCATCATATAATTCATGAAATGCATCTAATAATTTAGTATATTGTACCTCATCTTCTTCTTGAGCCATAAAACAAACATTGACAGTTTTAGTGGCTTCTTCTTCGTCTGAGGAAGATGAATCACTATTCTTCCATGATGCCTGATAATCTTTCTTCTTTTTGTTGAACTTGAGCTTTCCTTTATATTTTAATAATGGACAATCCTTTTTTATATGACCTGATTTATTACAGTTAAAACATGTAGGATTAAATTTACCTTGTTTCGAGAATTTTCTGAATTTTCTTGAGAGCATTGCCATCTCCTCTTCATCATCATCTGAATTATTCATATCTGAGGATGTATAGAAGGCAAGTACTTTCTTCTTTGATTGAGGTTGTTGTTCATCTTTCTTCCAATCTTCAAGTTGTACTTCATATGCCATTAAATTACCAATAAGGTTTTCTAATGACATTGTTGAGAGATCATTTGCTTCTTTTATTGCAGTAGTTTTCTTCTCCCAATCTTATATGAGTGCACGAAGAATCTTTCTAACTTTTTTGACTTGAGTGTAATTCCTTTCCAAGGGATACTAAGGAATTTGTAATGTCGGTGAACCTTGTAATCATTTCTGAAATTGTTTCATTCTCCTTTATTTTGAAGAGTTCAAACCTGTGAAGAAGAACATAAAATTTAGATTCTTTAACTTTATTAGTACCTTCATATGTTACCTGTAAAATATGCCATATTTGATTTGCAGATCTGGTTGTTGACACACGATTGAATTCTTTTTTGTTCAAGGTACAGAAAAGCGCGTTCATTACTTTGGCGTCGAGATTTGCAGATTTCTTTTGTTCTTCACTCCACGCATTGTAATTGGTGGTCGGCTTGGTGTATGGTGCTTCTACCATAATCCATAGTTCATAGTTGAGTGATTGCAAGTAGATCTTTATTCTACACTTCCAGTAGTTGTAATTTGATTCATCAAATAATGGTGGACATTGTGCAGAATATCCTTCTTTGAATTGTGATAAAGGAAACTCCGTTGCCATCCTTGCATATAGAGTGTTACCGGGTATGCAGGGCTCTGATACTAAATGTAGGATCTAAAAATAATGTCAACACAAACACTAAAATAAAGATGAATAGCGTTAAATAAAATACTTGCAAGAAAGGAAATAAATCTTAAAAAAATGTAAACGCAAACATGAGATATTTTATCCTAGTTCAGTCCTCGTGACCTACATTCAGTCCCCAAGCAACCGCTTGAGATTTTTCTTATCCTGATTTTATACACCCAAAATCAACTCCTTGCACACCACTTGACAAACAACCTTTGCCAAATCCGTATAAGTCTTCTATACACCAAGAAGACAACTTTTTTGTACAACTCTTCTCTACACTAAGAAGATACTCTTGTACAACTCTTCTCTTTGAATGATTACAAAATATCCTATAAGTCTTGAAACTTGTATGTGATCATGAACAAGGTTTCTTATAGGTGGACTCTCTGAATTCATCACAATAGAATAGGAATTGTGTGAAGAAATGAAAGTGGAAACTAGTTTTCTGAAAAACAGAATTTTTCAACAGAGTTTGGACAGAAAACTAATTATTTTAATTGGTATAAACATCCTAGGACAAATCCCTATTTATAGGTGAAATGGTCAGTTAGGGAAGTTATCAACTCAAATTTGAATATCAGAACGTTGGATAAATACCAAAATATCAATAACTGATTAACAGTCAGAAACTGTCTATAGTCAACTAGGCTACGAGATTGGTTGACTAATAGAATAAGTTTTGCCTGGGTTAGTCGACTAGTCAAGAGATCAAGTCGACTATATCAAGAATGATGCAGATGATAAGTTTCTAAAAATTATAATTAGTCGACTAACAAAAAGGGTTAGTCGACTACAACTTGAATTAGTCGACTAGCAGTGTAGGTAAGTCGACTAATACTGCTTACAGTAAAGAAACAGAAAGTTGATATATATATCTGTGAAAAAGACTTAGTCGACACATCATGTAGTAAGTCGACTAGAGGATATATTAGTCGACTAGACTTGGGTATAAGTCGACTATATGACTATATTGTGTGTGTGATCAAGGCTTTTAACAATCTATAAAATATATACAAAAATAGCCAAATATCCTTAAGAAGTCTTGAGCAATTAGAACTCAGCATAAGCTTTTGAGATAAAACTCCAATGCATCTGCATCACAAATGTTATCATCAAAATTAAAGTTCCAACAACACTTTTTGTATTGTGCTTTGCTAACGTGCACTATCTCACCTAATCATCTATCTCTTCTGGTGAGGATTGACTGTCCAATCACTTGTGATAAAAAATCACCACCACAAACTGGTGCTTTCGTTGAGAGCTGAGTCCCTATACTCAACATCTGCCTCACAAAAACTACAAAATCTTTCTAAAAAAATCTCTTACATAACGTTGATGGCCCCAAGAAAGAAAACTGTCACTCTCAATGGCGCCCCATCTTAGGGTATGGCTATCAACACTATTGAGCGCACGGTCCCCCTGCCTGCTAATGATCAGCCACGTACTATTGAGAACACTAGCTCCTCCTCACCTTAGGAGGTAACCACTAGTGTCCAACTACTGCAACAACACGAAGACCAGTTCCTTTAGATACTCGCCAACCTGAAGGAACAACAAGCTCAATCAGATCATGATTCGGAGCAGGCGACTCTTGATTGCGAGAATGCCTTCAGCGAATAGAAGGAATTAATGCACCTCAATAACCAACTTCAGACTCAGATTGCTGCGCTCCATAATACCCTGGCCCCCGACACAATAAAAAAGCGAGTCTGGAACCAGAGAATCTCTGACTTCCAAGCCCTGGACAAGTTAATCCAAAGATGGATCGAGAAGGCTAAGTTGCAGTTTGGCAGCCAATCGACGCTTTCAACTGTCAAAGTCTCCAACACCCCTCTCACAATGGAGATCCTAGAGTGCGAGTTTTCGAAGAAAGACTCCAACCTTTGACTAATACTCTAAAGTGAGTGACCCAGTTCAACACATCAAACACTTTCGACACAAGATGGTGATCTACTCTCACAACGATTCGATCATGTGCCTCACCTTCCCTTCCAGCTTAAAAGTGTGGCCTTAAATTGGTTCTACTCCCTGCCTTCAAAAACTCTCCACAACTTCGAGAAAGTGTCCGAAGCATTCCTAACCTAGTATGCATCTCATTAGGAGACTAAGAGGAACAATCATGACCTTCTCACCGTCAAGATGAGGCAAAGTGACAGCCTCAAATCGTATATTGGCTACTTCCAGAGCCAATTGGCCAAGGTCCCCAACTGCAGTGAGAACGTCTCTACACTCGTGTCCATCAGCGAACTGCAAATCTCTCACCCCTTGTACAAACCTCTTGAAGCACAATGTTACTTTGATGAGCGAGATTTTGCTTCAAGCCCAGCCCTACATCCAACTAGAGGAGACAATGAAGACTTCCTCCAACCACTCCGTGAAGCCTAGCGATTATAGAGGAAAGTCAAAATCTCTGGACGAAGCCTCCGCCCATGCCTAAGATCGAAACTGGGGGCAACTTGCCTCAAGAGACAAGCACTCCCGATCCTCTCATCGAGCCTGCTCTGAGCCTACCAGCCGATAAAACAATTCACTCTGCACAAGCTCCCCATCAACGAATTCTTCAACATCATCAAGGATCAGCCCTGGGTCAGGCGTCCTAGACCCATCCAGTATGATTCCTCACATCCCAAAGTAGAAGAATGTTGCTCCTACCATAATGGTAAAATGTACAAGACCATCCATTGTGGAGCCTCCGAAGGTACCTGGAAGAGCTCATCTGCTAGAACTTCCTCAAGGAGTATATCCTAACGCACGAAGCAGTCTCCGTATTCAGACAGTTGAGCACTCTTCCTCTCCAACCATGGATGCAATCACCCAATACAGGATAATTGAATGATCTAGGGTAGTACCTCTATTCATGTCCCATGTACTTTTACTTCCATTTTATTATCAAATAAAATTATTGTCTCCTCCTAACCATTTACAGCCTACTCCCCCATTGGGGTTCCTCCCCCAATCTTGAGTCCAAAGCTTGCATGCTTCATTGTGCTTCCACCCCCGCTTAGGGACGACAATGCAAGCAATCACCTATAGGCTCCCCTGAGGTGAATGTACCCTGGGTAATTTCCTTCTACCAAGCGCGAAACACAGACGCCAGCCTATGGGCTTTCCTCAGGTGAATGTACCCTTGGTAGTTTTCCTCTACCAAGCACGAAGCATAAATGCCAGCCTATAGGCTCCCTCAGGCGAATGTACCCTTGATAGTTTCCCTTTACCAAGCGCGGAATAGAGATGCCAGCCTACTGGCTCCCCTCATACTACAGGCAATGTATACTTGGTAGTTTTCCTCCACCAGGCATGGAACACAAATGTCGACCTACGTGTAAATGAGTGGTCTAAACCGGATCATCAATTTGTTGTGGGTCCTACCTCTGCTCAAGTAGACACATCTATTCTGTTGATAGGTCGTACCCCCACTTCAGGTCCTTGTCAAGTTCACAGCTCCACAGATGGGGCAAAATCCCCACTCGGAAGCAACCATGAACCCAATTCCATTGTTGTGATCCCCCACTTGGAGGCCCAACTCCGCTGCTGGGATTCCCCCACTTGGAGGTCCGGAAAGTCACTCTGCTGCAGGTCCTACTCCTGCTCAAAGTAGATGCATCCAATTTGTCGCTAAGTCACACCCTCACTTCAGGCCCCTTTCTTAATTTGTAGGTAAAGATTTTAGAAAGCCTATAATTGCACGAAACATATGGTATATACATGAGGGTTTTCTTATTTGAATTATCCCCTCGATGTACTAATTTCGTATGGTTAGAGCCTAGAGAAATCAAGCTTTTCTAGAAGATACGATCACCCAGGTATTACCCGAATACATCCTTTGTGTATACTTGTATGCATTGCTCATCCCGGGATAACACAGATTGTGTATGTTTAGCTCATAACTACACGAGACATATGGTGTATATATGAGGGTTTCCCTATTTGGATTATCCCCTCGACATACTAGTTTTGTGTGATTAGAGGCTGAGTATACATGGTTTGGTTAGCCTAATCTGCTTAATTTCTGTCGAATTTATATTAGCTCTTATTTATGTTGCATCTAACATTTAATTTAAGTTGCTCTATTGCATACTTGTATGCATATCATCCTTCCCTCTCATCCAACAAGTGTTTGTAGTCCTGATAGTTTCTCTTTATCGGGCGGGAACACAAACGCCACCTATGAGCTCTAGCTGTTATGGGTTTGACCTTATTTGGAGCCCCAACTCTGCTACAGGGATTCTCTCTCACAGAATCCTAAGTTCACAGCTCCATTGATGGTCAAACCCCACTCAGAAGCAACTGTGAGTCCAACTCCACTGCTGGAATTTCTCCCACTTGGAGGCAAAATTTTGCAAGTACCACTAATAGGGCAATCCTCATTTAGAAACAACACTACATGCTTACAAAATTACTCTCAAGATAAATCAACCATGCCGGTAAATAAAGATCATCACTCCGAAGGGGCAGGATTATATCAATTCCAAAAAACCAACGGTAAAACAAGCCAGACAAGATCTAAACAAACATTTTCATTCCAAAAAAAACTTATATATGTTTTATTCCGAAAAGTCTTTCCATTCCGAACACATTTATTCAAATACATACGTGATTACATCTAACAAGAGTAGTATAGAGTTTCATTGCACTTCTGTGTTTACATTTTTTGAAAAGAAATACAGATGATTCCGATCTGATCCCTCCATCCTGCCACTATGTCCTGCCGCTACTCCGAGAGAGAGCATATCCTTTGGAGAACATTTGTCAGAAGTCATGCCCTCATTGCTTACACCACTGTCTAGGGACCTTGAAAGAAGCTCCGCGAGATTTCTTCACAAAAATAAGAGATCATCTAGATGAAAGATCTTCTCATCTCCGCCTGGAACACGCCTTTAAGGAAGCCAGATAGAAATTGCGCCCCTTCGCGCATCTCATGAAGAATGACAAGTGATTGAGTCTGACGTGCTAATTTTCTTGATACTACAACTATAGCAAGTGACTATGCGGGTCGTGATCCACAATAAGGGAAAGCGATAGAAGCATTTTCGGTATTCTTTTAAGTTACTAAAATTGGTTAAAGATTCTTCTTTGTTTTAAAGAGAAAAGAAAAAGGTTAAATTAGAAGAAAGAAGCTAGAATAAAGAAGGTGCTGATATCATTTTAGGTTAAAAGAAGAACTATGTTTAAAAAAAAAAAAGAACGAAAGAATAGAGAAGAAGAAAAGTGTTTGTTTTTAAAGTTGTTTTTAAAACTAAGAAATTAACATAAAGAAAGAAAAGATTTAAAAGTATATTTATCTCTTATATCAATTAACGTACCTTGGAGTGAAGAAAACAAAATAAGCGAAAAGAATAACGTAGAAGCAGCGATCAACTAAGTTGAGCAATAATGAAGAAAAGCGAGACAGTTACATTGACTGTCACTCTCAATACAACTTTTTTAAAGAAGATTACATTTAGTGTCACTCTAAACACAATTCTTCCTCTCTTTTTTTTTTAGGAAACTCTCTCTAATCTAAACTATAAAGAAATAAAAATACATTTAAAAAGGAAAAAAAAACCTAAACAAACCTAGAGCAAAAAAAATAGCCTAGGATCTCTCTGTAGTATGGTACCTGATTGCCTTCAGAAATTACAGTATCTATAGAAAAAAAGGAGTGCCAAAGCGTGATAAAGAGATGAGTAAAAATCGTTGGCCCAACAGCCAATATCTTTATCCATATTATCCCTTTGTATATTGATAAATTCATCTCTGAACTTCTGAATTTGGAATTATCTTCATTGATTTTTCAAGTTAACCAAATGGATCTTCAAATATCCTGTTTTAACAGGTTTTATCTGGTGTTATCTTCTCTGATTTACTCTAGTTTTTGGATAGAACTGTTTCTAAACCTCTTAATTTGAGTAGATCTTTATTGATTTGCTTGAGCTTTTAAAACCTCAGATTTAATTGGAAAAACTAATCCATTTCTTCTCTTTCTCTACTAATTACCCTGCATACCATTAGATATTAAAATGAATTAAATAGCAGAGTTTTATTACAAAATATATATGAAAATATGACACATATGACACTAAATATGCAATGTACGTGTACAATTACACTCTGACACCTATCTTTTGCTCATCCTCGAGCAAAACAAAAAGGTAAAACTAAATTAGTTATCCACTTTAGTAGGGATCACGATTGCACTTCAGCACATGCAATAAGCCATTAAATCTCTAAGTTTTTCTTAGAGAACGAGTTTTGTCTCGAATGGTTTTCAGTGAATTACACCCAAAAAATCCATAAAGAAAAAGAAATAAATTGTTAATATTTTGAAAACACATTCTGAAAGAGAGATAATATTTGAAGAATTTTTGGAAAAAATCAAGTAATCTATAAGTTATAGGAACCGAACTTTTCATTCTAAAACTTAGTATCTATTCAAAAACTTGTTATCAATTAAGAAAAGTAGTGAAACTGTGTTTTTCATCTAGTCTATTATTTTAACCTAAGGCATATGCACCTTTATGTCTGGACACATATATTGCATAAATATTATTACAGTCCTACATATATTCTGTAATAAATATTATAAATAACTTGTCTTAATATCCTAATTCATGCAGGGTATGATAAGGAGAAGATAATTATGAAATTTATCCAATTAAATTCAAAAGTTCAAAAGAAAGGGGATCGATTCAAATCCAAAGGTTCTAGAAGATATCTTATCTGAAAACTGGATATATCAGATAAGATAATATTATCTAATTTTAAGAGAAAAATGGATTATTTGAAGATCCTATCTGTTTCACTGAAGATAAGTGAATATCATATCAATTCTAGAAGACAAATTGAAAATTTAAGAGGATAAATGGATAGAGAGAAGATCAACGGATGAGATGAAGCAATTTAGATAGGGGTTTAGGCTGGATACAGTTTAGCATTTTAATCATAACTTTCGCTATTGAAACTCAAATCTAATGATTCAATATGCTACAGAAATAACACTTAAAGGGCTGCAATTCTTCTTTTGATCATTTTTTCAATTCTATAATTTGATAAGTGATATTTAGCAATCAACACGCCAACAGCCTACAGATCAGAATTGAATTTCTAGATAAATCAAATCAAGTTTGGAGATTAGTGGAGAATTTAAATTCAGAAATATTCAGATCTTCCTATCTTCATACGTTTTCTATCCATCTTATTTTCTCCTATAAATACCCTCATACCTCGAAGGCAAAAAGCACACCACTCCAGAGAGAGATTTAGTTTTGGTTTTCTTTTCTTCTTCAATATAATTTTTATTTTCTTTATTTTATTTTATTTTTAGGCTAGAGAGAGTTACATGATCAAAAGAGAGAAAATTTTTTACAGAGTGACACTATTGTAATCTTTTCTTCAAGAAGGTTATATTGAAGGTGACAATCAATGGAGGTTTCCCACTTTTCTTCATTGTGTTCGATCTCGTCGAAGCCTTGCTTTCCTTTATTCTTTTCTATTACTTTGCTTTACTCCATGCTAAGGTAAATTTCATTATGGATCAACAGTCGCGGTAAATATTATTCTTTTATTTCTTTTTATTTTTGATTTTTGCATCAACACTTTTTTTTATCTCTTTTTGTTTCTTTTTCTTTTATAATTAAAATAAAACAATACCACCATCTCTTCTTCTACCATCTTCTCTTAACCTAACTTAATATTTTTATTTTCTTTTAATAAATTGAGAAGATAAGTATTAATTAGTTTTTGTAAATTAAAAGAAGAAACTTACATAACTCTTCCATCACTGTCCCTCCCTGTGGAACACGACCCGTTAGCCCTAGTCTACACGGTAGAATTGAGGACCTAGCGCTGTTCTAAATTTCTGTATTTTTTGGTGCAGGTTTGGCTCGATCAAAATTTTGGCGCCGTTGTCGAGAAGGGACGGTATGTTTTCTTTTCTTTTTGATTTACTTTAACGAATTAATCCCTTTTTCTTTTTTGTTTTGGTGTATAGAGGCTAATTACAGAAAACTAAGAGCTGCAGTGACATATTGCTACTCTGTGGCTCTGTCCAAGAAGGCAGAGCATCGAGCCCACAATGTTGGCCCAGAGGCCTTCCACTCTAGTTTTGATGATGATTAACTCATGTAGTTATGTGTACTAATAATCTTGTGATTTAAGTTTCAGATCTCTAATCAAGATGTTAGTAGGTGACTAGCTTCAACAAAGGTGTTTTGGAGCTATTCACATGGTGATTCAAGAACCCGAGCGACAAGATCATATATAGCACTCATTGGAGTCAAGCTCGGTGAATCACGGTTTGGATCGAGTTTGGATCGAGTCGGCTTGAAGACGTGTTCATCAAGAAGACTTCGGTACCTAGTTTAGTTTTGTGTTTAGATCCATTTGTAAAGATTAGAATAGTGTGATATGCTCAAGTTCACAACACACACACGTTTCATGTTTTGGATTCGGTTTTTGGTTTAACCGATCTTAGTTTTTATGAATTACTAAGTATCAATACAAGTTTACATAGTTTTAATGTATATTATATATGTTATATATATACATCTATACTTCAACTATTTAAACAAACTTACATTGATATACCTATTCATGTATTTGGAACAAAACATATTTTCAGACCTATTGTCAAAAACAATGATATATATATATCTTTAGTGTATATTGGATTATATCCATATACAACATGCTTAAAGTTGTTTAAATATCATATTTTTGTATTTGGATGAGTTTTGGACAAAACGAATTTTCATTTGAAAAATCTAAGTTTTAGAAAATACGATTTTTGGTTTTCGGCAAAATTTTCATAACACAAAAATGGTTCAAAAAGTTTAAAATTTGTGTTGAAATTTTTCACACAAGTTTGTATATTATTGTATTATGCTAAAACTATTTTTGTAGATTTTTGGAGATTTTATGGGATTTAATTGGATAATAAAAACCTAAGTTTTCAATCCCTTAAACTGAACTGCCAGGCTCTGGCGGTCGATCGCACGGTCGACCGGACCAGTAGCCGGTCGACCGAAGCGGTCGACCGGACGTGCACAGATACGTGCACGCAGTCAGCCCATTGAGCCGATCGACCGAGCGGTCGACCGACTGAAAGCAACCCACTCTCAGGTTGCTCTGGTCGACCGGGCGGTCGACCGGCCAGAGAGCCGTTGCTCTCTGGTTCTGGGCGCGGTCGACCGGGCGGTCGAACGGCAATCGCTAACAGTCAAATTTAGACTGTTGGCCGGTCGACCGGGCGGTCGACCGGATGGTCAAATCTGACCATATTTGGCTGCAATGGCTAGTTCTTTGAAGAAGCTATAAATTGGGTTTTATCTTAATAGTTTTGAACAAGTTTTTAGAGAGCAAAATTTCTGATCTTACCAGTGTTTTTATAGCAATCAAAAAGAAGTTTTTGGGCTCAAATCTTTACAATCTATTTGGTGTTTTTCTAGGGTTTGGAAAATCAAAGAAAAGTGTTTTTGTGAAAAGTATTTTTGATTCAACTTCTTTATCTTGATTTTAGTTTTTCCCAAGGATTTTCTTTGAGTATTTGTTTTCCATTCCTTTAGTTTTTCACACACTTGAGCTTCATTCTATCCTATCTATAGGATCTTTTGTGTTTGTAAGAAAAAGAGATTGGTTTGTGATCTTTTGATCACCAAGTTGTAAACCCTAATTATTGCTTGGCTTTGTGCCTTTCCCTCATAGTGTTGAGGAGGTTGTGCAATTGGGTTGTATCTCTCAAGTTGTGAGGTGATCCTTGTTTAGCTTTGTGCTTATCCCTCAAGTTGTGAGGTGATAGTTTTGTTGGCTTGGTGCTTAGCCTCTAGTGAGAGGTTGTGGTTGTAAAGTGAGGAGTTGGGTACTCCTAGTTATTGTATTGCCCCAAATCCTCGGTGGAGGTTCCCTGTGTGGGAGTCCTTTGTGGACAAGCTAGTGGATTCAAAATCCTTCTGGGTGAAGGCGGGGAGGTAGAGCTGGGTGCTCGAACCTCGAAACAAATCTTGTTGTTTGCGCTTGATCTATTGACTCTTACTTTCTCTCTCTTTACTTTGTGCATTGTTTCATATTGCTATATCATATACATGCTTGTGTGTTTGTGTGCCTCACTTATACTTAACCACGAGAGCTTTACATAGCGCCTCAACTCTTATTCAGAGGAATCAAGAGGAGTTAGTTCAGAGCCCTTCACCGGGAATTCGGCTACACTCATTGGTTGTATTAAGTGTTGTTGTAATTTTTAAATTCCGCATTTAGTTCATTAGATTAGCATTATCACCTATTCACCCCCCCTCTAGGTGATTTCACACAACTGTGGTGAACTACTAACTATAGTCTCTTGCAGGTTATTTTACAGAGATTAGCTCTCTCCAGTTATTAGTTTATCTATTTAACTCACTCTGTACATAGTTCTAATCAACAGTAACTTGTTACTTTATAAATGCTAAAAAACGTTTAGACTCCTGCATCTCAGGGCATCTGTCTATTTCGTTTCTTTACATTACTGTTGAAGAGTGCTGGAGCAAAGGTATGTGTGCATTGCATATAGTTTAGGAAATATATTTTGGGTGATTCATATTGCTTGAATGTTACCTTTTGCTTTATACTTATATACTGCACTAAAAAACTAAGGGCATATCCTTAAACAAGATAAAGTGGGGAAGTCATTACCCTTCCTTAACCCAAAAATCATCTCCTCACTCACTAACCCAGCCTAATATAAAATTGAGTAGACATTAGCCCTAGGGACAGCTCAGACTCAAATAGGGATTGACCTAAGGGGGAAGTTGCTAGAAGTTGACTCTTGCCTAATCGGTGTCTAAGGTTGGGGATTGAGGGGTGAAACCCCAAAGGCTGGGGGTCTGACATAATTAGGCCCATCGCTTTTAAGCGCGGATACCTCTCACCAATCTTGCTCCTAACTGGCCGATTAACTTGTGGTCAGGTTCTGCAATATACCTCCTGTGGATAATCAACAGTTAGGAGTCATCTAGGTCTAAACTCTACCCTAACATAGGCTAGATTTTTCTTTATTTTCTTATTTATTTATTTGTTTGTTCATGTGAAAATGGATTATAATTACAATTATTTTGATTATTACTAAAATCCATATTTCACCCCAACCTCTTTCAATTCGGATGTTACCAACCCGACATTACATAACTCTAACCAACCAAGTATGCCAGACCAGATTGGTCTTATCTGAATTAATATATGCCCCAATCCCAGTACTTGAATAAGAATGGGATAATCATCACCACTCTTCACCGAGTCAGTGGGGATACAACTCCCCCGAGTCTTACTATCAACAATCTTACCAATAAACAGTTTCATATAATCAATAACAAGACCAACCTATAGACGAGAAATCTTCTTTAGAAAAGACTTTTGAAGCCTTTCTTGAGTCCACATGACAAGTACAAATCCTAGCGGACTCAATTCTCCCAAATAATTCCTAAATCCAAAATCCTTACTCTAATTTTCAAGTCCAGTCACAACAAGCAGAACCTGTTGACTTAGAAAAGGATATGGAATTCATGATTCAGCCTCAAAATGATTGTATTCAATCCCAAATGAATTGTCTCAAATCTCTTAATAGGCTAGAAGCAAAAGTGAGTCATTTGGTCAATACAATTAATGATAGGAATGAGGAAACTCTGCCTGACATATTTTCGATCACTCTTGATTCTCCTAGCCATATTGACGAAGAATCATGGTATCTTGGAGATTTTAACTAAGATTCAGTTTCATCACAAAACTTTGAACTTGACAAATATCAACCATTGATAAATTGATAAGTTTTTATTTCAATGAGATTGAACTTGAATATAAATGTGATACTGATTCCCAATGTTGTGATTCAGTTTCACTTTTTGAATCTATACTGACTCCGATTTTCTTACCGATTTGGACCCAATTACGAAGCCAACATTGATTCCTATCCCCGTAGAGCTTGAACATGAACCAACTATATTGGATAGTCATATTCTATTGTTGGGAAATGAATGTGAACTTGAATTCTATGATTAGGACTAAACCCATGAACCAACTCTGACACTCGAACCTAAACTTGATTTGAGTTTTATTCTCGAGTCAGTATCGGTTCCTATTCCTTTCATTGTTGAGCCCAAATCATCCATTCCACATAACTACATTCCAATGTTGGACCAAGGTTTAGATTAATATGACTCTGTGATGATATCCCAAGATTGGTCATATAACCGAAAAAAATTTCATGCTAGGATCTTGCACATCCTATTCATTTTGGGGAGTATAAAAATGCTAATAAGAAAGAGAAAATAAAAGGTGGGTTTCATAAAAATTCACAGTATCTAGATTGGGCAGAAACGCTTGGCCCAATGAGATCACCACCGGAGCCACCACCTTGAGGTGACAATTTTCTTCCCTTTCTCCTTTTTCATGTATTATTGCATTTCATTCATATATTGAGGACAATGCATGAGTTAGGTGTGGGGGAGGGTTTACTAACAGGCTAACTTCACTAATTTAAAACAAAAATCTTTCTTTAAAACTTTTTCAAAAGAGAAATAATACTTTGACTTATTTTTGTAAAAAATTAAGTTAATTTTAAGGAATAAGAGGATCATAATTAGGATTTCTTATACTTGGTCAAAATAATATTATTTGTTTGATTTTGAGGTTAGAAAGAAAAATTGGAAAAGTAATTTAGTCTTGATTTTTTACTTTGATGAAATATGCATACTTTATACACTTATACACTTAGGCTTCTAAAACAAAGATTCTTATGTCTTATATATAAAATATATATATAAACACATATATCAAAAAAAAATCTTCTGATTAAGCTGGGTATTTGTGCCTCATAAAGCATAAGTATTCACGCCTAACAGTAGTTCATATAAATAAAAAACCTTAGTTTTGTGGCCTTATTTGCTCGAGTCCTAAGTCCTTGGGGTGTTTTCTCACCGGTGCCCTAAAATCGTCTGGCTTGGGAGTCACAGACTAAGGCTCGTTACATGGGCGAATTAGAAAGCTTAATAGAGCTAAGGGATATTACTGAAATCAGCTAGAGGGGGGGTGAATAGGTGATGATGCTAATCAATTATACTAAATGCGAAAATTAAAACTTAATTGCAATCAACACTTAATGCAACCAACGAGTGTAGCCGAATACCCCGTGAAAGGCTCTGGACTAACTCCTCTTGAATCCTCTGAATAAGAGTTGAGGCGCTATATGAAGCTCTCGTGGTTAAGCACAAGTGAGGCACACACCAACAAGCCAAGCATATAATATGAATAAGCAATATGAAATGATGCAATAGCACAATATAAAGAGAGAGAGAGAGTTAGAGTCAATGGATCAAGCGCAAACAACAAGATTTATTTCGAGGTTCGGGCACCCAGCTCTACGTCCCCGCCTTCACCCAGAAGGATTTCGAATCCACTAGCTTGTCCACACAGGACTCCCACACAGGGAACCTCCACCGAGGATTTAGGGCAACAACAACCGGGAGTACACAACTCCTCTCTTTACAAATACAACCTCTCACTATAGGCTAGGCACAAAGCCACCAATATCAATCACCTCACAATTTGAGGGATAAGCACAAAGCCAAACAAGGATCACCTCACACTTGACGGATACAACCCAATTGCACAACCTCCTCTACACCTAGAGGGAAAGGCACAAAGCCAAGCAATGATAAGGGTTTACAACTTGGTGGTATATCTCAACCACAAATTAATTCTTTTCCCACAAACACAAAGATCCTATAGATAGGATAGAATGAAGCTCAAGTGTGAGAAAAACTAAAGGAATGAAAAAATAAATACTCAAAGAAAATCCTTGGGAAAAACTAGAAATAAAGATGAAGAAATTGAATCAAACCACTTTTCCCAAAATCACTTTTCTTTGATTTTTCAAACCCTAGAAAAACACCAAATTGAATGTAAACTATAGAGCCCAAAAACTTATTTTGATTGCTGCAAAAACACTAGAGAGTAGAAAATTTTTAGCTCAAAAATTCTTAGTGAAAACTTCTCTCAAATGGGGTTTTTATAGCCTCTTTAGAAAAGTAGCCGTTGCAGCAAAAAATGGTAAGAATTGACCATCCGGTCGACCGTCCGGTCGACCGTCCAACGGTCTAAATTTGACCGTTAGTGACTGTCGGTCGACCGCCCGGTCGACTGCGCCCAGAACTAGAGAGCAACGGCTCTCTGGCCGGTCGACCGCCCGGTCGACCAGAACAACCCGAGAGTGGGTTGCTTTCAGTCGGTCGACCGCTCCGGTCGACCGGCCCAAGGGACTGGCTGTGTGCATGTTTGTGTACACGACCAGTCGGTCGCTCCTGGTCCGGTCGACCGTGCGGTCCACCGCCAGAGCCTGGCAGGCAGCAATTAGAGACTGAAAAACTTGGGTTTTAATTTTTAAAATAAATCCCATAAAACTTCTAAAATTTCACAAAAATAAGTTCTAACATTATATTTGGTATACAAACATGTGTGAAAAATTTCAACACATATTTCAAACTTTTTGAACCATTTTTGTGACTTAAAAATTTTGCCGAAAACCAAAATCCGTATTTTCTAAAACTTGAATTTTTCAAATGGATATCCGATATTTCCAAAACTCATCCAAATAAAAAAACATGATATTTAAATAACTTTTAGGCATGTAGTATATGGATATACTTCAATATACATATAAAGATATATATCAATATTTTTGACAATAAATCCGAAAATATGTTTTGATAAAAATACCAAAACACCAAACACATGAATAGGCACATCAAAATAAGTTTGTTTACGATATGAAGCATACATGTATATAGAACATATCTAATATACATTTAAACAATATAAACTTGTTTTGATCTATCTATTCATGAAAACCAAGATCGGTTAACCAAAACCGAAAACCAAAACATGAGTGAACTTGAGCATATCACACTATCTAATCTTTAAACATGGATCTAAACTAACTATTCTAAAACAAACCGAGGTCTTCTTGTAGAGCGCTGTCTCCAAGTCGACTCGATCCAAACCGTGATCCACCGAGTTAGACTCCAACGAGTACTATATATGATCTTTGACGCTCGGGCTCTTGAATCACCTTATGAAAGCTTCAAAAACATCCTTGTTGAAGCTAATCACTTACTAATATCTTAATTAAAGATCTAAAACTAAACATCACAAGATTATTAGTAACCATAACTACATGAGTTAATCATCATCAAAACTAGAGCGGAAGGCCTCTGGGCCAACAATCTCCCCTTTTTGATGATGACAAAACTCATGGAGTTATATATGCATGGATTAAAGTTAAGCTTCAAAGAAGCTCCCCCTTAACTCATGCATAGCAATAAACAATAAGATATCCAATAAATACTAAACATGAAAATGCATAAATATGCATAAAACAAGCTCTTGATACGAAAATAGCTTTTGATACCAAACATAAAACACAATACATAAAACAAATGTTGCACCAACATGTTAAAATGCACCAACATGCATATAAACTCAAATTCCAACATGCATATAAACTCAAATTCTTCTCCCCTTTTTGTCAATCATCAACAAAGGGGTCAAAGACAAACCAATAAAAAAAACATATTCTTCTTTTTGTTCGAATCAAAAACCAATATGATACCAATTAAAAAAAATATATCGATGTTGAAAACAAATCTTGAAGAAACCAATCAAAATTTTGATACCAAAAATGAAAATATCTATATATCTTTCATTACAAATTCTTACTTGAAAGTAAACAAATAAGATCTTGATACCAATTGTAAGTATTTTTCATATGGTACCAAATTAAAATCAATATTAATTTTTCAATCATTTTTCATCATAAAGTATGGGAGTGGAAATCAAAGGCAAACCAAATACCAATTAAAAGATAAAATATGAATTTTCTCCCCCTTTATGAAATACCAAAAGAAATGATGCATAAGCTTGTATAAGTACCAATTGAAAAATAATCAATTGAAACATAGTCATTAAAAATCAAGCTTAGCATAACCAAAATTTATGATATCCTTGAGCACAAATTAAACATATATAAGTATACAAAAAGAATGTCAATATTGATACCAATTGAAATGATCCAATGATACCAATTAAAACAATAATAAGATCAAGTGTATAACTCATATTACCTACCACCCATTTCATGCACAAATTTAAAATTATTTTCAATATGAACATACAAGGCATGGTCGCCCAACCAACCTCCCTTAAATGGGTAGGGGTTTTCAAAAATAGGTTTGAAAATATAGTATGTTTGAAAAACTCTACCATATTGAAGAATACGAACTAGTTATAAGAAAATTTTGAAAACTAGTACGAAATCCTTCAAGTAAGGAATAAAACAGAAATATATTTCATGAAACATGAAAATCACTCAATAATTGACACTCAAAAGATATAAAGCTCATATATGACTCATGAAAACAAAATCATGAGAAACTAATAAGTAATGTGAGTGTACAAGTTTTGTGTGAAAGACATAATCATGAAAATAGTCAATTTAGCTCAATTTTGGATTTCCTTTTAAACATGAAAACATGAAAATTGTCAAAACTAAATTTTCATTAAAAATAATTTATACTTCAAGGCATATGTATGTTTTGACAAAGCAAGAAGTATACATACATATCCCTAAACACAATTGAGTCAATAATAAAGATTTGCATGAAAAGCAAATGACTCAAGGGGTATACATGTATATCTTAAGATTTGGCAAAATAGACATATACATGAAGTGAAAACACATGATCATAAAACATGTCCAAGATGGGGAATACAAGTTAAAATGCATGAATCATCAAAACTAGGCTATACTAGTACATCTAATAAGTACAAATGAGCGTTCAAGCACAAACATGTAATAATCTATTTGTAGCTCATTAATACATGTATATTCAAGTTTTAATGAAAACTAACATCCAAACATGTAATCAAATCATGAAGCATAAAACGAGACATAAACCAACATGATAAACATGAATACGATGTAAATGCACATGCATTAGAACTATGATATACATAATAGCTAAACAATGGTAAGAACACAACATATGGGTCCATATAAACATGGATGATCTCAAATGCTATACATGCATGTCAATGATCTAATAATCATGGCATTTAACATACTAATTTAAAACATGCTAAAACTCAATAATGTGGAAAGCATGTGAATATAAACGGGAGTTAGAGATCGATACCAAAACCGATGAAGGCACCTCTCTAGTTCTCCAAACCAAAGTGGTCCTTCCACCAAAACTCCCCTTGAAAGTGATGCATCCAAATAGTTCTCCTTAAGCTCGGAACGCATCCACTTCAAAGCACCATTACTCTCATGTCATGCGAGAGCCCACACCTACATCAAATACAATAGGGGTGGTCTTTGGTACCCACACTCTTTTGAGTCCATGAGGGTTAGTACCTTTCCTAACCGAAACAAATTTATTTACTAAATTTGAATCATTTATACGATCATAACAGAATTTAGCAAGGTGGCCCTTACGTCCACAATGTGTACAAGTGTACACATGAGCATACATAGTGTTGTGTACATGAACGTGTGAAGCATGTGTATGTCGTGGATGGTGTGCATGCAAAAATGGAACTTGTTTCTTTCGAACCAAAGATTCCAAGCGTGTATGGTTCAAAACACATTGGCTCATAGTGGAGCCCAAACAATCCACACTCTTCTTAAGCAAAGATATACCATTTTCAATCTTAGAAGAGGTGCATGCAATAGGTAAGCTAGGAGATGAAGCTACATTAGCAAGGCAAACATGTGAATCAATATCAATTTTCAAAAATTCATTTTCATTTAAGCAAACTTCTAAATCTTTTGAAATAGAATTAATTTTTATTTTTAAAGATTCATTCTCTTGTACAACAAAATCAAGTATTAAAGACAAGTTATCATTTTTCTTTAAAATATCATTACAATCATTTTTATTTTTTAAAAACTCATTTTCGTTTAGGGCAAGATCTAGTTGGGATTTAAGTGAGTTACATTCACTTGAAATCTCTTCCTTCTCTTGCAAAACATTCTCAAGTGTAGAAGATAAGTTTTTATTTTCTTCTTTTAAACCAATATTATCCTTTTTCAAAAGTTTATATTTTTCAAGTAATTTTTCACACCTTTTAGCAAGTTCATTATTTATGGCTTGAGCCTCCATACACTCATTGCAATAGGAACTAGAATTAGCATTTAGTTGAGTTTCTGATTGTACCTCAAGGGAGTCATTCCCTTGGACCATGAAGCAATGTTCGTCGGACATGTCTCTCCTAGATCTCCTCTCCTTATCGATAATCTTTGGTAGCTCGGGAGAAGTCAAAATGCTCCATACTGCAAAAGCCGAATCATAGTGAGAAAACACATGTAAATAATCTTTATGTAGAGATGCTCTAAGTGCCTTTAGGGCTATTGCATTGGCCTCTATATGCTTGCTATCTTTAGGGTAGGATTCTTTTGTAATGGCAAGGTATACATGCAAGACTAGGGCTTTTAAATGACAACTCATAAGGACCTTCCATATGTCAAGTCTAGAGATATCAAATTTGGGAGGAACATCCATGAGTGCAAACTATATGTGTGCAAATGCAAATGCAAATGAAGATTAGCAAAACCAAGATCACACTCCTAGATGGTTAAACCTAATATCAGGAGCGTAGGCTCTGATACCAATTGAAATCACCCAGAGGGGGGTGAATAGGTGATGATGCTAATCAATTAAACTAAATGCGAAAATTAAAACTTAATTGCAATCAACACTTAATGCAACCAACGAGTGTAGCCGAATACCCGTGAAAGGCTCTGGACTAACTCCTCTTGATTCCTTTGAATAAGAGTTGAGGCGCTATATGAAGCTCTTGTGGTTAAGCACAAGTGAGGCACACACCAACAAGCCAAGCATATAATATGAATAAGCAATATGAAATGATGCAATGACACAATATAAAGAGAGAGAGAGAGTTAGAGTCAATGGATCAAGCGCAAACAACAAGATTTGTTTCGAGGTTCGAGCACCCAGCTCTACGTCCCCGCCTTCACCCAGAAGGATTTCGAATCCACTAGCTTGTCCACACAGGACTCCCACACAGGGAACCTCCACCGAGGATTTGGGGCAACAACAACCGGGAGTACACAACTCCTCTCTTTACAAACACAACCTCTCACTAGAGGCTAGGCACAAAGCCACCAATATCAATCACCTCACAACTTGAAGGATAAGCACAAAGCCAAACAAGGATCACCTCACACTTGAGGGATACAACCCAATTGCACAACCTCCTCTACACCTAGAGGGAAAGGCACAAAGCCAAGCAATGATAAGGGTTTACAACTTGGTAGTATATCTCAACCACAAACTAATTTTTTTCCCACAAACACAAAGATCCTATAGATAGGATAGAATGAAGCTCAAGTGTAAGAAAAACCAAAGGAATGAAAAAATAAATACTCAAAGAAAATCCTTGGGAAAAACTAGAAATAAAGATGAAGAAATTGAATCAAACCACTTTTCCCAAAATCACTTTTCTTTGATTTTTCAAACCCTAGAAAAACACCAAATTGAATGTAAACTATAGAGCCCAAAAACTTTTTTTTGATTGCTACAAAAACACTAGAGAGTAGAAAATTTTTAGCTCAAAAATTCTTAGTGAAAACCTCTCTCAAATAGGGTTTTTATAGCCTCTTTAGAAAAGTAGCCGTTGCAGCCAAAAATGGTCAGAATTGACCATCCGGTCGACCGGCCGTTCGACCGACCAACGGTCTAAATTTGACCGTTAGCGACTGTCGGTCGACCTCCCGGTCGACCGCGCCTAGAACGAGAGAGCAACGGCTCTCTGGCCGGTCGACCGCCCGGTCGACCAGAACAACCCGAGAGTGGGTTGCTTTCAGTCGGTCGACCGCTCCGGTCGACCGGCCCAAGGGGCTGGCTGTGTGCACATTTGTGTGCACGATCGATCGACCGCTCCGGTCGACCGGCTCCTGGTCCGGTCGACCGTGCGGTCGATCGCCAGAGCCTGGCAGGCAGCAATTAGAGACTGAAAAACTTGGGTTTTAATTTTTAAAATAAATCACATAAAACTTCTAAAATTCCACAAAAATAAGTTCTAACATTATATTTGATATACAAACATGTGTGAAAAATTTCAACACATATTTCAAACTTTTTAAACCATTTTTGTGACTTAGAAATTTTGCCGAAAACCAAAATCCGTATTTTCTAAAACTTGGATTTTTCAAATGGATATCCGATATTTTCAAAACTCATCCAAATACAAAAACATGATATTTAAACAACTTTTAGACGTGTAGTGTATGGATATACTCCAATATACATATAAAGATATATATTAATGTTTTTGACAATAAATCCGAAAATATGTTTTGATAAAAATACCAAAACACCAAACACATGAATAGGCATATCAAAATAAGTTTGTTTACGATATGAAGCATACATGTATATAGAACATATCTAATATACATTTAAACGATATAAACTTGTTTTGATCTATCTATTCATGAAAACCAAGATCGGTTAACCAAAATCGAACACCAAAACATGAAACGTGTGTGTTGTGAACTTGAGCATATCACACTATCTAATCTTTACACATTGATCTAAACTAACTATTCTAAAACAAACCGAGGTCTTCTTATAGAGCGCTGTCTCCAAGTCGACTCGATCCAAACCGTGATCCACCGAGCTAGACTCCAACGAGTGCTATATATGATCTTTGACGCTCGGGCTCTTGAATCACCTTGTGAAAGTTTCCAAAACATCTTTGTTGAAGGTAATCACTTACTAATATCTTGATTAAAGATCTGAAACTAAACATCACAAGATTATTAGTAACCATAACTACATGAGTTAATCATCATCAAAACTAGAGTGGAAGGCCTCTGGGCCAACAATTTCCACCATAAATAAAAAAGAAAAGAAAATAATAAGGCATAAGAGTTAGAGTTGAAAAATCCTGAGCTAAATTTTCACGGCCACAAGATGCATATGACTTAGGATAAAAAAATAGACTAGATGAGAAATACAATTTTAATCCTTACCTTAATTGAAAACAAGTTTTTGAATAGAGACTAAGTTTAGAAATGACTAAGTTTTGATAATCATGTGACTTATAGATTACTTGAATTTTTACATTAATACTTCAATTTTTTACTTTAAAATGCATTTTTGAAAATATTAACACTTTGTGATCGTGAAATTTTGACTCAGGGTTCTTCAACTCTAACTCTTATGCCTTATTTTTACAATTTTTTTGGTGGTACTATTGTTTCTCAGAAAATTAAAAGGTATGAAAATTCTTTGTTTGATTGTAAAGAAAATTACAATGGATCAATAATCTGATTACAAAAGAGGGGAGAATGATTGGATCTCTCCGTTGTTTAAAGCTGGGTTCTTTGCGTAATGGTGGAAAGTGAATCAGTCATGGTTGTAGACGAGTACTTTCTCTGCCGCTCCGACTGGAAGAGCCAAGAAAGCAGCGAGAGATGTTAGTGCATCTGCATGCGCATTTTGTTGGCGAGGTACAAGGTCGATGTGGAAGCTTCTGAACCTCTCTGCCATGTGGATAGCTTCGAGCTCTACGTCTTGACATTGCAGTGATGCTGAAACGCGGGCTTCAAGCTCTGCGTCTTGGCATTGCATGAATGGCTTTAATTAGCCTCGCGTCTGAAGTATAGACCCTGCTATTTGATGACTTATTCTTTAGTGATTTTTAGACAGTCTACAACTATTCCTTAGTTCTATTAGACTTTCTAATCCGCCCATGTAATGAGTCTTTAGTCTGTGATTTTCAAACTGGACGGTCTTAGGGCACAGAGTGAGAAGACACCCCAGGACTTAAGGACTCGAGCAAACAAGGCCACAAAGTTTAAAGATTTTATTAATTATATGCCTCTTTTAGGCATGAATACTTAGCTTTATGAGGCACAAATACCTAGCTTAATCAAAGGATTTATATATATATATATATATATATATATATATATATATATATATATATATATATATATATATATATATATATATATATCTTTTTCTCCTTTTCTTTTTTTTAATATAAGGCATAAGAATCTTTGTTTTTGAATCCTAAGTGTGTCAGTGTATAAAGTATGCATATTTCATCAAGGTAAAAATCAAGATTAAATTACTTTTTTAATTTTTCTTCTTAACACCAGATATCAAACAAATAGTTTTATTTTGACCAAGTATAAGAAATCCTAATTATAATTCTCCTATTCCTTAAAATTAACTTAATTTCTTACAAAAAATAAGTCAAAATGTTGTTTCTCTCCAAAAAGTTTTTAAAAGCAAAGAACATATTATATATATATTTTAAATTAAAAGAAAACCTATGTTATGTTAGAACTCTCCCCCACACCTATCTCATGCATTGTCCTTAATGTATGAATGAATGCATAAATACATGAAAAAGAAGAAAGGGAAGGGAAAATATTACCTCAAGGTGGCGGTTCTGGTGGTGGTCAGATTGGGCCAAGCTGAAAATCACCTAGAGGGGGGGGTGAATAGGTGATGATGCTAATTAATGGGCAATTTAAAAATTTAAAGCTACAACAATCACAAATCAAGAATCACAAGATGAATGCAAGCAATTAAGTATGACAATGAATATGATGAGCAATTAATAAGTGCAAGCAAAGTAGAGTAAGGAGTGTAAGAACAAGAAAAGTAAACCAATCGCAAACACAAGGATATGTTATCGAGGTTCGAGCACCCAGCTCTACTCCCCGCCTTCCCCAGAAGGATTCCGACCACTTCCACTATCACAAAGATCTCAAATACAATGGAGTACCCAACTCTTACAATCTCAAGTACAAGTAATTTCCTTGATAGTCAAAAGACCACAAACTCTCTCTTTCAAATATCTCTTCCCTTACAAAGGTCCTTAGAGAATATTGAGTAGGAATGAAGCTCTTGTTGTAAGTGAAGAAAGAAAATTAAATCAGAGAGTATTTGAAAACCCTTCAGAAAATCAGTGAGAAATTCAGCACAAAAACCAAGAAACAAGTCTCTTTTGAAAGCCTTAAACTTTTGAATTTTCTAGCAAATAATTGTTGTAACAAATCTCTCCCCAAACACCCCTATTTATAGGAGAGGGCTAGGGTTTAGGGATAAAACATAATTACTGATGTTTAGGAGGTAATTAGATCAAAATATATCCTTAAATGAATTTTTAAACACAAAAGACAAAAATAAACAGCTCACTTAAAATCTGCCCGTTACTGTTCAACGGACACATCGGTCGACTGGGCCGGTCGACCGGTAGTTCAAAAATTCGACCGTTATAGGCTAGCGGTCGACCGACCCGGTCGACTGAGAAAACCTGTGAGCAAAAACAAAATCTCGGTCGACCGCCCCGGTCGACTGGCAGACATGCACACTGATACGTGCATCTGCCAGAACTGCGATCGACTGGTCCGGTCGACCGGACCAGACTGACACAGACTCGGTCGACTGTCCCGGTCGACCGGATCAGGTCAAAAATCATTTAAGGAAAAGAAAATAAAGAGGATTTTGATTTTAACAAAAATACTTTTGAACAGGGAATAGAATTAAACATAAAGATGTATTTGTAGGCAAAAACTTGTATGCAAAATATTTTTGTATAATTTATAAGAAATTATTTTGGAATGAGCATGTGCGCAAAAACGTGTGTGATAGAGCTTCAAACCTATCCACTATTCTTTAACATACTATAAACTGAAAAACAAATTACATGAAGACTTCTTGTGCTATCTTCAAGTCTTTGAGCCATCCAATGCCTTGCTAGTGCCTTCTCTTCTATGATCCTTCCTTGATGTGCAATTTGCCTTCTTTGCTTTGTGGAACTTAGAAGTTCTTGCAATAGCTAAGAGAATGGTCTCTAAACAAGATACAAAACCTGAAACTCATCTTGAAACCTATCCACTATTCTTTAACATACTATAAACTGAAAAACAAATTACATGAAGACTTCTTGTGCTATCTTCAAGTCTTTGAGCCATCCAATGCCTTGCTAGTGCCTTCTCTTCTATGATCCTTCCTTGATGTGCAATTTGCCTTCTTTGCTATGTGGAACTTAGAAGTTCTTGCAATAGCTAAGCGAATGGTCTCTAAACAAGATACAAAACCTGAAACTCATCTTGAACAAATGATTAGTACCAAATAGCACTTATTTGGTTTGTCATCATCAAAACACAAAACAATTGGAGAGTGTAACCTCTTGGGCCAACAATCTCCCCCTTTTTGATGATGACAAAACAAATAGGCTATTAACAAAAATATAGGGAGGAGAAAACTCCCCCTCAAATTATGCTATACATAAAACACAAGAATATGCTCTAGATACCAATAATTGAAATGATGCACTAATTATTGAAACCAATTAAAACAAATATAAAACACAAAAATTGCTCTTGATACCAAAAAAAATACCAAAAAAAAATTGCTCTTGCTCCTTGATACCAATTTAAACTAAAACAACTAAAACACAAGAATTCATAAAACCAAAACATATAATTCATAAAACCAAAACATATAAATTCATAAAACTTTTTTTGTCCATGTAAACTTATTCTCCCCCTTTTTGTCATACATCAAAAAGGGTTATGAAAAACATGTCTATTCAATAATACAAACATTAAGTTCTCCACAAATAAACGAAAATCTAGCAAAATCAAGAGGTTTAGTGAAAATATCGGCTAGTTGTAAATCCGTGGAAACATAATCAATATCTATATCACCTTTCTCAAAATGATCTCTAAGAAAGTGATATCTAATCTCAATGTGCTTGGTCTTACTATGTTGATTTGCATTTTTGGTCATGTGTATAGTACTAGTATTATCACAAAATATTTTTATATGATCAAAGTGCAAATCAAAATCAAGGAGAGTATGTTTCATCCAAAGGACTTGTGCACAACAAGCCCCCGCGGCAACATACTCCGCCTCGGCGATTGAGAGAGCAACGGAATTTTGTTTCCTAGAGGACCATGAAATAAGACAATTACCAAGAAATTGACATGTCCCACCAGTACTCTTTCTATCTACTCTACAACCCGCATAGTCGGCATCCGAATAGCTAGTCATTGAAAAATCTCTAGTTTTCGGATGCCAAAGACCCATTCCAATAGTGCCCTTAATATAACGAATAATGCGTTTTACCGCAATAAGATGAGACTCTTTAGGACACGATAGAAATCTAGCACAAAGACACACACTAAACATGATATCCGGCCTACTTGCCGTCAAATATAAAAGACTTCCTATCATGCTTCTATATAATTTAATATCAACATTTTTACCTTGTTCGTCCTTATCAAGCTTGGTTGTAGTTGCCATTGGAGTGTTGCAAGCCTTTGATCCTTCAAGCCCAAACTTCTTTACTAGCTCCTTTGCGTACTTGGCTTGGTTAATGAAGGTTCCGTCTTGCAATTGCTTGATTTGGAGTCCAAGGAAGAAATTGAGCTCACCCATTGAAGACATTTCAAATTCAAGTTGCATGACCTTCTCAAAATCCTTGCATAATAGCTCATTAGTAGATCCAAAAATTATATCATCAACATAAATTTGCACAATTAAAATATTATTATCAACATGCTTAGTGAAAAGAGTTGTGTCTACTTTGCCTTTAATAAAATTATTTGAAATGAGAAAACTAGAAAGCCTTTCATACCAAGCTCTTGGAGCTTGTTTCAATCCATACAAAGCTTTATCAAGTTTAAAAACAAAATCGGGATGAACATGATCAACAAAACCGGGAGGTTGAGAAACATAAACTTCTTCACTAATAAAACCATTCAAAAATGCACTTTTCACATCCATTTGAAAAAGTTTAAAATTTTTAAAACATGCAAAAGCTAGTGTCATCCGTATGGCTTCAAGCCGTGCTACAGGTGCAAAGGTCTCCTCAAAGTCAATTCCCTCAACTTGAGTGTAACCTTGGGCAACTAACCTAGCTTTATTCCTAATGACATTTCCGGACTCATCCATCTTGTTTCTAAAGATCCACTTAGTACCAATTATTGGTCTATCGTGGGGCTTAGGAACAAGGTGCCAAACTTGGTTGCGCTCAAATTGATTGAGTTCCTCTTGCATGACAAGCAACCAATATGGGTCCGTCTCGGCTTCGAGAATGCCTTTGGGTTCAAAATGAGAAATGAAAGCAAAGTTACCACATAGGTCATGGAGTTTGGAGCGCGTTGTGACTCCTTTAGATGCATCACCCAAGATGAGCTCCTTAGGATGATTTGTAGCGTATCTCCAAGCTTTAGGAAGCGGTTGAGTGCTTTCCTCCTTATCCTCTTGAACTTCACCAATAGGGTCTAGCTTTTCTTCTTGAGCGGGTGAGTCCTTCAAGGATAGTCTCTCCATGTCTTCACCTAATGGTTCAATCTCTACAACATTCTCAACAACCACATTAGATTCTTCAAATTTAACATGCATGGATTCTTCTATGGTAAGAGAAGATCTAATGAAAACTCTATATGCTTTGCTAGTAGAGGAATATCCAACAAAGATAGCCTCATAAGCCTTAGCATCAAATTTACCCAAATTATCCTTAGTATTCAAAACAAAACACTTGCATCCAAAAACTTTAAAATATGCAACATTTGGTTTTCTAGAATGATACATTTCAAAAGATGTTTTAGAAGAATTTTTGCATAAATAAATACGATTCGATATATAGCATGCGGTGTTTACGGCCTCGGCCCATAAATATTGAGGGAGGTCATACTCACTTATCATTGTCCTAACCATCTCTTGAAGTGTTCTATTTTTCCTTTCTACAACTCCATTTTGTTGTGGAGTTTTAGGACAAGACATTTCATGCTTAATTCCCTTTTCATCACAATAAGTCATGAAGAGTTGGTTAATAAACTCACCACCTCTATCACTCCTTATTCTCAAAATCGGAAAACCCTTTTCTTTTTCAACTCTTTTTCGAAAAATCTTAAAATGAGAAAAAGTTTGATCTTTATTTTGCAAAAAGAAAACCCAAGTAAAACGGGAGAAATCATCAACCAAAACAAATGCAAATCTACTTTCATTTAAACTCTTAGTTTTAGTTGGTCCAAAAAGATCCATATGAATTAATTCTAAAGGCCTAGTTGACATGATATCCTTGATTGGTTTGAAGGAAGACTTGGTTTGTTTCCCAAGTTGGCACGCACCACAAATGCGGTCTTTCTCAAAATTCAAGTAAGGTATACCCTTCACCAATTCCTTTGAATTAATCCTAGAAATATGGTCAAAAGATGCATGTCCTAATCTTCTATGCCAAAGCCAAGAATTTTCATCAAAAGCATTCAAGCATTTAGTAGAATAATCTAAATTAAGCATGTCAATAATATAAACATTATTATCACGAAAACCGGTAAGAATACAATCATTAGTTTTAACATCAAAAATCTTGCAAGAAGTATCATCAAAAACAACTTTAAGTCCACGATCACAAAGTTGACTAATGCTAAGCAAATTATGTTTCAAACCATCAACTAAAACAACATTCTCAATAATAGGAGATGCACCAATTTGAATGTTACCTATACCGATGATAGTTCCTTTGGAGTCATCCCCGAAGGTGACGGTGCCACCTTCCATGTACCTTGATAGGGTTGTGAAGTTGTTGATATCCCATGTCATGTGTCTTGAACAACCACTATCAAGGTACCACCGCTCCCTACGTCTTGGAGCTTTGGTGTGTACCTACATCAAACAATTTAAGACTTGATTTTGGTACCCACATTTTCTTGGGTCCTCTAGGGTTAGTGTCATGAACCCAAACAAGATTATTTGTTCTATTTAGTTGATCATAGCAAAACTTAGCTAAATGTCCATTTTTACCACAATATGTGCATCTATATACTCTACCATATTTAAAAGCATAATGGGTGTGTGATTTGTGAGCATGAGCATGAGAGGTGTTAGGTTTAGTGTGTGCATGAGAAATCTTAGCATGAGAAGTGTGCTTTTTAGAAAACATGTCCTCAAGTCTCTTAATGTTAAAAGCACAATCCTTTAAAACTTTTTCAAAATCATTTATTTTAGATTTAAAAGAAGAAATTTCTTTTATATCAATAATAGGAGATTTTGTCTTACAAGAACTCTTGTAGGCACAAAATTCTTTTTGCATGGAAATGAAATTAGAAGAAACATCATCTTTTTCTTTAGAAATAATGGCAAGTTGATTCTTAAGAAAAGCAACTTCTTTTTGTAATTTTAAGCATTCAAGTTTCTTATTATCATAAGTTTCAGAAAGTTCTACAAAGGCATGTACTAGAACTTCCTTACTTAGTTCATCATCTTCATCATCAAGGGATTGAGGGGTTACCTTAGGTGTGTTTGCCATGAAACACATATTAGCTTGATCCACTTCCTCTTCGGACTCGCTTTCCGAATCCCATGTTGCTTTGTATGCTTTCTTTTCCTCCGGCTTCTTTGGCTTGAAGGAGGAAGTCATCTTCTTCTTGAACTCCGGACAATCCGCCATGATATGTCCGGGTTTGCGGCAATTATAGCAAATGATCCTCCGCTCCTCTTTGCCTTCGAATTTTCTCCGGAAGTTGAACTTGTTCTTTCGGTACAACCTCTTGACATTCCGCACAAGTAGAGTTAGCTCCTCATCTTCTTCTTCGTCTTCATCATCTTCATCATTGGTGGATGAAGTCTTGAAGGTTATGGATTTCTTCTTTGAAGTAGTGGCTTCTTCTCTTGCCTTCTTCTCCATCTCATGGGTCTTTAGGTTCCCAATGAGACTAATGATGTCCATCTCGTCCTTGTCGTTCAACTCCTTTAAGGTGGTGGCCTTGATCTCCCATGAAGAAGGAAGCGCCCGAATCACTTTCCGCACCTTTTGATCGTTGGAGATGTCATCACCTAATGAAGAAAGACCATTAGTGATTTTAGTGAAACGAGTAATCATACTATCAATAGATTCTTCATCAAGCATTTTGAATGACTCATATTGGGACCTCAAGAGATCTATTTTAGCTCTCTTGACTTGTGAAGTCCCTTCGTGTGTGACCAATAAATGTTGCCAAATCTCATAGGCGGATTGGCAATGAATTACCCGTGTAAGGTCATCCTCATTCAAGGCGGTTAATAGGGAGTTTTGGGCTTTGGAGTTAGCCTCATATTCTCTAAAGTTGAAGTCGGTCCAAGTGCTCTCATCACTATCGGGTGCTACATAGGGTTTAGTCAAGGACTTGGCCACTAAGCTACCCAAAGATTGCAAAAATATAGTCATCCTAACCTTCCAAATTGGGAAATTAAGTCCATCAAATTTAGGAGGGGTTTTGATGTTATCGGCCATGTTTACTAGTGATGAATGAATGAATGAATGTTGATTAGCAAATATTAAGGATCTCTCTATGGATGTTAAGCCAAACCTAGAGTCCAAGCTCTGATACCAATTGAAAATCACCTAGAGGGGGGGTGAATAGGTGATGATGCTAATCAATGGGCAATTTAAAAATTTAAAGCTACAACAATCACCAATCAAGAATCACAAGATGAATGCAAGCAATTAAGTATGACAATGAATATGATGAGCAATTAATAAGTGCAAGCAAAGTAGAGTAAGGAGTGTAAGAACAAGAAAAGTAAACCAATCGCAAACACAAGGATATGTTATCGAGGTTCGAGCACCCAGCTCTACTCCCCGCCTTCCCCAGAAGGATTCCGACCACTTCCACTATCACAAAGATCTCAAATACAATGGAGTACCCAACTCCTACAATCTCAAGTACAAGTAATTTCCTTGGTAGTCAAAAGACCACAAACTCTCTCTTTCAAATATCTCTTCCCTTACAAAGGTCCTTAGAGAATATTGAGTAGGAATGAAGCTCTTGTTGTAAGTGAAGAAAGAAAATTAAATCAGAGAGTATTTGAAAACCCTTCAGAAAATCAGTGAGAAATTCAGCACAAAAACCAAGAAACAAGTCTCTTTTGAAAGCCTTAAACTTTTGAATTTTCTAGCAAATAATTGTTGTAACAAATCTCTCCCCAAACACCCCTATTTATAGGAGAGGGCTAGGGTTTGGGGATAAAACATAATTACTGATGTTTAGGAGGTAATTAGATCAAAATATATCCTTAAATGAATTTTTAAACACAAAAGACAAAAATAAACAGCTCACTTAAAATCTGCCCGTTACTGTTCAACGGACACATCGGTCGACTGGGCCGGTCGACCGGTAGTTCAAAAATTCGACCGTTATAGGCTAGCGGTCGACCGACCCGGTCGACTGAGAAAACCTGTGAGCAAAAACAAAATCTCGGTCGACCGCCCCGGTCGACTGGCAGACATGCACACTGATACGTGCATCTGCCAGAACTGCGGTCGACTGGTCCGGTCGACCGGACCAGACTGACACAGACTCGGTCGACTGTCCCGGACGATCAGATCAGGTCAAAAATCATTTAAGGAAAAGAAAATAAAGAGGATTTTGATTTTAACAAAAATACTTTTGAACAGAGAATAGAATTAAACATAAAGATGTATTTGTAGGCAAAAACTTGTATGCAAAATATTTTTGTATAATTTATAAGAAATTATTTTGGAATGAGCATGTGCGCAAAAACGTGTGTGATAGAGCTTCAAACCTATCCACTATTCTTTAACATACTATAAACTGAAAAACAAATTACATGAAGACTTCTTGTGCTATCTTCAAGTCTTTGAGCCATCCAATGCCTTGCTAGTGCCTTCTCTTCTATGATCCTTCCTTGATGTGCAATTTGCCTTCTTTGCTTTGTGGAACTTAGAAGTTCTTGCAATAGCTAAGCGAATGGTCTCTAAACAAGATACAAAACCTGAAACTCATCTTGAAACCTATCCACTATTCTTTAACATACTATAAACTGAAAAACAAATTACATGAAGACTTCTTGTGCTATCTTCAAGTCTTTGAGCCATCCAATGCCTTGCTAGTGCCTTCTCTTCTATGATCCTTCCTTGATGTGCAATTTGCCTTCTTTGCTTTGTGGAACTTAGAAGTTCTTGCAATAGCTAAGCGAATGGTCTCTAAACAAGATACAAAACCTGAAACTCATCAAGAAATAATGATTAGTACCAAATAGCACTTATTTGGTTTGTCATCATCAAAACACAAAACAATTGGAGAGTGTAACCTCTTGGGCCAACACAAGCGTTGCTGCCCAAAGATAATGTGGTGGTTCACAGAACTCGCCTTTTATGACCTCTATTCTATTTACTTATTTAAAATCCTCAACATGAATAGGATCAAGTAAGATCCTAACGTTAAATTTATCCTGATTATATGATCAATCTTGAAATATCATCACGGAGTCATTATGATCTATAACTAGGTCCAACAAGGGAATGTGAAGTTGTGGAATGGATGATTTGGGCTCTGAAATGAAAGGAACGGGAACCAATACTGACTCAGGTATATGACTCAAATCAAGTTTAGGTTCAAGAGTCAGTTTCAATTTAAGAGCTAAGTCCAAATCAAAGAATTAAATTTCACATTCTTTTCCAATCAATGAAATGCGACTATCCAAAATAGGTAGTTCAATTTCAAGTTATATGGGTGCATGAATCAATGTTGGCTCGGTAATTGGGTCCAAATCAGGTAAGGATACCGTAGTCAATATAGATTCAAAAATTGAAATTGAATCACAAAGTTGGAGATAAGGGTTATATTCATATTCAAGTTCAATTTTCTTGAAGTGAAAACTTACCAATTTGTCCAAGGTTTGAGATTGGTCATGTTCATGATGTTGTGGTCGAATTGACTCTTAGTTAAAGTCTCTAAGACATCATGATTATTGGTTCCAATCAATATGGTTAGGAGGAATGGTCAATAATGTGTTTGGTAAAGTTTCCTCATTCCTATTATTAATTGTTTTGTCCAAAAGACTCATTTTTGCTTCTAACCTATCAATATATTGGAGACACTCCTTCTGGGATTGAATACAATCATTTTGGGACTGAATCATGAATTTCATACTCTTTTCTAAGTCAGTAGGTTCTTCTTGTTGTTGTGGGGCTTGAAAAATAGAGTAAGGCTCTTTGATTTGAAAATTTTGATGGGATTGTGAGTCTTTCATGTTTTGGATTTATCGTCCAGACTCAAAGAAGGCTTCTAGACTCTTCTCTAATTTAGATTTTTCTTCTATATGTTGATATTGATAAGGAGTATATGAAGTTGGTTGTTGGTAAGGAGGTTGACCATATGACTTGGGAGAGTTGAATCCCCACTGACTCGGTGAAGAGTAGTGATGATCATTCCAATCTTGTTCATAATACTGAGAGTGGGGCATATATTGATTCAAATAAGACCAATCTTACATATTTGGTTGGTTAAAATTATGAAATATCGGGTTAGTTTTTTCCGAGTCAAAAGAGGTCGGGGTGAAGCATGGCATTATATGCATTGAAACAATTGTAATTGTAATTCATATCACAAAGATTTCAAATAAAAAATAAACAAACAAATAAACAAACAAAAGGAAGAAAAATCTAGCCTAAGTTAGGGTAGACCTTAGACCTAGACGACTCCTAACTGGTTAGACTATCCACGGGAGGTATATTGCAGCTATCTAACCACTAGTTAATTGGCCAGGTAGAGGCAAGACTACTGGGAGGTATCCTTGCCTAAGTAACGGGCCTAATTATGCCTAACCACTGTTCTTCGAGATTTTGCCTCTCAATCCCCAACCTTTGATACCGATTTGGCCTGAATTAAACTCTAACAACTTCCCCTTTAAGTCAATCTCCTAATGAGCTTGAGATGTCCCTGGGGCCAACGTCTACTCAGCTTTAGGTAGGAATGAGTTAATGAGTGAGGAGATAGTTTTCGGGCTTAGGAAGGGTAATGACTTTCCTACCTTATCTTGTTTATAGGACAAGCCTTTAATTAGTGTGTGTGTGCATGTATATAGCTAAATAACACTTAAGTAATCAATCATACAAGTATGTTTCTTAAGCTACATGCGATGCAAACGTACCTTTACTTCATCACTCTTCAACAGTAATAAAAAATGAAATTGAATTAGACATGTGCCTTATGATGTAAGAGTCTAAGTTATTTTTAACATTAACAAGCAACAAATTACTATTGGATTAGAAATAGTGTGCAGAGTATATCAAACAGAGAAATTAAAATATGCAAAAGCTAGATAATTAAATTTCAGTCACCCTACAAAAAAAGTAGGGTGAGTAGTCAACTCAGAGTGTCACGAAACTTAACCTTTGCGCAACAATGCTGAGGTCTTCTGAGCTCTACTTTCTAGAGTAGAGTTCAAAGACACGTATATGTATTCTATAGTTTTCGTTTCCTTAAAATCAGTCCCTGCACACAAAAACAGAGAAAAAGGTTTAACCGTTAATAAACTTAAAAAAAACTTGCCGTCCCTCCCCAGCAATGGCGCCAAAATTTCGAGTTTGACGTGTTATGTTCCTCAATACTATCGCTATAGTAAGTGGCTATGCAGGTCATGATCCACAAGGAGGGAAAGCAGTAGAAGCATTTTTGATGTTCTTTTAAGTTACTAAAACTAAAGATTCTTCTTTGTTTTGAAAATAAAAGAAAAAGGATAAATTAGAAGAAAGAAGGTAGAATAAAGAAGGTGTTAATATCGTTTTAAGTTAAAGGAAGAACTATATTAAGAAGAAAGAATGAAAGAATAGAGAAGAAGAAAAGCGTTGGTTTTTAAAGTCGTTTTTAAAACTAAGAAATTAACAGAAAGAAAGAAAAGATTTAAAAGTATACTTACCTCTTATGTCGATTAACATATCTTGGAGTGAAGAAAGCAAAATAAGCAAAAAGAATAATGTGAAGCAGCGAACAACTAAGTTGAGTAACAATGAAGAAAAGTGAAAAAATTACATTGATTATCACTCTCAATACAACTTTTTTTTAAAGAAGATTACATTTAGTGTCACTCTAAACACAATTCTTCCATTCTTTTGTTCATGAAACACAATTTTTTGTAAGGTGGGGAGAAATGTAACCCCCTGCTCCCCAGTGTACGTATCACCGTATCGGTACGCGATACGATGTACAAAAATTGATTTGACCTCCGTAGTAGTCCGATTGATTTGTTTTCAGTTTCAAAAATTATTTTCGAATATTCTAGATTTTTCAGAAATTTTTAAAATTTTTCTGGATTATTTTGGAAAATCTCTGTAGTCGGTGTCGACCGATACCGATAATCGGCTTTCCGATTTTTCTTTTCCAAATGGAATTGTATTTTGTGAATCCGCTTTCACCATGTGTTTTATAATCATGTTATCTACATTAGGATATTTTTTGGAGATTTTTCTAAATTTATCGAAATCCGGCCAAACTGGTGTCGCCCAATACCGGCGACACCTTCCAAGATTTTTAATTGGCAAACCAGATTGAATTTCTTTAAACCGTCTTCATATTACGTCTTAGGATAATATTCTCTATTTTTTATAATTTTTGGGCACCGTTCGGAGCTAGTCGAATTTGGGCCAAATTAAATAATATTATTTTAATTTTTTTAAATCCTTTGCTTTTCTTTTTCTTTCTTCCTTCTTCTCCACTCTTCTCCAAACTTCCCACCGCCTCTCCAACCGCCTCAACTCCTCTCCCTCCATTTAAATCTCTCCCTCTCTCTCTTAATTACAAATCCCCCTCTCTCTCCAAATTCTCTCTCTAAAACTTTCTCCCTCAATACCTCCTCTCTTTCTCTTCTCTCTTTTCTCCCCCTCCCTATCTTTCTCTGTTGGCAGTAGGCCGCCTCCGGCCTTGCCGCCGGCGCGCCCCGGTGGCCGGCGAGCCACCGGGCTTCGCCTCCGGCCATGCGGCCGGTGGCCAGCCGCCACCGCGCCGCCCCTAGCCTTGGCCGCCACCGCCCACTCTCTCTTTCTCCCAGTTTCCTTTTCTTTTCTCCTCCCTCTGTAAATCTCTCTCTCCCCCCCTCTTTCACTTTCTCTCCCTCTCTCTCTCCTCTCTCCGTCGGCACAACGGCCGCACCGCCGCCGGCGGGCTCCTCCTGCCGCCAGCCAGCTGGGCTGGCCGGCTGGCTAATGGAGGCGGCAGCAGCAAGTTGCTGCTGCTGCCCCTTGTGTTGTTTGGGTTTGGGTAAAACCCAAACCCAAACCCATTACCCAATTTGGGTTAAGGGTTTAAAACCATTAACAACCCGACCCGTTAACCCTTTAAACCCAATAACCCAATACCCATTAATTTAAGATAAACGGGTTTGGGCTGTGGAGCTGGACCCAACCCGTTATGAGCCCAAACCCGCATCCGAAAACCCATTAAAGGTAATTTTACAGAAAACCCCCTGCTCTTATTTCTAATTTGCATTTCAATATTTTTAATTACATATTTAACCCCATTTTATTCCTTTTCGTATTCGGGCGATATCTGGAGCATCTGGACTCCGATTCGAGCGATTCTAGATCCGTTGCGATCGTGGGGAAGAGAGCTACCATCCTATGGCTAGTTTGTGAGTGTTTTTATTTTATAAATTGCCTTTTTTTAGTATATTTAATGCACTTGGTTGCTTTATGTAAATAAAACAGGATTATCGGTTAATCACTGTAAAACTGTACATACCGAGTCATAAATTGTCATTGATAGAATAACAGTGTAAACATGCTCGATTAGAATAACATTTGACCGTCAGGACAAGTAGGGATATCTGATACTCCATTCGGTATGATTACCGGTACCTGCCTCACACGAAACACCGATACGACATATACATGTACCACTAGATATTGTGATTCCCCGTTCCTCGTTATATTGTCATTCTGATTCGCTGATACTCGGTGACACGACGTTATTACTCAACATGCATGCTAGACACCTTCACACACTAGGTTCCACATTACACGAATACTGTAGTTCATTACACTGACCCCTGATATAACATGTACGAGTACTATTCAGATATAGTACACGGATTATTGCTACACATGGATGTCCCACTGATACACGGATAGACTAATACACGGACAACCACATTTAATATTATTGTTACAATTATGTCATGTTTACATATCATTTTTACACGTGCATGTCATGTTTACCTATCACTGTTACACGTGCATGTCATGTTTACATCTTACTGCTACACGTGCATGTCATGTTTACATATCACTGTTACACCTGCATGTCATATTTTCATATCTCTGTTTCACGTGCAATCCATGTTCCATGATACCGTATTCCTGTTATATGATTGTTACCTGTTACTGATATGGATATTCCTGTTACTGGACATGCGAGCTGTTGATATGTGATATGTGGGAATCCCACATCTATTGTTCCCGTTTCCCGGTATATTGTTCATGTTATATTGTTCATGTTATATTGTTCCTGATTCCCGTTATATTGTTCTACGCTATCAACAGAGCTGAGGTCCAGTTGTCATGTTACCCGTATCATGTACAGTAGTTGTTCTTGTTACATTGTATACTTGATATAACAGATCATAAAGCTAACTTGGGTATGGGGGAGACTTGACGGTTGATTAGATCTTATCGGGTGATGTACTGGATCCTTATTGTTTTCCCACTGCAGGGGACGGTAGTGCTACCTACCAATTGCTCCATGAGCTCTTGTTACTTGATTCATGCTCCCCTCTTAGCGGAGGGCCCTGGTCTTAGCAGCCAGGGGCTTGTTTAAGGCCGTGATCCCGGGTATGCACGGGATACATCCACCCAATAAGAACTCCTCGACCATGGGTTTCCAATTAACATAATAAAACAGTATACACAATAGTGACATTGGGAACACTTGTTATTTGGTCACTCTCTCGTTTGGATAATGGTACCCGTAGGCCATGTCCAGATGGGTTCGACTGGAGTGCGGGCTCCAGTATGAACTGCCAGTGGTATGGGACACTGGAAGAGAGTGATTGTAATACCAGGTGGTACTGACTGCTACTATTGTATAAATCATATGACATGCCTGGTACATGTATGCTATCTTGTTATTGTTCATGCTACTGTATCCGATATCATGTTACCTGTATACTTATTACTTTACCTGGCATACGTTATACTGTCTGTGATGGCATATGACCCATGTTCTGCATTGCATGGCATACGACGCATGTTCTGCATTGCATATATGATGCTTTCTGTAAAGCAGACATCACTACTGTATATACACCACACCGTATAGTGATTACACTGCATAGGCTTATCTGCCTGTATACGTCTATCACGTCGCAACTAGCATGTTCACTTCTTGAAAAACACCTAGAGGGGGGGGTGAATAGGTGTAAGTGCTAATCTAAGAAACTAAATGCAAACTAAGTGCGCTAAATGCGGAAGCTAATGCAAATTATGCACAAACTAATACAATACAACAAGTGTAGCCGAATTCCCCTTGCGAGGCTCTGGACTAACTCCCCTTGATTCCCCTTGAAATGGGTTGAGGTGCTATGTGAAGCTCTTGTTGGATGAGTATAAGTTAGGCACACACACACACAAGCAATCCAAGCAATATGAAATACACACAATCAAGCCAAGCATATAAGAATGAATTGCAATATAAAAGATGCAAGGCAACACAAGCAATGTATAAGATATGAATGAATCAATGCTCAACACAAGCAAGTATGATATGATGATGAGTATGATGCTTTGCACAATTATAAGAGAGAGAGTTAGAGAGACAATGGATCAAAACGCAAACACCAAGATTTGTTTCGAGGTCCGAGCACCTTGCTCTACATCCCCGCCTACACCACCGTGTAGGATTTCCACTATCTCAACTCCCACCGAGGGAACCTCTACCTAAGAGGATTTCTTACAACTCTAGGAGTACCAAACTCCTCTCTCAAACAACCACCTCACAACCGAGGGGTAAGGCCCGTAGTCAATACAACAACCAACCACAACGCCTCTACCAAAGAGGCTCACAACCAAACACTATCACCTCTACCTAAGAGGGATCCACAACACAATCACCCGATCACCTCTACCGAAGAGGGATTCACAAGTATAAGGGTGTTTACAACAATGAGGTTTACAACAAACAACCTCAAACACTTCTCTTTCTTTTTCTCTTATCTTTTTCCACAAAAACAAGATCCTAATAGTTTAGGATAGAAGATATAGCTCAAGTGTGGAATCAAAGTGTTTTTGGAAACAAGCAACAAAGAAAAACTACTTGGGAAATCTCTTGTATATGATAGAAAATGAAATACTAAATCAAAATCCCAAAACCTAGTTTTCTTTGATTTTCCAAAAACCCAAAACAAATAAAGATGAGAAGTTTTAAAGCCCCAAAAACTCTTTTTAAAACTCTTTTAAACACTTCAGAAAACTGGAAATTTTTCTCTTGGAAAACTTGGCCAAAATCCCCAAAGAGATGGGGTTTATATAGCTCCTATACAAAACTAGCCGTTAGGCTGATGTGGCAGCCTGACAGGCCACCGGTCGACCGGTCCGGTCGACCGCCAACGGTCAGAAATATGACCGTTGGGCAACAGCGGTCGACCGGCCCCGGTCGACCGAAACAAAACAGAGAGCAAAGCTCTCTTCTGCGGTCGACCGGTCCGGTCGACCCAGAAAACCAGAGAGCAGATATACTGCTCCGGTCGACCGGTACGGTCGACCGTCCACTGTACCAGAAACGTGCACAGGTTTGTGCACGTCGGTCGACTGGCCCGGTCGACCGACTTCTGACCTAGTTGACTGGTCAGAGACCAAGTCGACTTGGTTGAAGCCTGGAACAGAAAATCTGATAAAAACTTGTTTTAAAAATATTTTTATCTTTTACAAAACTTCCATAAAACTTGTTTTACATATTGCATTGATATTAATCATGTGATAAAACATTTCTACTCAAATATCAAGCATATGAAATTTACTTTTGTTTCTTTTCAAAAAAATCAAGAATCAACACTTGTATATCTCAAAACTTGATTTTTCAAGAACATGAATAGGGATATCAAAATAAGTTTGTTTACCAAGTTAAAGCATGTATGTATAAATAGAAAACATCTACTATACATATAACATATGTAAACTTGTTTTGATCAACTATTCATAAAAACCAAATATCAAATCATAAAACGTGTGTGTTTTGTGCACTTGAGCATATCAACTAAACTAAGCTTTACAAATATGAATCTAAAACACAAACTCTAAACTAGATACCTAAGTCTTCTTGACGATCTTCATCTTCAAGTAGACTTGCTCCAAAAACTCCATCCATGGGCTAGGCAAAGTGTGAACTTGAAGCTTTGGCCCTGGAATCACCATGAATAGCTTCTAAACTCCTTGTTGAAGCTAATCACCAACTAATATCTTGGTTAATGATCTGAAACTTAAACAACACAAGATAATTAGTAAACATAACTACATGAGTTAATCATCATCAAAACTAGGGTGGAAGGCCTTTGGGCCAACAATCTCCCCCTTTTTGATGATGACAAAACTCATGGAGTTATATATGCATGGATTAAAGTTAAGCTTCAAAGAAGCTCCCCCTTAACTCATGCATAAACAAATAAACATAAATATGCAAGAATGATAATGCAGAAACAATAAAAACTCTAGATACCACATGGGATATCCAAAACAAAGCAAGCTCTAGATACCAATTACAACAATTACAAAGCAAGCTTTGGATACCAATTAAACTTAATAAACAATTAAACTTAATATTCTTGATATTAAAACATAATATATGCATATAAAACATAAGCATGCATATAAAACTCAAATACTCATATAAAACTCAAATACTTCTCCCCCTTTTTGTCAATCATCAACAAAGGGGTAAACAATCAAAACCATAGATAAAATGAGGGGTAAAAATCTTTCTTCCCCTTTTTGTCTAAAACAAACAAAAAAAAAAGTCAATAAGGGGTGACTACAAACATGATATCAATTAAAAATATGTCAATGAAGCATCTTGATACCAATAAACAAGGATCAATATATGTTATATGCTATATACATTCATGAAGAGGAAGACGCTAAGTTAGCTTCCCTACACATATGCATTACATGAAGAAAGGATGACAAGCCCCAATTCACATAACACATATTATGTAATGCATAAGAGGAGATGTGAAGCTCCCCCTACACACGTATATCATATAAAGAAGAGTTGTCAAGCTCCTCAATTTATAATATACTCAACATGAATCTATATGTAAGAGAGATGTTAAGCTCTCCTTGCATATAGGAAATACAAATCAAAACTTTGAATATTTTCTTTAAACAACATTTTGAGATACCAATTGTAATTAAACATAAATCTTGAATTCCTAAAACATGAATCTTGATACTAAATGTATTCAAAATTTGTTATGTTTAACCAATTGAAAAGATTTTACATAGAGACATTGATACCAATAGTAAGAATTGTTCATTTTAAAAACATATAATTTGATGTTGATATCATATGTTTAAAATAACAACTTTTAGTCATAAAGAGTGGGAGTACAAATACCAATTGAAATACAAAATCAAATTTTCTCCCCCTTTATGAAATACAAACTAAAGTCATGCATAGTCTTGATAACAATTTAAAAGTAATCAATTTAAACAGAATTGAAACTCAAGCACTAGCATAAACACAAACATATATATGTATGAAAAATAGATACCAATAGAAATTTGATATACTTGGAATTTAAAGCATACATACATACAAAACATATATGAGTATACAAGAAGATCAAAATGATACCAATTGAAAGAGTTCAATGATACCAATTGACATAGCAATAAGTTCAAGTGTATACATCATATTATCTACCACCCAATCATAATTCAAGTTTTAAAGATTTTCAATTTAGGGCATACATGAACATGATCTCCCATCCTACCGCCCTTTGGATGGTAGGGGTTTCCAAAAATAGATTTGAAAATATAGCTTAGTTTGAAAATCACTACCAAATTGAAGAACATCACAACTAGTTAAATGAAAAACTTGTTAACTAGTACGAAATCCTTCAAGCAAGGAATAAAACAAAAATGAAATTCACATGATAATCATCACTCTAACCAATAAAGCATAACTCATGAGAAACAAAACATGAGCAATAGACATGAGTGTACAAATAATATGTGAAGATCATAATCATGAAAAATTTTTCATTAAGCTCAATTATTCCTTAAAACATAATTCCATCAAAAACATGAAAAATCATATAAAACTACTTATTTATCTTCAAGGCATATGTATGTCTAATACAAGCTAAAATATACATACATATCCAAAACTCAACGAGTCCACTAAATGTATATTCATGAAGGCACGTGGCTCAAAAAGATGTATATGTATAAGATTAGTTTGAACTAGATAGACATATACATGAAGTTAAATATAAATACATGAAACATGAAAAACTAAATTTTCATCTAAAAACCAATTTCATTTCAAGGTATATGTATGAATTGTCAATACACTAAGTATACATACATATCCCTAAACACAATTGAGTCCATAAATAGATTTACATGGAAGGCAAATGACTCAAGAGGTATACATGTATATCTTAATGTTTTGACAAAATAAACATATACATGAAATCAAAACTCATATAAATCCAAAAATATGAATACAAGTCTAAAATGTATGGATCATCAAAACTAGACTATACTAACACATCTAATGGGTTCAAATAAGCAATCAAGCCCAAACATATATAGATTTATTTGTGGCCCACTATATGTACAAGTATAATTCCTAGTCTTAATGAAAACTAACATCTAAACAAGTAATCTTAACAAGAAGCATCAAAACAAATATGAAAATCATCATGATAAACCTAAAACATGACTACTATGTAAATTCACATGTATTAGATTCATGATGTACATTATAGCTCAAACAAAAGTGAGAACACTAATTATGGGTTCATATAAGCATGTGTGTCTCAAATACTATATATGTATGTCAAGGATCTAATAAACATGGAATGAACATACTAATCCATAGACAATAAAAACATGCTATAAACAATGAATATGAAAGCATGGGAGTTCAGGAATCGTTACCAAAACCTCAAGGCAACTCTCCTTGTCTCCAAAACTTGGTGGTCCTCTCCACCATCCTTCCCTTGAAAGTGATGCATCTATTTTGATTTCCATGAAGTCCAGAACGCATCCACTCCAAGGTGCCATCACTCTCACGTCATGTGAGAGCCCACACCTACATCAAAAACAATAGGAGGGGTGGTCTTTGGTACCCATACCTTCTTGTTGGGTCCATGGGGGTTAGTCCCTTCTCTAACCCAAACAAATTCTTTGCTAAATTAGGAGTATGTAATCTATCATAACAAAATTTAGTAAGGTGGCCTTTTCGACCACAATGTGTACAAGTGTACACATGAGCATACATGTGAGGAGTGTGTCCGTGAGGAGCATGTGTATGCCGTGTAGGGTGTGCATAAAAAGATGGAACTTGTTTCTTTCGAACCAAGGATTCCAAGCGTGTGTGGTTCATGGCACATTGGCTCATAGTGGAGCCCAAACAATCCATTTTCTTCTTTAACATATCATTTTCAAGTATAGAAGAAGTGGAACATGCAATGGGTGATTTAAGTGATACTACCCTAGTATGGCAAACATGAGAATCAATCTTATTTTGCAAAACAATGTTTTTCTTTAAACATACATCTAAATCATTTGAGATAGAAATAATTTATTTTTCAAAGCAACATTCTCCTTTAAAACAAAATCAACTTTTGAAGACAAGTTTTCATTTTTCTTCAAAAGAACATGACAATCATTTTTATTTTTCAAAAACTCATTTTCTTTAAGTGCAAGATCAAGTTGAGATTTTAATGAATCCCTCTCATTAGCAATCTCCTCTTTCTCTTGCAAAACAACATCAAGTCTAGCAATCAAGTTTTTATTTTCTTTTTCAATATCTAGACTTTTCTTTTTCAACACGTTATATTTTTCTATTAACTTTTCACACACAATAGATAGTTCTTCATTTAAGGCATGGGGATCAACATAATCATTTGAAGAACTAGCACAATTATTACTATCTAGGTGGGATTCCGAATGTACCTCAAGGGAGTCATTCCCTTGGACCATGAAGCATTGTGGATCAGATTCTCCACTAGATTCCTCTTCTTGAATTTGAACTTGAAGCTCCGAGGTGGTGGTGGTTGTCAATTTGCTCCACACTGCAAAGGCGGAATCAAAGTTAGAAACACATAAGAGATAATCTTTAGGAAGAGTGCTTCTAATGGCCTCTAGGGCTTGTGCATTGGCCCCTATATGATTACCATCACCAAGATAACATCTCTTGGTGGTGGCAAGGAAGACATGCAAACCTAGGGTCTTTAGGTACATGGACATCCTATACTTCCAAACATCAATGTTGGAAGGGTCAAAACTAGGTGGGGTCATGAAGTCCATGGTATAAACTAAATATGAATGTGCAAACAAACAAATGCAAATGAGATTAGCAAGCAAATGGATCACTCCTAGGATGTTAAGCCTAAGTATCAGGAGCACTAGCTCTGATACCAATTGAAAAACACCTAGAGGGGGGGTGAATAGGTGTAAGTGCTAATCTAAGAAACTAAATGCAAACTAAGTGCGCTAAATGCGGAAGCTAATGCAAATTATGCACAAACTAATACAATACAACAAGTGTAGCCGAATTCCCCTTGCGAGGCTCTGGACTAACTCCCCTTGATTCCCCTTGAAATGGGTTGAGGTGCTATGTGAAGCTCTTGTTGGATGAGTATAAGTTAGGCACACACACACAAGCAATCCAAGCAATATGAAATACACACAATCAAGCCAAGCATATAAGAATGAATTGTAATATAAAAGATGCAAGGCAACACAAGCAATGTATAAGATATGAATGAATCAATGCTCAACACAAGCAAGTATGATATGATGATGAGTATGATGCTTTGCACAATTATAAGAGAGAGAGTTAGAGAGACAATGGATCAAAACGCAAACACCAAGATTTGTTTCGAGGTTCGAGCACCTTGCTCTACATCCCCGCCTACACCACCGTGTAGGATTTCCACTATCTCAACTCCCACCGAGGGAACCTCTACCTAAGAGGATTTCTTACAACTCTAGGAGTACCAAACTCCTCTCTCAAACAACCACCTCACAACCGAGGGGTAAGGCCCGTAGCCAATACAACAACCAACCACAACGCCTCTACCGAAGAGGCTCACAACCAAACACTATCACCTCTACCTAAGAGGGATCCACAACACAATCACCCGATCACCTCTACCGAAGAGGGATTCACAAGTATAAGGGTGTTTACAACAATGAGGTTTACAACAAACAACCTCAAACACTTCTCTTTCTTTTTCTCTTATCTTTTTCCACAAAAACAAGATCCTAATAGTTTAGGTTAGAAGATATAGCTCAAGTGTGGAATCAAAGTGTTTTTGGAAACAAGCAACAAAGAAAAACTACTTGGGAAATCTCTTGTATATGATAGAAAATGAAATACCAAATCAAAATCCCAAAACCTAGTTTTCTTTGATTTTCCAAAAACTCAAAACAAATAAAGATGAGAAGTTTTAAAGCCCCAAAAACTCTTTTTAAAACTCTTTTAAACACTTCAGAAAACTGAAAATTTTTCTCTTGGAAAACTTGGCCAAAATCCCCAAAGAGATGGGGTTTATATAGCCCCTATACAAAACTAGCCGTTAGGCTGATGTGGCAGCCTGACAGGCCACCGGTCGACCGGTCCGGTCGACCGCCAACGGTCAGAAATATGACCGTTGGGCAACAGCGGTCGACCGGCCCGGTCGACCGAAACAAAACAGAGAGCAAAGCTCTCTTCTGCGGTCGACCGGTCCGGTCGACCCAGAAAACCAGAGAGCAGATATACTGCTCCGGTCGACCGTACGGTCGACCGTCCACTGTGCCAGAAACGTACACAGGTTTGTGCACGTCGGTCGACCGGCCCGGTCGACCGACTTCTGACCTAGTCGACTGGTCAGAGACCAAGTCGACTTGGTTGAAGCCTGGAACAGAAAATCTGATAAAAACTTGTTTTAAAAATATTTTTATCTTTTACAAAACTTCCATAAAACTTGTTTTACATATTGCATTGATATTAATCATGTGATAAAACATTTCTACTCAAATATCAAGCATATGAAATTTACTTTTGTTTCTTTTCAAAAAAATCAAGAATCAACACTTGTATTTTTCTCAAAACTTGATTTTTCAAGAACATGAATAGGGATATCAAAATAAGTTTGTTTACCAAGTTAAAGCATGTATGTATAAATAGAAAACATCTACTATACATATAACATATGTAAACTTGTTTTGATCAACTATTCATAAAAACCAAATATCAAATCATAAAACGTGTGTGTTTTGTGCACTTGAGTATATCAACTAAACTAAGCTTTACAAATATGAATCTAAAACACAAACTCTAAACTAGATACCTAAGTCTTCTTGACGATCTTCATCTTCAAGTAGACTTGCTCTAAAAACTCCATCCATGGGCTAGGCAAAGTGTGAACTTGAAGCTTTGGCCCTGGAATCACCATAAATAGCTTCTAAACTCCTTGTTGAAGCTAATCACCAACTAATATCTTGGTTAATGATCTGAAACTTAAACAACACAAGATAATTAGTAAACATAACTACATGAGTTAATCATCATCAAAACTAGGGTGGAAGGCCTTTGGGCCAACACTTCTATCACGTCACCACTAGATAACATTTTATATTATATAAACTGGATACGATTAGAGACATGACCTGATGATAACCGGTTAGGTAGTGATGGTATTAAAAGATGATCTGTTTATAGATTTCTACTGCTTACATGGTTATATACTCTGCTGCTTATTATATACTTATGATATGGTATCCCTACCATAACATCATGTATTATATATTATTATCGTGCTTGTATTATTATTGTATCTATTTTTGCCTCCTTCATTTTACCACTCACTAGGTCGCTTTCTGACGACCCTGGGTTTACATGCCCAGGTTGGAGATCCGAGCTACCGTATTATCAGATAGTGCCTTGGAGTCACATAGGAGATTCCTCATCGAGACTCTTTATAGGTATCTTGGTGATTTATTTCTGTTATCTCATTTATCCCTATTTTTCTATCTGTTATGATCACTAACCCCTTTCTGCAAGTATTCTTGTACTTATTTCCTGCTGGAACCATTATGTCTATGGAGGTGATTCCATGTACTGAGGCTTAACGTACGCGTGAGGTTGTTTTCACCTCGCGTATGTACGTCGCCATAACGTCCCCGTACCTGCGGGATCGGGGCGTTACAATAAAGAAATAAAAATTACATTTAAAAAGAAAAAGAAAACGTAAACTAACCTAGAGCCAAAAAAAATAGCTTAGGATCTCTCTGCAGTATGGTGCTCATTTGCCTTTAGAAATTATAGTATTTATAGAAAAAAGGAGTGCCAAAGGATAGTGAACAGATGAGCTCAAAGCGCTGGCCCAATAGCCAATATCCTTATCCATTTTATCCCTTTGTATACTAATAAATTCATCAATGGACTTCTAGATTTGATAGTATCTTCATTGATTTTCAAGTTAACCAATGGATCTTCAAAACTCCGTTTTTAACTGGCTTTATCTGCTATTATCTTCTCTGATTTGTTCCAGTTTTTAGATAGAATTGCTTCTAAACATCTAGATTTGAGTAAATCTTCATTGATTTGCTTGAGATTTTAAACTCCAGATTTAATTAGATAAACATGTCTATTTCTCCTCTTTCTCTATTAATTACCCTACATACCATTAGACATTAAAATAAATTAAATAGCAGAATTTTATTATAAAATACATGTGAAAATGTGGTACATATAATACTAAATATGTAATGTATGTGTACAATCAACAAGGATCCCCAAGAAGCTCTCCAAAGCCATGACAACCCCCCGAGCTCCAGACGAACTCCGGCAAGACACGCTAGGCAACGGTGTCTAACTGGGACGGAACCTCCAAGACACACCTGTGCTCAAAGAAGTTTGGCTCTGGAAGAGAGAGTGATTCATCGATGGAGCCCCGGTGAAAACACCCCATTATCTCTTCCTATAGCAAGTCACAAAGAAGGAATCCCCAAGCGCTAGGCATCGGCGTCCGAGTAGGCTAAAACCTGCAAGACATGACTGGACAGCTGTGGAATCGCACAGCAATCTAAAGCTGCCTAGGAGAAGCACCACTTTAAATCAATGCCGGACTCCCACCTGTCACCCTCGACGGTGGTACCTTATCACGACACCTAATGTATCATAACATGTTCATCATGACAACTAATGTATCACACCAACCAAACTCCCGCCTGGCGAGAGCCCGACTACTAGTTCCTCCACCTTTATCCACCCTTTCCTTGCTCTACCTGATGAAGAAGAAAGAAGAAGACATGACCCAACGAAGTAGAGATGGACTTTAGAGTAAAGATTTCTTTAGAAGAAAGCAAAAGTGATCTCCATCTAAGGGTTTTACTCTATTTATAGATGAAAAGAAGCCGAACTGTTTCCAATTCAAATTTTCAATTCCAAAAAAACTAGTCCACATCCTAAGATTTTTTGTCAACCGAATCAGCAGAAGATCACCCGTCGCCGCCAAAACATGAAATCCTATCTTTCAGTCTTTATTTCTCCTGGATTCGAAGAGACAAAGAAATCTAGCTGACTGATGTGACAGCTGGCAGCTAGTTATACAACCTACAATTAAATCCTGAAGATCTGTATTTATAGTCTAGATCCTCATCTTCTCAAGATCATCAAAGGCATTAAAAGGTCTCCTACCAACTCCTATCTTTCGACTTCTCGTTTGTAGCTCCGACAAGTAAAAGAGCGGAGGCATCTATAGTGGTCAAATTCTCACCCTATCCAAGATGATGATACATATTCCTCACCTTTTAACTCTCCAAGGTATATCAGAGCTCTCCTCTGAAGTGAATGCTATTCTGACTTCCTCCAAGTCCTTTCCGCTTCAAGGCTTCCTCCGTTCCGAAGACTTCAACCCCGAACCAAGCAACTCTAGCAACAGCTCACCCTCTATCTCCACCGACAATTACGCGACTTAATTTTTCCTCCACATTAATAACATGTGATGCCATTTAGCGCGGGCAGTATGGATAGTGGCGATTTCCCTACATACAATCCCAACAAGTTAGCACCACAGATCGTGGCTGTTACAACAGGCTGACATGTGCAAATTGTGCAGTTACGAAGATCTCGTCCACAACATCTGCTATGTCGAATATAACTAAAGCTCATCCTCCAACGAAGAAAGGGATTCAATCCCAAGACCCCCCGAGATACAAAGGATTCAACCCCTCATACCAAAGGGGTGGAATTCTGATTCTGAAACCCTACAGTCATCTTCTAGATTCATATAATCCTTATAAACTGAGAATTATAGTGAAGCTCCTTCTCCTCCCCGTAGTTTTTACTAAGTAAGAGTTTTCACGTAAAATCTTGTGTGTCTTTTTTCTGTTATGTTTTGTTAATGTGCACTCTCCAACCTAATCATCTATCGCTTGTAGTGAGGGTCGACCGTCCAATCATTGGGAGAATCACACCACACATTGTTATGATGCAACCAAAAGAGCTGCTTGCTTATTTTGTGACCCCAATCGAATCTGATCCCAAACCGATTACTAAATCAGTTCCCGACCCGTTGTGAATTCAGGGACTTGGATGCTTAACTGCTTAATTACATGAATCCGGACCTTTGATCCATTTACATTTTTAGTATGTTTAATTATTTTTTTATTTTGCTTCTGTTTTTTAGAGTAAATTTTGTTTTAATACCTGTCTATTTGAAAATTACAGCAAAGCAAACGATCAATGAGGGCAGATTCAAGTCACTTGACCACGTGGGCTTTGTGAATTAACAGTTATAACACTGTTTGAGGCCCATCAAGGTGGTGAAATTATAAATGTTTTGTAATAGTAATTTGTCCGTCACTGTCACTGTCCCCCTCCTTTAATGAATTTGTGGGGGCCATCACATTCACAGCTTTAAATATTAATGCGTGTTGTTTTTGTTCTGGGGCTCACAGTCACATGGGCTGTATAAATTCACACAGTAATTCATTAAGAATACAGTGTTCCCTTAACAACGGAGGCTCAGCCCAATTAATTAAGAAGAAACTTGCGGCCCGTGTCAACGGGATTGAGTTAACCTTGAGGCCCGAAACTAGTTAGGGTGATCCAGACTTTAGGAACTTGAAATGAATTGCGGATGAGGCCCAATATAGTTTCAGGCCCAAGTATTTTTTTCATTGGCAATTGGACCCGTAACTGGGGAAAAATCTAACATAAGCTTGCAATTTTGGAATAAAGAGATGATAAACAAATTGCAATTTAATTAGAATTATAATGCTGATCGTATTATGAGTAGAAGTTTACTTCTTATTATGTAATTGTAATGGTCATGTATTCTCAAACATTGTCAAAAGGGGGATTTCGCTACAGCCACTTATGTCAAATCGTAATTAATAAAAAATTCAGCTTCATAATGTTACTCACTTCAGCCACCTCTTTTTAAACCAACCACGTGCGCCTACGTGTCAAGCGCAGAAGCGCACATCAGCGGCGAAAGGCGCAAATGCTTTGCAGTAATCACTTCGAAAAAGCTGACAGCTTCGAAAATACGGACTATTGGTATCCTATTTCTGAAGAATGCCTCACAATTCATAAAAATGCTCTATTTATGAGAATTGCAACCATTATCGCAGTCCTCATAAAATGTCCTATTTTTGAGGACTGCGACCCTATCGCATTCTTCTGATCACAGTCCTCACAAAAATGTCATATTTATGAGTCTTTAAAGGACTGCAATTATGATCGTAGTCTACACAAAAATGCCTTATTTTTTAGACTTTATAGGATTGTAACCAAGATCGTAGTCATAATGTCCTTATAGGACTACGACCATGATCTCAATTCTCACAAAATGTCTTATTTTTTAGTCTTTATTAGGACTACAATCATCATCGTAGTTCTCACAAAACACAATTTTTCAGCCTATATTGAGACTGCGACAATCATCGTAGTCCTTACAAAAATGCCCTAATTTTCAATTAATTAAAGAATTGTGATCATAGTCGCAGTCCTCACATAGGACTGCGATCATGAGTGGCAATCCTCATATCAACATCGCTATCAGCAGATCCTCGTTCACCGATATCGAATGATCTTCAATTTTTTTCAGATCTAAATACCATATCGATCACAAACACAAAAAAAACTCATCGCGAGCACGAGCAAACGAGATCTACAAAAGGTCGATCTCAAAAAATATTTGGTTCGGAGGCTCTGCCCTCTGAGACCCCCGAGAGAGGGGCTTCCTACCTCTTCCAAGCCCCATGACGATCCGATCGCGCTGGTCGACCTACGAATTACTCTGCGTCAGGGTCAGTGGTGAGGGGAGAGCAACATTGGGGCGATGTGAGAAGGGTAAAAGAGAAAATGAAAATATATAAAGAAGTGATAGTTGGGAGGAATCAATTTATGGTGATGCGGATGAGGCTGTAGTGAATAAAGTTATGAAGCTGAACTTTTTTTCTTAATTATGAAGTAAAGTAGGTGTGTGGCGCCCCGATCCGGCAGGTACGGGGACGCCACTATGACGTACATACGTAGGGCGATGGTACCATAACGTATGTACGCTAAGCATTAATACAACACAATACAGGGATCAGAGTGCGGAAATACGTGGTGTTATACATTCCAACACAAAACAGTACAAGTACTTAGTTATCACAGATTGTGACATAATATTACAACATAAATATTACATTACCATGTAGTACAAAAGTAAACTGTACAGGGTACAAAAGATAAAGACTCACGAGCTGGAGAGGGAATCTCGCGAGCGGGGAAGACTTGATGGAACTACGACTGATCTGCCTGCTCCTCGAAGTAGGCCTGATCCTCAGCTGAAGGGTCCACCTCGTCCAATCTGCTAAATCTGGACATGTAAATTCAGGGTTGTTAGTGACAACCCAGCGAGTGTAAGAAGAACCCAAATGATAAGTACAAATAATAGCAAGTGCATCATGTCAAGTATAATGTACCCAAATCAATAAGCATGGAATGACCACAATAAATAGTGAAATATGGAAATAACATTAGAATTTATGTGACATGAAATAAAAGCAAGTGTAGCAGGTCAAATGTCATGTAATCAAATTAGCAAGCATGGAGTAACTACAATAAATAGCAAGTATGGAAATGACACTAAAATTCATGTAGCATGAAGTCAATTATCAAGTTATTATTAAGACTCGTTCAATTTGTATGTTTCGGTATATGACCGGTGCCATATACTTTCGCATACAAGTCAAGCGAGGTTGGTTATTGGAAACTGATGGGGAACGACGAACCATGTTAAGAATGGGTCCTGTGCATGCCCGGGACAACGTTCCTGGAGTATCCGGTACTGAGCCGGAGCGTACCGCTAGGCACCGGAACTTACTATATGCCCGAAGGTCTTAGTATACGCCCGAACAGGAATAGAGTGTCACGTTCCCATAGGATATACCCAGGGGAATTATAGCACACCCGGCAGGCAGGCAAGGGGGTAGGGGTGCCAGTACACCCTCGAAAATGCCTGGTGGCCTCCAGGTCGAATCCACAGGATAGTTGTACAACATATGTGTAGCCACCATAACACAGAAGGTATATCGATACCCATCAATTTCCCCCATCCCGGTGTAAGTTATTTAAATATAACAGAGTCTCACTAATAATGTTCACGGGGTATTCACAAAAGTCCAATATCCATGGTTATCCTATTACGAGGGTCAACAGGAGTATAATATCAGGAGTAATTGTAGGCTGTCTAAAAATGACTAACAGATCAGCCATTAAGGAGCAGAGTCTCAAGCTCTAGACGCGAGAAATCGATGCTCGCGTCTCAGGCATTAAGACGCGTTGGCTCTACACCCGCGTCACAACATTCAGACGCGTCGGCTCGAAGCCCGCGTCTCAGCATCAAGGCACGTCGGCCCGACGCCCGCGCCTCAGCATCCAGACGTGAAGGCCCGAAGCCCGCGTCTCAAACTTCAAGGCGCGTTTGGCTCGACGCCCGCGTCTCAAACTTCAAGGCGCGTTTGGCCCAACGCCCGCGTCTCAGTTGCAACTGCCCTGATTACGGGGCCAGTCACCGCGCATGTAGCGGGTAGTGGCCCCTCATTCGGGAGCGTTTTCAGGAGGCACCTTCACCCCCCTGAGATCCCTATAAATAGCCTTGTTTGCTATGAAGAGAGGATCGGAGTTTTTGGAGAGACACACAGGGATAGAGGCTTGAGAGGATCGAAGCTTGGCAGAAGATCGGAGTTTTGAAGAGCGAGAGCTTTGAGATAGGGCATCATCAAATCGATCGAATCCAGGCAGAAGGATCATCCAAGAGAGAAGCACGACTCTTCAGCGAGCTTACTGAGTACTAGCCGCTCTTCGCCTACCTCCTCTTTGAGAGTTTTGGTAGACCGAGCTGAGTTACTCTTTCTACCGACCGAAGAGAAGACCCCCGACGGTCCAGGACGGTCATCTGGTCAACGAAGAACAAGATTCACTCTCCATCGCCACACGAAGAACCAGCTTTAAACAGGGAAGATTCAGACATCCTCCCTCCCTTTGTAACTGGAAAAGAGGAAAGAGTAGTTCTTTTGGTTGTAATCGTTTCGCTTGAATTAAGGAAATCTTTTTACAGCTAAAACCACTTTCTCCGACCACCAAACCTTTTCCGGCCCCTACAAGAGATGGCGACTCCGCTGGGGAGTACCTTCGTTACTGACGAGCGCACCGTGGTGCAAGATGACGTTCTCCGTAAGGGAAAATGGTCGAATCCCTCGTCGTCGAGTTCGACCAGGCGAAGTATGAAGAGTTCCTCTCTTCTGGCTCCAAGAGCCCAAAGACCCGCGTCTGCCGCAGGATCTCAAGTGGACAGCCCCCTGAAGCCCAATCTGAGGCTCTGTCGGGTGCTCCTGCTGCCTATTGTGCCAAGCTTGGTTCACGCGCCAACGCCTCTCCGAAAGCCGCGTAACCTCAGACTCCTCTGCTACGATCAACCGCGCCGCGCAGAACACACGCGCCAACGCCTCTCTGAAGGCCCGCGTGGTCCCCGCACATCTACTGGTGCGATCGACCGTGTCGCACAGAACGCCCGCGTCAGCGTCTCTTAGGAGACCCGCGTGGCAAACACCCCTGTTCTACAAACCAGGAAGTTGTTGGCTTCTCTCTTCTCCACAACGCAATCGGAATGCCGAGCGTCGACAGAGAAGACGCGCGCGTCAACACTCGGTCGGAACCGTTGGTTTTTCTGACTGGGGTTGAACGCAGCGTACGATCCGATGCCTTGCCCGCACCTCGTCCAGTGCGAGAGGTCCGTGTTTGGCGACCCAAACGCGAGACTCCCCAAGTTGAGCCCTCTAAAGACCAACTTGTCAAACGCCAAAGCGAAGCTTCTGCGTCTCGTCAAACGCAAGAAGCACGCGCCCATAGGCGTGGGGCCCAGCAAGCCCACTCTCTTCCAAGTCTCTCTGCTCCAACGCAGCAGACAGCAACGCGAAAGTCGCGTCTCATATCAACAGAGACGCCAGACGCGCGTGACGCAGCCGCGACGAACAGCCCGCGTTTCTGAAACCTGTGTCCAGGCTGAACAGCACATGACTGTCTCCCGTCGTCGACATTGCGAGCCAGTTTCTTTAATCCCCCTCCCACAGATTTGAGGAGTATTTGACAAGGAAGAGGAGTGCCAATCACCACTTCTCCATGCTGCTGTCAACAGCTCATCCAGATGCTCTCTGGATGCCATTGCGAGTCAGGCGTGCACCAGCCGTCTTTAATTAGACAGCTGACCCTGATTCCCCCATCAGCCAAGAGAAGACGCTCCCACAGAGGAGAACCTTCTCAGATGTTGAATACCCGAGCTTACTGCAAACATGACTAGCAGGAGTAAGGGGAAACAAATTGCAGTCAGCCCAGATGACTCCGAGTCTGACTCTGTACCGGAAGGAGTGTATCAACACACTCGCACCCGGACGGGGGCCATTCCCCAATTGACTATACTGCCTTAGCCCGCGGCATTAGACGGGTGATTCTCACTCTGCTGTAGTGGGGTCGCAAGCTTCAACTCTTTCCGTCGAGAGGAGGCTTCCGCCTACATGGCAGACACTCCTGAGGAGACGACCAGGCGTGCGTTTAGAACAGACGCATAAGCACCAGATGGATAAATCGCCTCTCTCAACAGAGATCCATTGACTCCCTCAAGCATATGCTTGAGAAATTGCTTGAAGAAAGAGCGAGATCTCCTCCTAGACGACCGAAGGGGAAAGGGAGAAAAGGAGAAAGCCCACCCTCCGAATCTTCTGACGAGACACGACGATCTACCGCGATGTGTCCAAGCCCTCGTCGCAGGCAAGAAGCGACCAGACCCCGGGAAAGGCTCATGCTAAGAGAATAGTCAACTAGAGCAGCGCCTCGAGGCCCTTACCAACCGTAAAGGCCTCCAAGAAGCTGGAGTAGTCCGGCCCTATCCGGCCGAGTGGGACTTAGTCCCGTACCCTCCTAAGTTCAGGCTCCAACTCTCCAGGCATTCGACGGGAAGGGGTCCCACCAGCACATCTACTACTTCAAATCCCAGACCGGGATGTGGTAGATAACGATGCCATCCTGGCGCGACTGTTCATCGGCACCCTGAAAGGTTGGCCGTTGAATGGTTCATGAAGCTCCCCGAAGGTTCCATCAAGAACTGGGGTGACTTGGAGAAGCTGTTTCTAACACGCTTCTTCGAAGATGATTCGGAGGTCACAATGCCTACCCTTTTAGCTACAAAACAGCGAAAGGGAGAGTCCGTCAAGTCTTTCGTAGAAAGATTTCGGAACATGGCACTCCGATGTCCAAGCGGCATGACCAGGCCACCCTGGTGGAAACATGTCGCCATAATCTCCAAACCTCACTCCTTGCTCAAATAGGAGTTGCTGAAAGCCGCACCTGAAACAATTAGTCCAGCAAGGTGAACAGGCTGAGGAGATTGTCGCCCGCGTCAGAGCGGAGAGAAGCAAGCCCAGGCCAGAGAGGTCGACAAGGCGTGCACCAGACACATCCCTCCAACCAAGCGGAAGGATAATTTGGCGACGGAGACCAAATCTCCCACCAAACCTCAAACAGGCAGGGCAAGTGGCTCTTCAAGCCAGCCACGCCCCAACAAGCAGTATTCCTTCAAGGAGGAACACGTCGATTCGCTCTTCAAGCTACTCAACAAGAGCAATCGACTGAAGCTCCCTGAAATTAGGCGCCCGGAGGAGGTCGGCAAGACCGACAATCCACCTACTGCTTATACCCACAGGATGCTCGGACATCCTACCAAAAGCTGCTATGTCTTTAAGGACATCCTTCAAGCTCTGATTGACGCGGAGGTATTAAAACTCCGACCGGAGCAGAAGAAGATGACGGCCAACATGACGTCGATTCTCCAGTTTGGGACACGACCCCGACACCCGTGGGGGTAATCTCTGTCCCGAAAGGAGAACTGAGGGTGGTCAACACAGACCCTCATCAGCAACAGGAGAAAGGCTTGGTACCCGTCTCTACACCTCGAGGGGAAATCATGTGGGTCCACCCTGACCTCGTCGACGAGCAACAATGGACGACTGTGACCAACAGGAAGTCCAAAGGCAAAGGGAAGGCTTCATCTTGCCATGTTGATATGCGCCTCTTCTCGAGAAGCGGACACTGATGTTCCCTCGCTGACTGACTCAGAAGAGGAAACAATAGTCCTGGCCGCAGAGCCCAGCAACCTACGGCAGGGACCCGTTCAGGACAGGCATACTTGAAGCAGTACGCGAGACATCAGCGGCTTCTCCGCAACCAGCCGTGGAACCAGCCAAGCCCTCCTCTAAACAGCCTGGGAGAAGCAGAAAGAAACTCGTTTTCTCGAGTTCTTGCGAAAGGTGTAACAGAAGGATCCTCGACACCTTACCGCTTCGACGTCTTGGCTCAACTAGCCAACATCCCGGCACGCATTACCTTGTATGAGCTCCTGAGGCTATCAAAGTCAACCAGAGAGGCTCTACAAGAAGCTCTGGCAAATGCTGAGTCTTTATGACCCGCGTGCCAAAGGAGGAAGATGAAGAGGATTGCCTCCACACCTCCCCAAATGCTCCCTGCATCACCTCCACAACAGATGACATGCAGGTTAAAGGGAAGCATGACCGACCCCTATACTTCACAGGGTATATTGGGTCATCCAGGTGAACCGCATCCAGGTAGACCCAGGGTCCGCGCTGAGCATCATACCTCGCCGGGTTATGCAGTTTCTAGGCATTCCTACCCATCGTCTGAGCCCTACCCAGACGACTATTTACGGGTTCAATGCCAACGCTCCCGCCCGATGGGGAGATCAAGCTCAAATGCCCAATCGGGAGCCTTAAGTCAGAAGTGACGTGTTACGTCATTGACGCGGACACTTCCTACAACCTGTTGCTGGGACGACCATGGATTCACCGCAATTCCATCGTTCCCTCTACTCTCCACCAAGTCATGAAATACATTGATGAGAGTGGACAGGTCCGAACGTTGATTGCCGAAAGGCATCCGTTTAAAGGGGTTTGAAAATTATTTCACGGACTCCCTCTTATATCAGGATCCGGAGGAGACTAATGAAACCCCACAACCAGAGGAGCCAGACTCTGGTAATGAAGCTGACGTTGAGCCTGAGAAAGAAGAGTGCCTGTGGGAGTTGGAGCCCATTGTAAAGAGCACTAATAAGCTCGATGTTGATACCACCGACGATGCAGGTGGTTGGTACATTAATGAAGATTTAGACTTTGCGTATTTCCCTGTGTATGTTTCCGATTCAATACGTCGGATACCACTACCGACATGGACGATGACCTCTGGTCGGCAATAGATGCCTTGACATCTTTGCATGTACCGGTGAAATCATCCTTCGGGACATACCAAGATAATGGTGACGCGCAAGAGTCTGTATTCATGGTTCCAGCCGGACGAAAAGGCAAAGACCAATACTTTTTGGGCGAACGCATCTGAACCTATACCCCACGAAGAATCGGAAGGTGAGGATGAATCCCCTCAGTTCGATCATTATCACCAAGAACGCTCAAGATGATGAAGCGCATGGGGTATGATCTACCAACAGCCTGGGTTGAACTTCGGAAAGGAAGAAGAACACTGCTTCGATCCTTGTACCGAAAGGGAAAACCCCTGACTACTATCATCGGACGCGCCGGGGGTTGGGCTATGTATCAACTCCAGTGCCATCAGCCTCTGATTCGGAGAGACTGTCAATTCATGACTGCTCATCAGACACGTCGTCATGGGAATCAGATGTCAGTGTCGGCAACATCTTCAAAGGCTTTCAGTAAACATGGTTTCGACAGAGCCATCTGGAGGATGAAGATGAAGAAATGATCCAATCTGATACAGATCCTTGGATCAGACATTTGAATGCTCTTTGGGACATCCGCTTTGAACAGCGTGAGCCACCCCAGAAGACAAGGTTGTTCAAGTCAACCTAGGAGATGAAGACAATCCTAAACCCATCTTCATAAGTGACGGCCTGTCGCCTCCAGAGAAGAAGGATTTAATATCTCTTGTACAAGAGTATATAGATGTCTTCGCCTGGAATTATGAGGACATGCCTGGACTTGATCCTCAAGTGGCTATGCATCGCCTCACATCAATCCGGACATGAAGCCCGTTAAACAACAGCAGCGACGGTTCCGTCCAGAGATAATGGAGGCAATCCAATCAGAAGTCAGGAAGCTTATTGACTCCGGCTTTATCAGGGAGGAACAGCATCCCGACTGGGTAGCCAACATCGTCCCCGTCGCCAAGAAGAACGGGAAGATCCGGATCTGCATCGACTTCCGTGATCTAAACGAGGCCTGCCCCAAAGACGAATTCCATTGCCAATCACAGATGTCATGATTGACAATACTTGTGGATTCGAGCGAATGTCCTTTATGGACGGTTTCTCAGGATATATCAAATCAAGATGTATCCCGATGACGAAAAGCACACCTCCTTCAGGACACCTCTAGGGGTATATTGCTACACCGTCATGCCCTTCGGTCTGAAAAATGCGGGGGCAACCTACCAAAGGGCCTGAATGCCATTTTCCATCGGCAGATACGCAAAACGGTGGAATGTTATGTCGACGACATTGCGGTGAAAAGCCGCACTAAAGGTGATCACATAGCAGACCTGAGGGTGGTCTTCGACATCATGCGGGCTCATCAATTGAAGATGAACCCCACCAAGTCCTTCCTGGGGGTAGCCAGTGGCAAATTCCTAGGGTTTGTCGTGACTTCCAGGAATCCATTTGGATCCGGAGAAAGTCCGCGCTATCCAAGATGCAACCCCCCAAAAGCCTCAAGGAGCTCAGAGGATTACAAGGACGATTGGCATATATCCGTAGATTCATTTCAAATCTCTCCGGGAGATGCCAACCCTTCGCTAAGCTGATGAAGAAGGGCGTTTCGTTCATTTGGGACGACGCTTGCCAGCAAGCATTTGAGGAGATCAAGCACTACCTCACCCAACCACCAGTCCTGGCAGCTCCGGTATCCGGAAAGCCTTTCCTGGTGTACGTCCGATCTCAATGGATCATTCTTTGGGAGCTCTACTAGCTCAGAATGATGACCAGGGGCGAGAACAAGCAATCTACTACCTAAGTAGAACGATGATCGGAGCCGAACATCGGTACAACCCGATCGAGAAGGATGTTTGGCACTGGTGTTCGCCATTCAGAAAATGCGACACTATCTGGTGGGCCAAACCATAAATGTCATATCCAAAGTCACCCCCTGAGGTTACTTATGACAAAGCCTCTTCACTAAATGGCCGGCTGGCAAAATGGGCCATATTGCTATCACAATATGAGATGCATTTTCTGCCACAAAGGCTATTAAGGGACAAGCGGTGGCGGACTTCTTAGCTGAACACCCAGATCCCAGGGCCCAAACTCTACGAGGATCTCCCAGACGAGGTCACCGAAGCCTGCCTGACCCAGACATTGTTCGAAGGACAAGTATGGCAACTTTTCTTCGATGGCGCATCAAGAACAGCTCTAGGGACATACAGTTGCGGGGGTAGGAGTAGTACTCGTCTCCCACAAAATTACGTGATTCCCCGAGCTATCTCGTTAACCGAGCCCTGTTCCAACAATGTGGCGGAATACAACGCTCTTTTGATTGGGATGCAATTCGCCGATGAGATTGGCGTTAAAATCTCGAGGCATACGGTGATTCTAAACTCATCGTCAGCCAAGTTCGCGGAGAGTATGAGGTCAGGCATGAAGATCTAGTACCCTACTACAACGCGACAATCCACATGGCCGAGAGGTTTTCAAACTTCTACATCGACATCATGTACCGCGCAAGCAAAATGCGCATGCAGATGCACTTGCATCCCTTGCTGCCTCCTTAGCTCTTCCAGCTGGAGCAATGGAGAAGGTATTCGTCTATAGCCACGACCTATACTGCCCAAAAAGTCCCTCTCTAGACTACCAGAGGTCAACGAGAGATCGTCGCGGTAAGGAAACACTTGAAGTGTCAACCGATCCAGAACTTAAAGACTGGCGATTCCCCTACATTGATTTTGTTTGTACGGCATCTTGCCGAAGACACCAGGGAGGCGGCTGCCATCCGAAGGAAAGCCTCCAAATTCTACTACAATGCGATTTCGCGAACATTGTATCGTCGATCGCATGACGGGATCCTGCTCCGATGCCTCTCATCAAAAGAAGCCCAAGGAGTATGAAAGAAGCCCACGATGGTACTTGTGGAGCTCATCAACCTGGCCCGAAGCTGGCAAACCGACTCCAAAGATTGGGTTACTATTGGCCCAAGATGGTTGCCGAGGCTGTTGCCTATGCCAAAGATGTCACGCCTGTCAAATACATGGCGATTTCATCCATCAAGCACCAGGATACCTCCACTCTACGACCTCTACCTGGCCGTTCGAATGTGGGGGATGGACGTGGTTGGTCCTATCAGCCCACCATCATCAAAGGGACATCGTTTCATCCTAGCGATAACCGATTACTTCTCAAAGTGGGCCGAAGCTATCCCTTTGAAAGAGTTGAATCTCTTCTAACGTGATCAAGTTCGTGAAACATCACGTTATTTACCGTTTCGGCGTACCTCGGCGAATTGTCCATGACAATGGACCCCAGTTCATCAGCCAGGCTTTCCAGAGATTCTGTGCTAAGTTCAGAATCCAGAGTGTGTCATCAACGGCCTACTATCCGCCCGCTAACGGCCTCGCAGAAGCTTTCAATAAGACTATTGGCAAGCTTCTCAAGAAATTCGTCTCGAAAAGTCAACGAGACTGGGACGATAAGTTGGGCGAATGCTTATGGGCCTATCGCACACAGTGCGAACCCGACAAAGCCACGCCATTTTTCCTTGGTGTACGGATGTGAAGCCGTGCTTCCCCTGGAGATCCAAATCCATCTCTACGCGTCGCCTTGACAGCGGAGATGACGACAGAGGAGAAGCATCGACAGCGACTCCAAGAATTGGAAGCCTTGGACGACAAGCGTCTTCAGGCCCAACACAAATCGAGCTTTACCAAGCTCGTATCACAGAGCCTTCAACAAGAAAGTCAAATCGCGAACTTTCAG
>JAVJIF010030630.1:0-95965 GCA_038442645.1 Agave tequilana
CCGCGTCTCAAACTTCAAGGCGCGTTTTGGCCCAACGCCCGCGTCTCAGTTGCAACTGCCCTGATTACGGGGCCAGTCACCGCGCATGTAGCGGGTAGTGGCCCCTCATTCGGGAGCGTTTTCAGGAGGCACCTTCACCCCCTGAGATCCCTATAAATAGCCTTGTTTGCTATGAAGAGAGGATCGGAGTTTTTGGAGAGACACACAGGGATAGAGGCTTGAGAGGATCGAAGCTTGGCAGAAGATCGGAGTTTTGAAGAGCGAGAGCTTTGAGATAGGGCATCATCAAAATCGATCGAATCCAGGCAGAAGGATCATCAAGAGAGAAAGCACGACTCTTCAGCGAGCTTACTGAGTACTAGCCGCTCTTCGCCTACCTCCTCTTTGAGAGTTTTGGTAGACGGAGCTGAGTTACTCTTTCTACCGACCGAAGAGAAACCCCCGACGGTCCAGGACGGTCATCTGGTCAACGGAGAACAAGATTCACTCTCCATCGCCACACGAAGAACCCAGCTTTAAACAAAGGAAGATTCAGACATCCTCCCTCCCTTGTAACTGGAAAAGAGGAAAGAGTAGTTCTTTTGGTTGTAATCGTTTCGCTTGAATTAAGGAAATCTTTTTACAGCTAAAACCACTTTCTCCGACCACCAAACCTTTTCCGGCCCCTACAAGAGATGGCGACTCCGCTGGGGACTACCTTCGTTACTGACGAGCGCACCGTGGTGCAAGATGACGTTCTCCGTAAGGGAAAATGGTCGAATCCCTCGTCGTCGAGTTCGACCAGGCGAAGTATGAAGAGTTCCTCTCTTCTGGCTCCAAGAGCCCAAAGACCCGCGTCTGCCGCAGGATCTCAAGTGGACAGCCCCCTGAAGCCCAATCTGAGGCTCTGTCGGGTGCTCCTGCTGCCTATTGTGCCAAGCTTGGTTCACGCGCCAACGCCTCTCCGAAAGCCCGCGTAACCTCAGACTCCTCTGCTACGATCAACCGCGCCGCGCAGAACACACGCGCCAACGCCTCTCTGAAGGCCCGCGTGGTCCCCGGCACATCTACTGGTGCGATCGACCGTGTCGCACAGAACGCCCGCGTCAGCGTCTCTCAGGAGACCCGCGTGGCAAACACCCCTGGTTCTACAAACCAGGAAGTTGTTGGCTTCTCTCTTCCTCCACAACGCAATCGGAATGCCGAGCGTCGACAGAGAAGACGCGCGCGTCAACACTCGGTCGGAACCGTTGGTTTTCTGACTGGGGTTGAACGCAGCGTACGATCCGATGCCTTGCCCGCACCTCGTCCAGTGCGAGAGGTCCGTGTTTGGCGACCCAAACGCGAGACTCCCCAAGTTGAGCCCTCTAAAGACCAACTTGTCAAACGCCAAAGCGAAGCTTCTGCGTCTCGTCAAACGCAAGAAGCACGCGCCCATAGGCGTGGGGCCCAGCAGCCCACTCTCTCCCAAGTCTCTCTGCTCCAACGCAGCAGACAGCAACGCGAAAGTCGCGTCTCATATCAACAGAGACGCCAGACGCGCGTGACGCAGCCGCGACGCAACAGCCGCGTTTCTGAAACCTGTGTCCAGGCTGAACAGCACATGACTGTCTCCCGTCGTCGACGTTGCGAGACCAGTTTCTTTAATCCCCCTCCCACAGATTTGAGGGAGTATTTGACAAGGAAGAGGAGTGCCAATCAGACCACTTCTCCATGCTGCTGTCAACAGCTCATCCAGATGCTCTCTGGATGCCATTGCGAGTCAGGCGTGCACCAGCCGTCTTTAATTAGACAGCTGACCCTGATTCCCCCATCAGCCAAGAGAAGACGCTCCCACAGGAGGAGAACCTTCTCAGATGTTGAATACCCGGAGCTTACTGCAAACATGACTAGCAGGAGTAAGGGGAAACAAATTGCAGTCAGCCCAGATGACTCCGAGTCTGACTCTGTACCGGAAGGAGTGTATCAACACACTCGCACCCGGACGGGGGCCATTCCCCAATTGACTATAATGCCTTAGCCCGCGGCATTAGAACGGGTGATTCTCACTCTGCTGTAGTGGGGTCGCAGGCTTCAAACTCTTCCGTCGAGAAGGAGGCTTCCGCCTACATGGCAGACACTCCTGAGGAGACGACCAGGCGTTTAGAACAGACGCAGAAGCACCAGATGGATATAATCGCCTCTCAACAGAGATCCATTGACTCCCTCAAGCATATGCTTGAGAAATTGCTTGAAGAAAGAGCGAGATCTCCTCCTAGACGACCGAAGGGGAAAGGGAGAAAAGGAGAAAGCCCACCCTCCGAATCTTCTGACGAGACACGACGATCTACCTCGGATGTGTCCAAGCCCTCGTCGCAGGCAAGAAGCGACCAGACCCCGGGAAAGGCTCATGCTAAGAGAATGAGTCAACTAGAGCAGCGCCTCGAGGCCCTTACCAACCGTAAAGGCCTCCAAGAAGCTGGAGTAGTCCGGCCCTATCCGGCCGAGTGGGACTTAGTCCCGTACCCTCCTAAGTTCAAGGCTCCAACTCTCCAGGCATTCGACGGGAAGGGGTCGCCCAACCAGCACATCTACTACTTCAAATCCCAGACCGGGAATGTGGTAGATAACGATGCCATCCTGGCGCGACTGTTCATCGGCACCCTGAAAGGGTTGGCCTTTGAATGGTTCATGAAGCTCCCCGAAGGTTCCATCAAGAACTGGGGTGACTTGGAGAAGCTGTTTCTAACACGCTTCTTCGAAGATGATTCGGAGGTCACAATGCCTACCCTTTTAGCTACAAAACAGCGAAAGGGAGAGTCCGTCAAGTCTTTCGTAGAAAGATTTCGGAACATGGCACTCCGATGTCCAAGCGGCATGACCCAGGCCACCCTGGTGGAAACATGTCGCCATAATCTCCAAACCTCACTCCTTGCTCAAATAGGAGTTGCTGAAAGCCGCACCTGGAAACAATTAGTCCAGCAAGGTGAACAGGCTGAGGAGATTGTCGCCCGCGTCAGAGCGGAAGAAGGCAAGCCCAGGCCAGAGAGGTCGACAAGGCGTGCACCAGACACATCCCTCCAAACCAAGCGGAAGGATAATTTGGCGACGGAGACCAAATCTCCCACCAAACCTCAAACAGGCAGGGCAAGTGGCTCTTCAAGCCAGCCACGCCCCAACAAGCAGTATTCCTTCAAGGAGGAACACGTCGATTCGCTCTTCAAGCTACTCAACAAGAGCGATCGACTGAAGCTCCCTGAAATTAGGCGCCCGGAGGAGGTCGGCAAGACCGACAATCCCACCTACTGCTTATACCACAGGATGCTCGGACATCCTACCAAAAGCTGCTATGTCTTTAAGGACATCCTTCAAGCTCTGATTGACGCGGAGGTATTAAAACTCCGACCGGAGCAGAAGAAGATGACGGCCAACATGACGTCGATTCTCCAGTTTGGGACACGACCCCCGACACCCGTGGGGGTAATCTCTGTCCCGAAAGGAGAACTGAGGGTGGTCAACACAGACCCTCATCAGCAACAGGAGAAAGGCTTGGTACCCGTCTCTACACCTCGAGGGGAAATCATGTGGGTCCACCCTGACCTCGTCGACGAGCAACAATGGACGACTGTGACCAACAGGAAGTCCAAAGGCAAAGGGAAGGCTTCATCTTGCCATGTGATATGCGCCTCTTCTCGAGAAGCGGACACTGATGTTCCCTCGCTGACTGACTCAGAAGAGGAAACAATAGTCCTGGCCGCAGAGCCCAGCCAACCTACGGCAGGGACCCGTTCAGGACAGGCATACTTGAAGCAGTACGGCGAGACATCAGCGGCTTCTCCGCAACCAGCCGTGGAACCAGCCAAGCCCTCCTCTAAACAGCCTGGGGAGAAGCAGAAAGAAACTCGGTTTTCTCGAGTTCTTGCGAAAGGTGTAACAGAAGGATCCTCGACACCTTACCGCTTCGACGTCTTGGCTCAACTAGCCAACATCCCGGCACGCATTACCTTGTATGAGCTCCTGAGGCTATCAAAGTCAACCAGAGAGGCTCTACAAGAAGCTCTGGCAAATGCTGAGGTCTTTATGACCCGCGTGCCAAAGGAGGAAGATGAAGAGGATTGCCTCCACACCTCCCCAAATGCTCCCTGCATCACCTTCACAACAGATGACATGCAGGTTAAAGGGAAGCATGACCGACCCCTATACTTCACAGGGTATATTGGGTCATCCGAGGTGAACCGCATCCAGGTAGACCCAGGGTCCGCGCTGAGCATCATACCTCGCCGGGTTATGCAGTTTCTAGGCATTCCTACCCATCGTCTGAGCCCTACCCAGACGACTATTTACGGGTTCAATGCCAACAGCTCCCGCCCGATGGGGAAGATCAAGCTCAAATGCCAGATCGGGAGCCTTAAGTCAGAAGTGACGTGTTACGTCATTGACGCGGACACTTCCTACAACCTGTTGCTGGGACGACCATGGATTCACCGCAATTCCATCGTTCCCTCTACTCTCCACCAAGTCATGAAATACATTGATGAGAGTGGACAGGTCCGAACGTTGATTGCCGAAAGGCATCCGTTTAAAGGGGTTGAAAATTATTTCACGGACTCCCTCTTATATCAGGATCCGGAGGAGACTAATGAAACCCCACAACCAGAGGAGCCAGACTCTGGTAATGAAGCTGACGTTGAGCCTGAGAAAGAAGAGTGCCTGTGGAGTTGGAGCCCATTGTAAAGAGCACTAATAAGCTCGATGTTGATACCACCGACGATGCAGGTGGTTGGTACATTAATGAAGATTTAGACTTTGCGTATTTCCCTGTGTATGTTTCCGATTCAATACCGTCGGATACCACTACCGACATGGACGATGACCTCTGGTCGGCAATAGATGCCTTGACATCTTTGCATGTACCGGTGAAATCATCCTTCGGGACATACCAAGATAATGGTGACGCGCAAGAGTCTGTATTCATGGTTCCAGCCGGACGAAAAGGCCAAAGACCAATACTTTTTGGGCGAATCGCATCTGAACCTATACCCCACGAAGAATCGGAAGGTGAGGATGAATCCCCTCAGTTCGATCATTATCAACCAAGAACGCTCAAGATGATGAAGCGCATGGGGTATGATCTAACCAACAGGCCTGGGTTGAACTTCGGAAAAGGAAGAAGAACACTGCTTCGATCCTTTGTACCGAAAGGGAAAACCCCTGATTACTATCATCGGACGCGCCGGGGGTTGGGCTATGTATCAACTCCAGTGCCATCAGCCTCTGATTCGGAGAGACTGTCAAGTCATGACTGCTCATCAGACACGTCGTCATGGGAATCAGATGTCAGTGTCGGCAACATCTTCAAAGGGCTTTCAGTAAACATGGTTTCGACAAGCCATCTGGAGGATGAAGATGAAGAAATGATCCAATCTGATACAGATCCTTGGATCAGACATTTGAATGCTCTTTGGGACATCCGCTTTGAACAGCGTGAGCCACCCACAGAAGACAAGGTTGTTCAAGTCAACCTAGGAGATGAAGACAATCCTAAACCCATCTTCATAAGTGACGGCCTGTCGCCTCCAGAGAAGAAGGATTTAATATCTCTTGTACAAGAGTATATAGATGTCTTCGCCTGGAATTATGAGGACATGCCTGGACTTGATCCTCAAGTGGCTATGCATCGCCTCAACATCAATCCGGACATGAAGCCCGTTAAACAACAGCAGCGACGGTTCCGTCCAGAGATAATGGAGGCAATCCAATCAGAAGTCAGGAAGCTTATTGACTCCGGCTTTATCAGGGAGGAACAGCATCCCGACTGGGTAGCCAACATCGTCCCCGTCGCCAAGAAGAACGGGAAGATCCGGATCTGCATCGACTTCCGTGATCTAAACGAGGCCTGCCCCAAAGACGAATTCCCATTGCCAATCACAGATGTCATGATTGACAATACTTGTGGATTCGAGCGAATGTCCTTTATGGACGGGTTCTCAGGATATAATCAAATCAAGATGTATCCCGATGACGAAAAGCACACCTCCTTCAGGACACCTCTAGGGGTATATTGCTACACCGTCATGCCCTTCGGTCTGAAAAATGCGGGGGCAACCTACCAAAGGGCCATGAATGCCATTTTCCATCGGCAGATACGCAAAACGGTGGAATGTTATGTCGACGACATTGCGGTGAAAAGCCGCACTAAAGGTGATCACATAGCAGACCTGAGGGTGGTCTTCGACATCATGCGGGCTCATCAATTGAAGATGAACCCCACCAAGTCCTTCCTGGGGGTAGCCAGTGGCAAATTCCTAGGGTTTGTCGTGACTTCCACAGGAATCCATTTGGATCCGGAGAAAGTCCGCGCTATCCAAGAGATGCAACCCCCCAAAAGCCTCAAGGAGCTCAGAGGATTACAAGGACGATTGGCATATATCCGCAGATTCATTTTAAATCTCTCCGGGAGATGCCAACCCTTCGCTAAGCTGATGAAGAAGGGCGTTTCGTTCATTTGGGACGACGCTTGCCAGCAAGCATTTGAGGAGATCAAGCACTACCTCACCCAACCACCAGTCCTGGCAGCTCCGGTATCCGGAAAGCCTTTCCTGGTGTACGTCCGATCAATGGATCATTCTTTGGGAGCTCTACTAGCTCAGAATGATGACCAGGGGCGAGAACAAGCAATCTACTACCTAAGTAGAACGATGATCGGAGCCGAACATCGGTACAACCCGATCGAGAAGGAATGTTTGGCACTGGTGTTCGCCATTCAGAAAATGCGACACTATCTGGTGGGCCAAACCATAAATGTCATATCCAAAGTCAACCCCCTGAGGTTACTTATGACAAAGCCTTCTTCACTAAATGGCCGGCTGGCAAAATGGGCCATATTGCTATCACAATATGAGATGCATTTTCTGCCACAAAAGGCTATTAAGGGACAAGCGGTGGCGGACTTCTTAGCTGAACACCCAGATCCCAGGGCAGCCAAACTCTACGAGGATCTCCCAGACGAGGTCACCGAAGCCTGCCTGACCCAGACATTGTTCGAAGGACAAGTATGGCAACTTTTCTTCGATGGCGCATCAAGAACAAGCTCTAGGGGACATACAGTTGCGGGGGTAGGAGTAGTACTCGTCTCCCCACAAAATTACGTGATTCCCCGAGCTATCTCGTTAACCGAGCCCTGTTCCAACAATGTGGCGGAATACAACGCTCTTTTGATTGGGATGCAATTCGCCGATGAGATTGGCGTTAAAAATCTCGAGGCATACGGTGATTCTAAACTCATCGTCAGCCAAGTTCGCGGAGAGTATGAGGTCAGGCATGAAGATCTAGTACCCTACTACAACGCGACAATCCACATGGCCGAGAGGTTTTCAAACTTCTACATCGACCATGTACCGCGCAAGCAAAATGCGCATGCAGATGCACTTGCATCCCTTGCTGCCTCCTTAGCTCTTCCAGCTGGAGCAATGGAGAAGGTATTCGTCTATAGCCACGACCTATACTGCCCAAAAAGTCCCCTCGGAGACTACCAGAGGTCAACGGGAGATCGTCGCGGTAAGGAAACACTTGAAGTGTCAACCGATCCAGAACTTAAAGACTGGCGATTCCCCTACATTGATTTTGTCTTGTACGGCATCTTGCCCGAAGACACCAGGGAGGCGGCTGCCATCCGAAGGAAAGCCTCCAAATTCTACTACAATGCGATTTCGCGAACATTGTATCGTCGATCGCATGACGGGATCCTGCTCCGATGCCTCTCATCAAAAGAAGCCCAAGGAGTATTGAAAGAAGCCCACGATGGTACTTGTGGAGCTCATCAACCTGGCCCGAAGCTGGCAAACCGACTCCAAAGATTGGGTTACTATTGGCCCAAGATGGTTGCCGAGGCTGTTGCCTATGCCAAAAGATGTCACGCCTGTCAAATACATGGCGATTTCATCCATCAAGCACCAGGATACCTCCACTCTACGACCTCTACCTGGCCGTTCGAAATGTGGGGGATGGACGTGGTTGGTCCTATCAGCCCACCATCATCAAAGGGACATCGGTTCATCCTAGCGATAACCGATTACTTCTCAAAGTGGGCCGAAGCTATCCCTTTGAAAGAGGTGAAATCTTCTAACGTGATCAAGTTCGTGAAACATCACGTTATTTACCGTTTCGGCGTACCTCGGCGAATTGTCCATGACAATGGACCCCAGTTCATCAGCCAGGCTTTCCAGAGATTCTGTGCTAAGTTCAGAATCCAGAGTGTGTCATCAACGGCCTACTATCCGCCCGCTAACGGCCTCGCAGAAGCTTTCAATAAGACTATTGGCAAGCTTCTCAAGAAATTCGTCTCGAAAAGTCAACGAGACTGGGACGATAAGTTGGGCGAATGCTTATGGGCCTATCGCACAACAGTGCGAACCCCGACAAAGGCCACGCCATTTTCCTTGGTGTACGGATGTGAAGCCGTGCTTCCCCTGGAGATCCAAATTCCATCTCTACGCGTCGCCTTGACAGCGGAGATGACGACAGAGGAGAAGCATCGACAGCGACTCCAAGAATTGGAAGCCTTGGACGACAAGCGTCTGCAGGCCCAACAACAAATCGAGCTTTACCAAGCTCGTATCACCAGAGCCTTCAACAAGAAAGTCAAATCGCGAACTTTCAGGAAAGGCGACCTCGTCTTAGCCGTCCGAAGACCCATGGTCATGACACACAAGACGAAAGGAAAATTCCAACCCAAATGGGAAGGACCGTTTGTAGTAGAGTCAGTCTACTCAAATGGATCGTATCGCCTCATAACCTCAAATGGCGATACACTTATGATGCCAATCAATGGCAAATTCCTGAAGAAATACTATCCCTAGATGGCATTCTTCCACCGATCAAGTTAAAGATACACCTCTGATCAAACATCCGACGCCCTTGACGGCTAAGGATAGAAGAAAATGTTGGCTTTTAAGTCCAACATAAGTCTTCGACAACTCATCATGCTGAGGGGAATAGCATGGCTAGCCCAACTCAAACGGTAGTTGGTAAAGGCATGACAAACCCGTTGACAGCTGAGGATTTGCTAAAAATCCTAAGGGACACGTCCCCATTTGATCCGACGCCTCCGACGGCTAAGGATAGAAGAAAATGTTGGCCTTTAAGCCCAACATAAGTCTTCGACAACTCATCATGCTGAGGGGAATAGCATGGCTAGCCCAACTCAAACGGTAGTTGGTAAAGGCACCTCAAATCCGTTGACAGCTGAGGGTTTGCTAAAAATCCACCTAAGTGGATTTGATTCCACTCTTCCCTCCAAAAATCCCTTACCAATTCTCATCCATAGAATGGTAGGACCACAAAATGCAATCATTACCATGTTAACACTATACCTCTGGTAATGAATACTCTTTGTCGAGTACAAACCTGGCTTGTTAACTCTGCATAGAGTAACAAACTCTCAATTTTGCCAAGTTAACACTATACCTCTGGCACCTCAAATTCCACTTGTCAATTCTCATCAATAGAATGACAGGTCCTCAAATTGCTCCTATCGCAAGCAAATTCTTGTCAAGTTAATATCACACCTCTGACAAAACTACTGTTTAAGTTAACATTACACCTCTAAGCAGTACATCGAGTGCCTGTCAAGTTAATATCACACCTCTGACAGTTACCTTTCCTCGACTTCCTTGTCCAAGCCGAGATGAACGATGCCAAGTTAACACTACACTTCTAGCATCCGAGTCATTGCTAAGTTCAACAATACACCTATGGCTATGACCTTTCCTCGACTTCTTTAAGCCGAGACGACTAATGCCAAGTTCAACATTACACCTCTAGCATTTCTATCACTGTTAAGTTAAACATCACACCTATGACAGTGACACCCTCAGTTTTCCCAAATAAAACTGAGATGCTGATGAGTTAGGTTAATATCACACCTCTAACTCACATCCTTGTCAAGTTAATATTACACTTCTGATAAGACTACTTCTAAACCGTTAAGTTAATATCACACCTCTAACGGTAAAAATCTTACTAGATTCCCCACGAGTCTAGTTTCATTTGATATTCTCCCCAACCGAGTATCAAATTCATTTTGGAGGCAGTGTTGGTTAACATTACACCAATAAACAATGCTTCCATCAAAATCCCCAGCTGATCTTAAATCAAGTCAATCCCAAATCCTTGATAAAAGTTCACCTTATCTGGGGGTACGCGCTCCACTCGTCACTTTCTTTTATAAAGTGGCGGGTCCACCAAAATTATTCTTTAGCTTCTAAAGCAAAACGTTCAAGACAACAGAAAGAAGCAAAAAGAAAAGTGTCACTTTTATTCATATCCAGACACATGAAAGTGATACAAAACGCTCTCTTATACAATAAGATTGAGTGTTACAATTAAGGAGTACAAAGAAGTCCCTCTCTCTCTCTGAGGCCGTACTCACTCCTTGAAACCGCATCTGATCCCAGGTGCACAATTGGAGCCGGTTGCACTTTGATGCGTGACGCCAACTTCGAAAGCGCCCTAGCTGACCAAACCAAGAGCAATGGTGTTCTTGAGGTCCAGTGGCAACAGAAGGTCCTGCAACCCTTCGTTCAGGCGCGTCTCTTTCCCTAGTAGACTATCCAACAAACATGGAGTCACTCTTGGGGTGAGAGCAGAAGTTTAGGAGTCATCACAAAGGATGCCACCCTCCACTCGGTCCAGCGGCAGCAGAGAGTCCTGCATTCATCACCATCCCTTTCCCCAGCAGGCCATCCAACGGACTGTCCTTGATGTCACTTCTGGGGTAGGGAGAGGAAGAGGATCCATCCGCCACCGCAACCGCCGGACCACCCTCGCCGATACTCAGCCTATCCGTCTCTTGCACCAGATCTGAAGAGACCTTGGCGAGGGTTGGGTCCTCGTCAGAGATGTAATATACTCTCTTATAGGTGACGAGGACCATAATATATTCTCTCATAGGTGAAGGTTGAACGAGTTCGCCGACCGAAGTATTCTTCCAAGGGCCCAGCAAGCCTGCAAGGAACAAAAAGAGAGAATTAGAACAATCTGCAGCTTAGTGTAAACAGAGAAAAACTAAGTCAGCAGAGGCAAACGCGGGAGTGATCCACGCAGTTAGCCAAATGCGGGAATGATCCATGCAGTCTACCAAGACGCAGGAATGACACGCGCAGCAAGCCAAACTGTTGCGTCAGCAGAGACAAACGCGAATCAAAACGCGGTCCCATTCTGTGCCTAGGTCAAAGAGCACAAACGCCGAAAAGGCACAGACGCCGAAAATTACCATCTCCATGAACAGGAGTTGCAAGGTGCGGGTCTGAAACCTTTTTTGGAATTCGTCCAAGGCATTGGCCATGAAACGCGCTAAGGCATAAGCCATAAAACGCGCCAACACCAAGGGCCAAAGATTCCTGCACGCGCGTCCGGAGAAGTTCAGGTCCATGGTACAAATTCCAGAAGGAATGCACCAATGCAGACTTCATGAGGGGGTCCAGATGACATGAAGCCAAGGTACAGGCCATGGTGAATCTAAAATGTCATGGTGAAACGAACGGCATACCCGTGGAGACCTCCGTCAAGAGTTGTACTCTCTGCACCAGGACGCAAACGCGGTCACCGGGCAAAGAGTTGTTTTCTCCTAAAGAGACCAAACAGGAGCTTAAAAGCCCTGGGTCATCTTCAGAGCCATCCTCATCCATGGACACAATTCTCTGAGGAAGATGAAAGTTCTCAAAGCGCTCTCTCAAAAAACAAAATAGTCCAAAGGCAGGATTGAAGGGAGAAAGGGCGCCCTATTTATAGGCAGCTCCTGATAACAGCGGTTAATGGCCCCGTAATCTGAACCGCCGGCATTAATAACTGCACAACTGCCAAGATCCAATAAAGGCCGGACGCGTGTAACGCTGCTTCGAGAACCGCCGCTGGCGCTGATCTCCAACCGCCCGCACTGGTTTCTCATTTAAGAGAATCAATACTCAAGCCCAATCAGCAGCCGACGCATGGACAACTGCTTCGGGAAACAAAGCGGAAAATCCGCATCTGACGTTTAAAGATCACACCAAATCCCTATGACAGGCTGTATGTAACGCCTGGGAGTTTACACCCAGACGCGGATTGAAGAACTATCCACCCATCCGCGTCCCAGAAAGATGCCTGCGCGAGTCAAAGTCGCGTCCCCTCAGAATTAAGGGAAAGGCATAAGGCTGCGTCTCCCGCGTCTGCCTGATCCGCTTCCTTCTTCGCAGAAGCAGATCCGCGTTATTCAGAGCCGCGTCTCCCTGAACGAATGCCGCGTCTCATGAAACAATGATGGCCACGTCTCCCTATGGATTGATGCTACGTCTTGTCAAAAGGACTTAGTCCTGCCTAAGTTCTCATGAACTAAGAACCGCGTCTCACCCTGTGATTGACGATGCGTTCGGAGGCCGCGTTTTCACTCTATGCTGCGTCTCATCAAGAAGACCGCGTTCCGATTTGTGATTGACGCCGCGTCTCATCAAAAGGACTTAGTAGAATCTAAGTTCTTATGAAATGATGACCGCGTCTCACTTTATGATTGACGCTGCGTCTCAGTAAAAGGACTTAGTAAAATCTAAGTTCCGGTAGACTGATGACCGCGTTTCACCCTGTGGGATTAATGCCGCGTCTCGCCAAGACCGCGTCCCATTAAAAGAACTTAGTCCTACCTAAGTTCAGTAATCACGACTGGTGATCAAGAGTTGGACTCATCCACAACAAGACAAAGAAATTGGGACAAAAGCTTTAAAGAAAACTTTTATTATACCAAAAAATGATAGAAGTGGATACAAACACTCTTAATAGAGTGTCCCTTTTCTTTACAAAAAAAAAAAGAAGGCTAAATGTCCTGGTTCACCAAGGAACGGATTTGTTCCCTAAGGCGGTGAATCTCATGCTGGCGCGTCCTTTCAGCCTCCATGATAGCCCGGTCCCGCAGCTCCGCCTCAGATAAGAAACTTCTGGCAGACAGTTGCATCCGCAGAGAGTCCACCCTGGAAGATTGCAGAGACAGACTCTCTTCAGCTCGCGCCGTAGCGGCCCGTTGCTCCTCAAGCTCCTTTTTGAGGGAGACAAGTTTCTCCTCATTTAGTGCAAGAACAGCTTCCGCCTTGGCAATAATGTCCCGAGTTCTGAGGATGACCTGCTCCGTGCTCTGCACACTGAGCTCAGATTCCCTCGAATCTCCGGCTAATTTTTGAAATTCAGCCTTGGAATATTTAAGGTCACGGATCTCGGCAGTAATCTGCGCCTCCGCCTCCTGTCGCTCCCGTTCCTGAGCAGCTAGGAGCCTAGTCAGGATGGCCTGGGCCTCGCCGGAAGAACCTGCATCTTCCAAAGATTCCAGCTCCCGCAGGTTATCTCCAAGTTGCTCTACCACCCGCAAGCATGCCCTGGCAAGTGAAGGGCCTCCCGCCAATTCGACGCTCACGGCCATATTTTCAAGAAGCCTCTGGGCGAACTGGAAGGTGCTGTGTCCACGGAAGATGAGATCAATACATGATCCCATCGAGGTGAAGAATTGTTGCACCATCTGACGTGCCAGATCCCCCATGTCTTCACCACCTAAGAAGCTTCCCGACCCTTTTTCTGTCACGGGACAAGGGATATAGGGCGGGTCTTCTCGCACAAGAGCCGTGCCAGCCGTCGATGTGGCCAGAACAAGACTACCCACTGGCGCTTCCTGGAGCGCTGCCTCTGCAGGAGCTTCCACGACCAAGGAAGGAGCTGTAAGCACAACCTCTTCAGAAACTCCCACCGAGGATTGAGCTGTGTGGCCTTCTGGAAGGGTGCTGATCGTCAGACTCCCCACCTGAGCCCCCTCAGTCAGAGCTGCCTTACTAGGTTCGAGGTCCGGAGGCGTCGAGTCCTGTAGAATGGGGGTCTCCCCAGCTTCAGCAGTAGCCTTCTTCACCAGCGGAGTGAGAGCCTCCTCAGCCTCAATGGTTGTTTCCCCTCCTGGCAAAGGGGAAGGCTCCCCAACTTCAACAGCTGCCCCCTCCAAGGTTATCTCAGCGGCCGAAGCCTCAATCCCCTTGGGCTGGGTCAACTCTGTTTCCATCGCCTCGACATGCGAAGTTGTACCTTCAGCAGGGATTATCGCCAGCGGTAACGCAGTCGATGATTCACCCTCATGTTGTTCCTCCTCCGAGACGTCAAAGAATCCGCCCTGATCAGGAAGAGCGGGTTCATCGCCATAGTCGACTTTATCTTCAAAGTCACTTTCTTCCGATGACGAAGAAGACGATAGCGCCACGCGAGGAAGCTCCGCAACAGGAGCCTTACCCCCAATCACTCCAGTGGTAGGACTAGGGTCGACTGCCCGAGGATTGGAAATAAAGACACTAGGAGACCCCGGTTGCTGTACCTCGTCTCTCCCTTCATGAGCAGAAGGAGACTCGCCCATTATGTCAACCTCTGGTGACTCGGTATCACCAGCAACAAGGGGTCGCTCAACAAGCTCCCCTTCCTCCACGGTCTCGCTGCGTGACCTAGGAGCACGGACCAAGCTTGAAAAATCTTCATCTTCCAGCGGTTCCTCAACTCTAACAGGGACACCTTCAGGAGGAACCTCAACTCCAGCAGAGATAGCTCTGGATTGAGAGACTTCAGCTCTGGATTGAGAGACTTCAGCCGTTAAGTCCCTCCGAGCCTTTTTTGGGGCAGGCTCAACTACAGAAGCGGAGCGCCGACGACGCTTCCTCGCCAATTGCTTCGACCTCCTTGCCGGTCGCGGCTCCACTCTCATTGCTGGTGGCTCCGCCCTCGTCGCTTGCGGCTTTGCCATTGCCGGTCGCGGTGCCGCCCTCACTACTGGGGGCTCCCTCCTCGATCGTTTCTCGACCTCCCTCTGAGCTTTCAGGTACTGGTCGAGGAGTTTAGTACGTTTACTGGATTCAGACCTCTCCTCGAGACTGGCATTGATACTCTCAAGACATGAAGACTCCGGAATAAGATCTGGCGTCTGGCCGGCTTGGGAGTACCAAGTACAGAAGCTGAAACTCATACGGCACTTAGGCGCCTCGTCGGGTAGATGGAATGTTGCTCCCGTCCCTCCAGCCACACTGTAATACCAAGCCCGAGCGCCTTCGAACAGGTTCCCGTCAAAGGCAAGTTGAGCATTGGGATTCCCGACGTAAAGCTGATCATAGCCAAATTGTCGGGCAAAACGACTTGGCATATACGGTTCGATAGTGCAGGAAGTTCCTTGGCGAAACAGCACATATCCTGGTCGTATATGAATCAACCACCAGAAGGCTCCAGCAGGCAATTGCGAGAAGTCATCCCGCCCAGCGACATCCGTGAACAGCTCCCCGGGGGCTGCATCTTGAACCTCTGGAAAGCAGCGGTTGAGCTGGTAGTTGGCGGCACAGGAAAGACGCTTCCTAATGTAATACAAGTAGGTGTCATGCCACTCTGAACGTTCCAGCCGCTGCACAAATGGGATATGATCCACGCTCCCACGCGCTGCCGTCATTAGAGACGGGCAATGCATCACGTACCAAGCCATGAGGTACGTGTAAGGCAGCTCAATTCGCGGGTTGGGATGCTTCACCGTCGGGTTCCCCTCTGAGTCGGTATACGGCTCCCCACGAGAATTAGCAGTCTTTGGGGGTCCGCAGAAGCTCTTGGTCAACACCCGCAGCCCGCTTTGAATACCAGCCACCACGGCGGGAAGAAGGGCTATGGGGTGGCCATGAGCCAAGAGTACCGCCGGGTACACCACATCTGCCACAATAACTTCATGTGGTAGCGTGGGCACCACACACCTCTTCAGCCACAACATCAGGAAGCCCGCCAACAGCGCCTGATCAGAAATAGGGGTCCGGGCTTGATGGTGAAAACTCTCAAAGACCAAGTCAGGGTCGAAGCCGTCCTCGTTCGACTCCGTGGTGTAGAACTTGTCAGAAGCTGCGTCGATCCTGTCTTCAACTTCCCCACCAGAACTAGGAGCTAGTCGGATTACTGGGAGATCTTTATTGCTGACATTATTAAACAAATAATCAGCCCAGGATAGTTGCTTGACGCCTCCTGACCTCCAGGCAGTTGTCTGACCACAGATGTAGAAATGGCACATCACCTCCCAGTAGGTCTCGTACACTTGAGGAGATTCTTTTTCCAAAAGGCGCAGCTCCCTGGTGGTTGGGACAAATTCCTCGTAAGGAATATCCCCTGACGACAACCCGGAGACCTCATACAATTCGTGTAGGGCAAGGCCCATCTCTCCAACCGGAGTAAAGAATGTCCCCGTCCGAGGATTGTAGCGCTCCAGAATCCCAAAGAAGTTATGGGAACTCATCGGGACGCCCCACTGCACGGCCCTGACTGCTGGGTACAGCCCCACACGCTTCAGTGGCCCCTCAAGATTGGTAAGGACAAAACCCACCATCCTACCCCACCAGTAATTCTCTGGAGAATGGACCCATCCATACGTACGGAAGTCGACAGGATAGTCACCCCCTGCTTCTATGAAGGAATTGAGGAAGGTGGTAGCAAGCTCCGGGATCTCTCCAATTGGGATTTCAGGCTTGGACGACGCAGGGAACAGTCCGACAACTGACCCGTCATGACTATCATGGCGGTCTACCTTTTGGAGGCCAAAGTCACCAAGGGCGATCTCAGGGATATACTGGGAAATGTCCCATTCCATCTTTCGGGGAACAGACATGTGTTGAAAGTAGGACATCGGGAACATCCTCTCCATGTCTGGAAGAAAGAATCTTCCGCCCTTTATCTCACGGAGCCATTTATAAGTCCCCTCAGACACACGACGGCCATCGTCATAGATATGATCCCCAAAGAAGAAGGCAGGCTTCTCCAACCTGACACCGTCATCCGTTTTGAGCGCGGCATCGGTCATAAGTGCCCGGAAGGTTCTCCTGTTAACATTAGAGAGCCTGCGATCCAGCAACTGGTCAGCAGTCACGGGGACACTCATTCTTTGCACAAAGGTCAAGCCCCGGTCGGCACCACCCACTCGGCCGAAATGGTGCATCTTGGCAAGTGAACCTGAAACATGCGGCACTGCAAAAGAAAAAGACACTTGGTCAGATACTTTGCCAAAAATAAGGGAAGACGCTAAGTGTTCATAATTCAAAACGCAGCCGAGACATTGGACGCAGGAATTTTTCGAATCCGCGTCCAGACCTGCAAAGCTGCGTTCTACAAACCAAGACTTATGAAAATTCGAAGTACTTGGACTCAAACGCCAGATTCTACAAAATCGGCGGTTGAAGACACAGAACACAAGGATCAAATCCGCGTTCTGCAAACCAAGACTTGTGAAATTTCAAAGTGCTTGGACTCGGACGCCAGCGCCTGATGGCACAAAACGCGGCACAGAACGCATGGATCAAATCCGCGTTCTACAAATCGCGTCCAGAGACCTTCACAATTAGAAATATTCTAAGTGAAGGACCCAGAGTGCAGAGTTCACCAACGTCGGATCATCAGGCCCGCGCCCCGGTTATCATCTCAAGGACAGCGTCCGAGAATCAAACACGATCTTGTGTTAAAGGTTCTTAGGGTTCTATGAACATGTTTTAATGGCGGAACCCACACCGAAGGTGCATTTTTACCTCGGAAAACACCCTCCTGCGCAGAGGAAGCATCTCTCTCAGCCTCGGCGACGGTCGCCCTTGAGGTTGATGCAGTCGGTTTCGTCTTGGGAGCCATTGAAAATCAAGAAATCCGAGCGAGGAGATTAACAAGAGAAGAAAGTTCTTTTTCTCAGAGAATGCGTTCGTTCGGAGAAGAAGATACATCTCTCCAACTGTTGCCTTTTATAGGCACGGAGATTCGCGAAGATACGCAGCGTTTGGCCCAATAAACGCTGCAGCGAATCGCTGCCTGACGCGTGGAGCCAAATCATTGTTTGAACAGGGAAGATCATGCGTCGCGACCCCGCCACAAGTCAGAAGTTGACACGTGGAGCAGTTCATTTAATGAACCGGGGGATCCGCGCGCCAAAAGGCGAAATCTCGCCTTTTTCCCCAGGCCAGCTGGCGGCGTAATCATGATATGGCACAGGCGCACGCCCCAAAGTGCGCGGCTCTTCGGTAGACATGCCCCGTCAGCGTCAGCATAAATGCACCCAGAAAATCGCGTCTGCCTTATGAAGATCGGTCGCGTTCTCATCGCCAAAAGGTCGCGTCTCGCTAAGAAGTCGCGTCTTTAAAGCAGTTTCTGCTTTTTCAAAAAGGAACCTGCGTCCAGTCTCCTGCTTCTACAAGCCAGTTCAACAGTACACTGACGCAAACAGACAACCAACCACTCCCGGTCAAAAGCGCACCCATGACAGACTAAAAGCAATCGGGGAGGTCTAGACTGTGTATCTAGACACTCAAACACGATCAACTCTGACGGCTTCAAAGAGTTCAACAGTACACTCACGAAGACCAATTCCAGATAAGATCAAACCCGAAGCATCAACAGTCCAGTCATAAAACGCGAACACGGCTAAAGATCCAAAGTATTCCGAAATCCATCCATTCAACTGCGGAATATCAGAAACTTTGGAGGGGGTTCTGTAGGCTGTCTAAAAATGACTAACAGATCAGCCATTAAGGAAGCAGAGTCTCAAGCTCTAGACGCGAGAAATCGATGCTCGCGTCTCAGCATCAAGGCACGTCGGCCCGACGCCCGCGCCTCAGCATCCAGACGTGAAGGCCCGAAGCCCGCGTCTCAAACTTCAAGGCGCGTTTGGCTCGACGCCCGCGTCTCAAACTTCAAGGCGCGTTTGGCTCGACGCCCGCGTCTCAAACTTCAAGGCGCGTTTGGCCCAACGCCCGCGTCTCAGTTGCAACTGCCCTGATTACGGGGCCAGTCACCGCGCATGTAGCGGGTAGTGGCCCCTCATTCGGGAGCGTTTTCAGGAGGCACCTTCACCCCCTGAGATCCCTATAAATAGCCTTGTTTGCTATGAAGAGAGGATCGGAGTTTTTGGAGAGACACACAGGGATAGAGGCTTGAGAGGATCGAAGCTTGGCAGAAGATCGGAGTTTTGAAGAGCGAGAGCTTTGAGATAGGGCATCATCAAAATCGATCGAATCCAGGCAGAAGGATCATCAAGAGAGAAGCACGACTCTTCAGCGAGCTTACTGAGTACTAGCCGCTCTTCGCCTACCTCCTCTTTGAGAGTTTTGGTAGACGGAGCTGAGTTACTCTTTCTACCGACCGAAGAGAAGACCCCCGACGGTCCAGGACGGTCATCTGGTCAACGGAGAACAAGATTCACTCTCCATCGCCACACGAAGAACCCAGCTTTAAACAAAGGGAAGATTCAGACATCCTCCCTCCCTTGTAACTGGAAAAGAGGAAAGAGTAGTTCTTTTGGTTGTAATCGTTTCGCTTGAATTAAGGAAATCTTTTTACAGCTAAAACCACTTTCTCCGACCACCAAACCTTTTCCGGCCCCTACAGTAGGCACAACTCTTTTTACTAAGCATGTTGATAATGACATTTTAATTGTGCAAATTTATGTTGATGATATAATTTTTAGATCTTCTAATGAGTTTTTATGCAAGGAGTTTGAAAAGGTTATGCAATGTGAGTTTGAAATGTCTTCCATGGGTGAATTGAATTTCTTTCTTGGACTCCAAATCAAGCAATTGCAAGATGGAAACTTCATATGTCAAGCCAAGTACGCAAAGGAACTCGTAAAGAAGTTTGGACTTGAAGACTCTAAAGTTTGGAACACTCCCATGGCAACTACAACCAAGCTTGATAAGGATGACCAAGGTAAAAATGTTGATATTAAATTGTATAGAAGCGTGATAGGTAGTCTTTTGTATTGACGGCAAGTAGGCCGGACAATAATGTTTAGTGTGTGTCTTTGTGCTAGATTTCAATCGTGTCCCAAAGAGTCCCATCTTATTGCGGTAAAACGCATTATTCGTTATATTAAGGGCACAATTGGAATGGGTCTTTGGTATCCGAAAACCCGAGATTTCTCAATGACGAGTTATTCGGATGCCGACTATGTGGATTGTAGAGTAGATAGAAAGAGTACTAGTGGGACATGTCAATTTCTTGGTAATTGTCTTGTTTCATGGTCCTCTAGGAAACAAAATTCCGTAGCTCTCTCAACCACCGAGGCGGAGTATGTTGCTGCGGGGGCTTGTTGTGCACAAGTCCTTTGGGTGAAACATACTCTCCTTGATTATGATTTGTATTATAACCATATAAAAATATTTGTGATAATACTAGTACTATACATATGACTAAGAATGCAAATCAACATAGTAAGACCAAGCACATTGAGATTAGATATCACTTTCTTAGAGATCATTTTGAGAAAGGAGATATAAATATTGATTATGTTTCTACGGATTTACAACTTGTCGATATTTTCACTAAACCACTTGATTTTGCTAGATTTTCTTTCATATGTGGTGAACTTAATGTTTGTGTTATTGATTAACAATGTTTTCTTGACCCTTTTTGATGTATGACAAAAAGGGGGAGAATGAGTTTATGTATGGAAATATGAGTTCATATGGTTTTGGTTCCATATGAGTTTATATATGTTTTTAGTTTTTGATGTGTTTTCATGAATTCTTGTAATTTGAGTTTAAGTGTTTTGCAAGTGTTTTATATTTCATGATTTATGGTTTTTGGTCTCATGATGTTTACTTGCAAATTACAAATTACATTATTTTTCTTTGTTTAATATAGTATAATTTGAGGGGGAGCTTTCTCCTCCCCTATATTTTTGTTCATAGCCTATTTGTTTTGTCATCATCAAAAAGGGGGAGATTGTTGGCCCAAAAGGTTACACTCTCCATTTGTTTAGAGTTTTGATGATAACAAAACAAATAACAGCTATTTGGTACTAATAAGTTTGTTTAAGTTAAGTTTCAGGTTTGTACCATATTTGGAGGCCATTGCTTAGCTATTGCAAGAACTTCTAGGTTCATGAAGCAAAGAAGGCGTTTTGCACATCAAGGAAGGAACATAGAAGAGAAGGATCTAACAAGGCATTGCATGGCTCAAGATTGCTCAAGAGATTCATTAGATTTGTTTCTAGTTTTATAGTTTTGTTAAAGAATAGTGAATACGTTTGAAGCTCTATCACACAAGTTTTTTCGCACATCTTATTTCCAAAAATATTTCCTATAAAATGTACAAAATATTTTTGTATACAATCTTCTGGCTACAAACTCATTTTTATATTTTATATATATCTCTATTCAAAACTACCTTGTTTAATTCTAAACTCCCTTCAAAATTTTGTTTTTGTTTTGGCCGTTGACCTGAGCCGGTCGACCGAACCGGCCGACCGACCCTGTGTCAGGTCAAGTCGGTCGACCGTCCCAGTCGACCGAGATTCTGGCAGCAGTGCGTATCCGTGTGCACGTTTCACGGTCGACCGGGCGGCCGACCGAAACCTGCCTGTCAGCAAGACCATTGCTCTCTGTATTTTTCAGTCGACAGGGCGGTCGACCGAGAGCCGGTAACGGCTCTTATTTTTGTACTTCAGTCGACCGGCCGGTCGACCGGAATAGCCGTTTGAATAGTAACGGCTATAATTTTTAAACTGATTTGTTTTGTCTTTTTCTCTCTAATAAGGGTTTAAATGTCATTTGCTGATCCTAATACTTTCTAATTAGCCTTAAGTGTGTTTTTATCTCTAAACCCTAGCCCTCTACTATAAATAGGGTGTTTGGGGAGAGGTTCATTACAACAAAAATTTGCAAAAGTTTCAAAAGTTTAAGGCATTCAAAAGAGCTTTGTTTCTTGGTTTTTGTGCTGAAATTCTCTCTCATTTTCTGAAGTGTTTTCAAGAACTCTCTGATTTCTTTTTCTTTTCTCCTTACACACAAGAGCTTCATTCCTACTCATTGTTCTACAAGGATTATTGTAAGGGAAGAGAGTTTTGCAAAAGAGAGTTTGTGGTCTTTTGACTACCAAGAGAAAACTTGTACTTGTGATTGTGGAGTTGGGTACTCCGGTGTATTCGTAATATCTTTGTAAAGTTATAATGGTTAGAAATCCTTCTGGTGAAGGCGGGGACATAGAGCTGGGTGCTCGAACCTCGGAAAAATTCTCGGTGTTTGCGTTTGGTTTACTTGCTCTTACTTCTTGCTTTACTTTCATTTCTCTTATTACTTGCTCTCAATCTTCATTGCAATATTCATTTGTTTTCATTCATCTTGTCAATCGTAGTCCCATACAACAAGGTTGCATTGCGCACCTCTAACTCATTTCAAGAGGAATCAGGAGGAAGGAGTTCAGAACCCTTTACGGGGCATTCGGCTCTTAGTCTTGTTTTGGGCGATTGTTGCATCATATTTTAAATTGTGCATTGATTAGCATTATCACCTATTCACCCCCCCTCTAGGTGATTTTCACCTAAAAACCCTAGGAATGCATGTTTACCTTGCTGCTACTAAGAAATCTTATCTTGGTAATAGCAAGCATATAGAGGCCACTGCACAAGCTCTAATGGCACTTAGAAACACACTAAGCAAAGAATATTTATCTATTGTTTCTCATTGTGATTCCACTTTTGCAATGTGGAACACTTTGACCTCTCCTAAGGTTCAAACGCCAAAATATGTGAAAGAGAAATCTAGTGATGATGAATCTGAACAAGCATGCTACATGGTCCAAGGGAATGACTCCCTTGAGGTAAACTCAGATAATCAGCTAGATGATGCTAGTTCTTCTTGTGATGATTACATAGATGCAGATGCTCTTAATGAAGAATTTTCTATTGTTTTTGAAAACTTGTTCGAAAAATATAAACTTTTGGAAAAGATAACTTTTAAAATAAAAGAAGAAAATAAGGATTTATTTTCAAAACTTGATTTGGCTTTGCAAGAGAGGGATGAGATTTCAATTGAAAGGGACTCATTGAAATCCCAACTTAACCTTGCCCTTAATGAAAACAAAATTTTAAAAATAAAAATGATTGTAATGATATTTTGAAGAAAAAAGAAGTTCTATCTTCAAAACTTGATTTTTGTTATAAAAAATGAATCTTTGAAAAATAAAATTGCTTCAATATCAAAAGAACTAGATTTGGTTTCTGAGAAAAATATTTCTTTAAAAAATGATATTGATTCATATGTTTGCCATACTTCACCATCTAGTATACCTATTGCATGCTCCACTTTGTCTTCATGTATTAAAAATGATATATGTTTGTTTAAAAAATTGTTGATTGTTTGGGCTCCATTTTGAGCCATTGTGTCGTGAATCACACACGTTTGGAATCCTTATTTTGAAAGAAATAAGTTCCACATATACATGCACACCATATACGGCATACACATGCTCATCATGCTCACACACATGATTACATGTATGCTCATGTGTACACTTGTACACATTATGGATGTAAGGGCTACCTTGCAAAATTTTGTTGTGATAGATTAAATGATTAAATTTTGTAAATAAATTTGTTTTGGTTAAGAAAGGTGCTAACCCTCATGGACCCAATAGAGTATGGATACCAAAAGGTGCTAACCCCCATGGACCCAATAGAGTATGGGTACCAAAAGCCACTCTATTTTATTTGATGTCGGTGTGGGCTCTCACTTAACGTGAGAGCATTGGTGCCTTGATGGTGGATACTTTTGTGCTTGATGGATACTACTTTGGATACATCACCTTCAAGAAAGTTTAGTGGGAGGACCACCATGATTTGGAGATCTAGAGATTAGCCCTATTGATTTTGGTAACTATCTCTAACTCCTATTTATGTTTACATGCTTTTAGATTATTGATTTTTTTTAGCATGTTTTAGTTTTCATGATTATTATTAAATGCCATGTTAATTAGACCAGTGATATGCATATGTAGCCTTTGAGATACACCCATGTTTATATAGATTATTATTTTTGTGTTCTCACTTTAGTTTAGTTATTGTGTATATCATAGCTCTAAGACATGTGCATTTACTTAATGATCATATTAGTTTTTTGTTTTTGATTTTGTGCTTCATATTTTGATTACATGTTTAAATATAGTTTTTCATTAAAACTTATGTATATACTTATACAACTAGTGAGACACAAATTTATTATTATATGTTTATGATTAGTGCATTTCAACTTGTTTTGATGATTGCTCATTTGTACACATTAGATGTACTAATATAGCCTAGTTTTGATGATTAGTGCATTTCAACTTGTTTTTTGGATATGTTTTTTATGATAATGTGTTTAGCCTCATGTATATGTTAATTTTGTTTAAAAATTTTAGATATACATGTATACCCTTGAGTCACTTACTTTTCATGCAAATTTTCATTATGGACTCATTTGTGTTTAGGATATGTATGTATACCTTTAGTTTTAGACAAAACATACATATGCCTTGAAGTTTGTATTATTTTGATAAAAATTAAATTTTCATATTTTTCATGTTTATAAAGGAATTTCATATGAGTTTCATTTCTTATTTCTATGATTATGCTTTTCACATGACTCTTGTACATCACCTTACTTGTGTTTGCTCATTATTTTGTTTTATGAGCACTTTGTTGAGCTTTATATATCTTGAGTGTCAATTTTGTGTAAAATGCATGCTTCATAAAATATATGATTTGGTTTCATATTTTGAAGAATCTGTAACTAGTTATTTCAAACTATCTAAACTAGTTCATATTCTTCACTTGGTAGAGTTTTTCAATTATGTTTTCAAATCTAATATTTTTGAATACCCCTACCAATGCCAAGGGCGGATAGATGGGCGACCATGCCTTGTATACTCTTATTGAAAATCTATTTAAACATGTGCATGAAAGGAAGGTAGTATGAGTTATACACTTGATCCTCATTATATTTTCAATTGGTATCACAATTGATATTTTTTTGTATACTCATATTTGTGTTTTTCTATATATGTATGCTTCAATCTTCAAATAGTATCAATTTCTATTGGTGTTTACATTTTCATACATATATATATGATTTGATTGTGCTTACAATAACTTTATATCTAAAAGCACAAATTATGTTTATGTTAAGTTTGATTTAGTTCTTAATGTCAATTATTTTTTCAATTGGTATCTTATACAAGCTTATGCATTATTTTTATTGGTATTTCATAAAGGGAGAGAAAATTCATGTTTTATCTTTCAATCAGTTTTATTTTCAATTGGTATCTTACTCTCACTCTTTTTGATGAAAAATACTCTGATTTGGTATATGCTAACTGTTTCAATATTGGTATCAAAATCTTAAATTGATATAATTCTCAATTTGATATCCTTATTGCAAAATGAGTTATGTTTAATCAAAAAGATTGGTTTGTATTTTCAATTGATTTTTACTTTCAATTGGCATAAAAATTTACAATATATATATTTCAATTCATATCAAAAATGTACAATGTTTCATTTTCTATTGGTATCAAAAATATACAAGATATTTTCAATTGGTATCTTTTGGTATCTCAAAAATTTTGTTTATTTTCAATTGGTATCATTAATTGGTATAATAATGTTTGTTAGATACCTTTATCATAAAGTGGTATATTTTTTCAATTAGTATCATATAGTTTTGATATGTATTGCTTATATGCAAGAGAAGCTTAACATCTTTTCTATATATAGATTTATGTTGAGTGTATCTCATATTGAGGAGCTTGACCTCTCTTCTCTATGTCTTATATGTGTGTAGAGGAAGCTTCACATCTCCTTTTATACATTATATATTATGCTTTATGTTGTTAGGGTTTAGTCATCTCTTTTCATGTATTGCATGTATACAGGGGGAGTTAACTTTACGTCTCTCCTCTTCATGAATCTATATCGCACATATATATCTTTGTTGTTTGATCTGACAAAAAGGAGGAAAAGATTTTTTTTTTGAAAGTTTATTTATGCCCCTTTGTTGATGATTTGACAAAAAGGGGGAGAGAAATTTTGGAGTTTTATATATGCATGTTTATGCATGTTTATTCATTTTCTTGTTTTATACAAAATGGGAGAGAAGAATTTTGAAAGTTTTTTTAATGCGTATATCTTTTTGTTTATGCAAAAAGGGGGAAAAGTATTTATGCAAAAAGGGGAGAAGTATTTAGAGAATTTATTTATGGTTATTTCCTCATTTATGTATATATGTGTTGTTTAGTTTATGCATTCATTGAATATCTTTATTGTTTATTGTTATGCATGAGTTAAGGAGAGCTTTTATGAAGCTTAACTTTAATCCATGCATATATAACTCCATGAGTTTTGTCATCATCAAAAAGGGGGAGATTGTTGGCCCAGAGGCCCATCACTCTAGTTTTGATGATGATTAACTCATGTAGATATAGTTTACTAATAATCTTGTGTTTAAATAGTTTCAGTGATTGACCAAGATACTAGTAGCAACAAAGGAGTTTTTGAACTTACACATGGTGATTCAAGAGCTTGCGCGTCAAGATCGCATCTAGCACTCGGTTGGAGTCAAGCTCGTTGGATCGCGTTTGGATCGAGTCGGCTTGGAGACGAGAAGACTTCGGTTTGTGTTTAGATTAGCATGTTTAGATCTTGTGTAAAGGTGGATGTGTTGATATGCCTAAGTTCACATACACACACAAGTTTAAAGTTTATTGGTTTTTGTTTTCGGTTTAACAAATTTTGGATTTCATGTCAAAAACATGGATATAAATCTTATATGTATATTGGATTCTATCCATATACAATATGCTTCAAATTTGTTTCAATATCATGTTTTGTATTTACTTGATTTTTTGAGAAAACAGTTTTCCATTTCAAAAATTCAAGTTTTGAAAATACCAATTTTGGTTTAAAGCCTAATTTCCATATCACAAAAATGGTTCAAATTGTTCATAATATGTGTTGAATTTTAGTCACACATATTTTTATTCCAAAGATCTTAAAAGAACTTATTTTGTGGAATTTATGTGTATTTATGAGATTTTTTAGCAGGTTAAAAGATCAAGTTTTAATCCCTATATAATGTTGGACCTGGCCTTCTACCGGTCGACCGGCCGGTCGACCGAGACAGAAGTCGGTCGACCGGTCCGGTCGGCCGATGTGCATAAACGTGCACTGCCTGTTTGGCTAGTGGGCCGGCCGACCGGGCGGTCGACCATCCAGAGTGCTCTGCTCTATGGATCTGGCCCCGGTCGACCGGGTGGTTGACCGGCCAGAGAGCACTGCTATCTGGTTTTGGCCTCGGTCGACCGGGCGGTCGACCCGTGGCTCCACAGTCAGAAAAATGACCGTTGGCCGGTCAACCAGGCGGTTGACGGAAAGGCATTTCTGCCCTTTCCAGACTGCCAACGGGCAGATTTTTGAGACGGTATAAATACCCATCTCTTGAGCTGGTTTCTCAATGATTTTAGTGCAAAAATTTTCCATCTTCTTAAGTGTTTTAGAAAAAAGTTTAAAAGAGTTTTTGTGTCAAAAGATTCATTCTTTATTTGTTTTTAAAGGGTTGAAAAAATCAAAGAAAAATAAAAGTCTTTGGGAATTGTTCTTGTTCTTCATTTCTATTTCATCCAGAAGTTTTCCCAAATATTTTCTTTGTGTTTTTAATTTCCAAACTCTTTATTTTCTCACACTTGAGCTATCTATCTATCCTATCTATTAGGATCTTGTTTTGTGAGAAAAATTAGTTTGTGGTTTAGTGAGACCACCAAGTATTGTAACCTTCTTTACTTGTGATATCCCTCTAGTGAGAGGTGATTGTGAAGGTTGTATTTGGGTTTGTTTTGGTATCCCTCTTGTGTAGAGGTGATTGTGGAGGAGTTTGAGTTGGTTGTTATCCCTCTTAGTATTGAGGTGATTGTTATTTGGCTAAGTGCCCATCCCTCTAAGTGTAAAGGTGATTGTTGTTGTGCCTTGCCTCTTGTGTAGAGGTTGTGTTTGTTGGAGAGAGGAGTTGTATACTCTTAGTTTGTATTATCAAAATCATCAGTGGAGGTTCCCTGTGTGGGAAGTCCTGTGTGGACGATATACTGAAAATCCTTCTGTGCGAAGGCGGGGACGTAGAGCAGTGGCTCGAACCTCGAAACATATCTTTGTGTTTGCGATTGATCCACTTTCTCTAACTTTTTCTCTCTTATACCTTACATTATTTTATTTGTTCATATCATACTTATATGCTTGGTATTGTTTGTGTGCCTCACTTGTGTTGAACCAAGAGAGTTTTATATAGAACCTCAACTCTTATTTTGAGGAATTTAGAGGAAATAGTCTAGAGCCCTTCACCAAAAATTCAGCTACACTTTTTGGTTACACTAAGTGTGTTACAATTAGTTTTAATTCCGCATCATTTGTCATTAGATTAGCTATACACCTATTCACCCCACTCTAGGTGTACTTTTACATAATCACAGTCCTAAGAGAGGACTGCGACCATGGCCCTAGTGTCGTAGTCCTCACAAAATGTCCTATTTTGAGTTTTTATGAGGACCGCAATCATGATCATTGTCCTTAAAAAATGCGTCACAATCCTCACAAAATGCCACATCTCTGAGTCAATCCCTTACAGAGGACTGTGATCATGAGTTGCAATTTTCATATCAGCATCGCCATCATCAGCAAACTCCCCGACCACTGGCATCGAATGATCACTAATGCATTTCAGATCTAAACACAAATAAAATTCATCACGAGCATTAACAAAACGAGATATGTAACAAAGTTGATCCCAAAAAAATCCCAGGGGCTCCCCACCCCCTTCCAACTCCCACGGCGATCTGACCACGGAGGTCGACCCACGAATTACTACGCGTCGAGGTTAAAGTTCAGGAGAGAGCAACATCAATGACAAAATAGGAAATGAAAATATATATACAAGTGGTGTTAGGAGGAATTAGTTTATGCTAGCGTGGATGTGGCTGTAGCGAATTAAATTATGACGCTGAGTTTTTTTTTAATTATGAAGCAAAGTAGGTGGCAGTAGCGAAATATTCCAAAAAGTAATCTAAAAAGAATAGATTATTATAAAAAAATTACAAACTATATGTACTATTCCATTATTTTATAAAATCCTATGTCGGTCCACCTCTGGTGGTGTGATTAGGTAATATTAATCTTGAGTACATGTATATTGTTGCATAGATTAATTTCATACCCTATCCATCATTAGTTTTTCTTTAAACTTTAAACTTCAGCTTCTATCATAAATAATATTTATTTATTAATCTCACATTATAAAATTAGAAAATTATGTAATTTATCATGGGAAGGCTGTGATAGCCAATACTTTGGGAATTAATATACACTCTAAAGTCAAACTTATTTGTCTTTTATTTTTTCCTAACAATACAGAGGCTGATCAAAACACAAGAAAAAGCCATGTACATAATGGTTTAGAAATCGGGCCCCAAAGTCTAATTTTTCTTAAGTATTTCTGTAGTTGTAAATGACACCATTGAAAATATAGAGATTGTCAACTAACTAAGCGCCTTAGGTAATACTGCATCATTTAGGGTTGGTAATGGGTCGTGCCATGCCGTGCCTAGTCAAGTCTAGGTATGACCCACATAAAAACACCTACGCCCTAGCACAGCCCAAAGTATTGCATGGTACCAATTTACTGGGTGTTAGGTCAGTCAACGTGTCATACTGGATCAGTTCATTTGTTCCTCCATTCATGCGTCAATTGTGCTGGCTATATCTATCAAATTTAGGCCTTTTACTTTGTGTCTAATCATGTCTACTTCATACACTTTGTACTTAACTAGATTTGAAAACTGTCAATTTTGTCATACAAATTCATACATGTCTATCAAAAAAATATTTGTCATGTCATATAAGAAGATGATAGGATTAAAAATTTAGCAATCTAAAAATATCAACAATGAGATATGCAAACTCTAGCTACTTGAAAACTTTTAATTCAAATATATATTCAAATAATTACTAGAAAGTCTCAAAGTAGACTAATTTGTGATGACTTCAATATAATCCATCCTAAACTATATTCACTCTGAAATTGATCTAACTTAATTTAGATGAGGGATGACAATAATACATTAATTGTCCCGGTCCAGTGGAGTTCCTTCATGCCCACGATTGAGCAGTATCATGAGTCATGACAGACCTCAAATGCACCTAGAGGGAGGGTAAATAAGTGTAATGCTAATCAAATGAGAAATAATAACTATTTAAAAAGAATGAGGCAAACCGATCACTTAAAACATGAATTGAAACCGAATTTCCCGTGAAAGGCTCTAGAACTTCTCTAAAATTCCTCTACATTATGAGTTGAGGTGCTCAATTATCTTCTTGTTGAGATGAGTATAGACCGATAAAAATGAATGTAATGCAATGATGAATGTGCAAGTGAATTAGTTTAAGTGTAAGCACAGAAAAGAGATCGAGAATAAGAGACAAGCAATCACAAACACAAAAGATTTGTTTCGAGGTTCAAGCCATCGCTCTACGTCCCCGCCTTCACTACTATGAAGGATTTCACTATCCACTAAAGGATTTTTCACAAAGGGACCTTACAATAAGAAATTACAAAAGGTCTACAGAAGACCGGAGTGCACAACTCCACCACTCAATCCTCTATACAAGAGGTAGAACAAAGACAATAAGAATATAAAGCTCTTGGTGATCACTCAAGACCACGAAAACTCTCTCTAACAATTTCCTATAGAGTAGAATATGAAATGAAGCTCAAGGAGTTATGTGAGAGTAGAAATTCAATTAGAAAGAATTTGAGAGCTGAAAAACCAAATGAAATTAGCTTTAAAAAGATTGCACTTGATAATTGGAAGCTAGAAAAACTTTTCTCTTTTGAAGCAAACTTGAATTTTTATGAAAACTTATAAAACTTGTGTTATGAAATCAATCCCCATGACCCATATATATAGACAATAGATAAATACTATTAGCTAAGCATATCAGGTCATTTGGGGTGTGATTTGACCCATAGAAACCAAAAAATTGAAATACACCTAGAGGGGCGGGTGAATAGGTGTTATGCTAATCAAATACAATTTAAAAACTACTTACGATGAATGATGCAAAAGGTCAGTCAAATAAGGATTGAAGTCGAATTCCCCATGAGGTGCTCTAGAACTTTTCCTCTTAATTCCTCTAGAGTTGAGCTAAGGTGCTCAATTCTCCTTATTGAGATTAGTATAGACTGATAATGAAAGTGATGGATGAAATGCAAACAATAATATTAAGCAAGATGAACAATCACACAAGTATGAAAAGTAAAAAATCAATAGAGAGTAAGACACAAGCAGTCACAAACACAAAAGAATTGTTTTGAGGTTTTAGCCACCGCTCTACATCCCCGCCTTCACTACTATGAAAGGACTTCATTATCCACTAAGGGATCTTTCACAAAAGGACCTTACATAAAGGAATTACAATTTGATCTACACAAGACCAGAGTATACAACTCCACTACTCAACCCTCTACACAAAAGGTAGCACAAAGCCAATTGAGGCTACAAAGCATCCAACAAGATCACAAACACTCTCTCTTACAACTTCCTATAGAGTTGAATATGAAGTGTAGCTCAAGAAGTTAAGTGAGAGATGAAATTCAGTTAGAAAGAATAGAAGAGCTTTAAAACCAACTGAAAATAGCTTTGGAAAGAAAAAACTTGAAGATTATAAGTTAGAAAAACTTTTCTCTTTTGGAACAAACTTGAAAACTTAAAAACTTGTGTTAACTTGTGATGTAAAAACCAAAATAAATGACCCATATATATCGACAATAGATAAATATCATTTGTTAATCATATCAGGTCATTTGGGGTGCGTTTAGACCCATGGAAACCAAAAATGCCCTTTGAAATCCACTAAAAAGAAAACAGATCCAAAAACTTGCCATTATGCACATTTGGCAAGCTGTCGGTCGACCGCCAGCTCATCCAGAATAGAGCTGTTGGCTTCGATGACCGGCTCAGTCGATCGCCCTGTAGTTCAAAGGGAAAAAATAAAAGGACGGTCGACTGACCCGGTCGACTGGCCCAAATCGAGAGTAAGGTCTTTCAGTCGGTGGACTGCAAGGGTTAGCGGTCGACCGCAAGGTCAACTAACAATATGCACAAATGTGAATGACCCTTCGCCAAAGGCCCGGTCGACCGTTTTGGCTTACCATAGGCACGGTCAACCATACGGTCGACTGACTTGGCTTGAAACACTTTTCTAGATAATTTTTTGAGTTTCAAATATTTTTCAAACTATTTTGTATTAGTTTATAAGTAATATAGCAATATATTGGTAATGAAACACATATTCTAAACTTGTTATAAAAGTTTGAAAAAAATATGGGATCTGTATCAAAACCAAACATGCAAAATATCAATACTATCAAAACTTATATTTTTTGAAATCGTATATTTTGTGTGTGAACCTTCTTGAGCATCACAACTATATTCTACACTTTGACATGCTAATATCTAACAAGGCTCTAGGTGATAACAAGATCTTCAAGCAGGCTTCTCCATTAGCGACGTCAAGTGCTTTGAGCTTGAATCCCGTACTTGAATACCCTTGAGCCTTCAACACCTTCCTTTAGAGGAAGAAAGCTTCTTGAATCCTTTAGAATCCTGAAACTTAGTTAAACACTTGAACTTGATTAGTACTAAATATTTACATATGTTTTGTTATCATTAAAACCATAAATAGGTGATTGTAACCTTGGGCCAATAATCTCTCCCTTTTTTATGATGACAAAACATATGAGTTATTTAAAATAAAATATAGAAAAGAGCTTGGAAAGTTTCCCCTCAAATTATGTTATCTATCAAGTACAAAAAAATTTTATAACTTTAAATGGTTTTGACAATATAAGCAAGTCACACATATATGCATATATAAAAGATGATACTAATTTAGAATAATATGCATATATAGCCAACCATCCTTCCAATCCTCCTTGCTCCAAAAATAATATGCAATGAATGAAAACAATGGTTGCATATAAATATGGTAATGAAAATGGATATACATGAAGTTCAATACCAAAACAAGAAACTTCATAAACTTAGTAACTCAAATATCTCTCCCCGTTTTTGTCATACATCAAAAAGGGAAAAGACATCAATATAAAAGAGAGATTAATTTGACAAACACATGTATTGTGATTGAAAGGTACATGAAACCATATGAAAAACACAAGAAACAATTTTAAAACTTATAAATCCATTATGTAAACATTTTACTCACCACAAATAAATGAAAATCTATTATAATCTAGTGGTTTTCTAAAATTGTCCGCAAGTTGAAAATCGGTGGAAACATAATCAATTTCAGTATCTCCTTTCTCAAGGTGATCTCTAAGAAAGTGATATCGAATATCTATGTACTTGGTCTTACTATGTTGATTTGTATATTTAGTCATATGAATAGTACTAGTATTATCACAAAATATTTTAATATGGTCATAATGCAAATCATAGTTAAGGAGAGTATATTTTATCCAAAGGACTTGTGCACAACAAGCCCCACTGCAACATACTCCGCCTCAGCAGTTGAGAGGGCTACAAAATTTTATTTCTTGAAAGATCATGACAGTAGAGAATTACCTAAAATTTGACAAGTTTCACTCGTGCTCTTTCTATCCACTCTGAACTGGAATAGTCGGTATTCGATTAACTCGTCATGTAAAATTGTTCGGTCTTTGGATAGCACAAGCCCATTCCAATAGTACCATTAAGATATCTAATAATGTGTTTTACTGCAATCAAAATATACACTTTAAGACAAGATTGAAATCTAGCCTACTAGCCGTTAAATAAAGTATACTACCAATCATACTTTGATAAAGTTTAATGTCTATATTTATACCTTGTTCGTCCTTATCAAGCTTTGTTGTAGTGGTCATGGGAGTCTTGCTAGCTTTGCATGTTAAAGCCCAAATCTCTTGATGAGTTCTCTCATGTACTTGGCTTGATTGATGAAAATCCCATCACTCTTTTACTTGATTTAGAGTCCAAGGAAGTATTCTAGCTCTCCCTTCATAGACATTTTAAACTTGTTCTTCATGCATGACTCAAAATCTTTATAAAGGTTTTCATTAGTGGATCCAAAAATAATATCATCAACATAAATTTGAACAATTAGGATATCACTATCTACATGCTTTGTAAATAAAGTAATGTCAACTTTATCTTTAACAAAATTATTTGAAATTAGAAAAGTTGAAAGCTTTTCAAGCTCTTGGAGCTTTTAAACCATATAAAGCTTTATCAAGTTTGAAAATAAAATCTGGATGTGCAAGATCAACAAACCCGGAGGGTTGTTCAACATACACCTTTTCTTCTAAAAAACCATTAAAATGCACTTTTGACATCCATTTGAAAAAGTTTGAAATCTTGAAAAGAGGTAAAGGCAAGTGTCATCCCTATAGCTTCAAGCTGTGCTACGGGTGCAAAAGTTTTCTCAAAATTGATATCTTTGATTTGGGTGTAACCTTGGGCTACTAACCTAGTCTTATTTCTATTAACATTACCCGACTCATCCAACTTATTCCTAAAAATTCATTTAGTATCAATAGTTGGTCTATCATGGGGTCTAGGAATAAGGTGCTAAACTTAGTTGCGCTCAAATTGATTGAGCTCTTCTTGTATTGCAAGCAACCAATATGAGTCGGCCTCGGCTTCGAGGATGTTCTTGAGCTCAATATGAGAAATAAAAGCAAAATGTCCATATAAATCATGGAGTTTGAATTGATTAGTTACCCCTTGGATACATCACATATAATGAGGTCCTTGGGATGATTTGAATCAAATGTCCAATCCTTTGGAAGTGGTAGAGTTGGCTCCACTTCAGCTTCTTGAACTTCACCTTGATCATCAATCTTTAGATTTTCTTCTTCTATATGTGAGTCCTTCAAGCTTATTCTCTCCATGTTTTCATCTAAGAAATCAATCTCTACATATTCTTCACAAAAACATTAGATTCCTCAAACTTGACATGTATAGATTCTTCAATAGTCAAAGTAGATCTATCGAAGACTCTATAGGCCTTACTAGTATTTGAATATCTAACAAATATGATTTCATAAGATTTGGCATAAAATTTACCTAAATTATCTTTAGTGTTTAAAACAAAACATTTACAACCAAAAACTTTAAAATATGAAATATTAAGTTTTCTCAAATAATAGATTTCAAAAGGAGTTTTTGAAGTATTTTTACAAAAATAAATTCTATTTGAGATGTAACATGAAGTGTTTACAGCCTTGGCCTATAAATATTGAAGAAATCCGTCTTCATTTATCATTATCCTAACCATTTCTTGAAGAGTACGATTCTTCCTTTCAATGACTCTATTTTATTTTCGAGTTCTAGGACACGATAGTTCATGTTTGATTCCATTTTCTTCACAATAAGTGATAAAAGAATGGTTAATAAATTCATCACCTCTATCACTTCTTATGCGTAAAATAAAAAAATTTTTCTTTTTCAACTCTTTTTCTAAACACTTAAAAATGTGAAAAAGCTTGATCTTTGTGTTCTAAAAAGAAAACCCATGTAAAACGGGAAAAATTGTCAGCCAAAACAAAAACAAAATAATTTTCACTTAGACTTTTGGTTTTTGTTGGACCAAATTGTTGGCCCAAAAGGTTACACTCTCCATTTATTGAGTTTTGATGATGACAAACCAAATTAGTGCTATTTGATACTAATGAGTTTGTTTAAGATAAGTTTCAGGTTAGTACCATATTTGGAGGCCATCACTTAGCTATTGCAACAACTTCTAGGTTTCATGAAGCAAAGAAGGCATATTGCATATCAAGGAAGGAACATAGAAGAAGGGGCTCTAGCAAGGCATTGCATGGCTCAAGACTTGAAGATTGCTCAACAAGATTTGTTTTTAGTTTTATAGGTTTAGAATTTTGTTAAAGAATGATGGATAGGTTTGAAGCTCAATCACACACGTTTTTGCGCACATATTGTTTCTAAGATGATTTTCTATAAAATGTACAAAAATATTTTGATACAAAATCCTCTGCCTACAAATCAATTTTTATGTTTTATACTTAGTACTATTTAAAGATATTTTTCATAAAAATCAAAGTCTTTTCAAAATTGTGTTTTAAACTCAACTTTTGACCTGAGCCGGTCGACCGCACCAGTCGACCGTGCCTGTGTCAGTCTTGTCCGGTCGACCGGACAAGTCGACTGTGGTTCTGGCAGATGCACGTATCAGTGTGCATGTTTGCCGGTCGACCGGGCGGTCGACCTGACTGTAGTAGCTTTGCTCTCGGGTTTGTTGGGTCGACCGGACGGTCGACCGTATGCCTGTAACGGCTCTATTTTTGAATAGGCGATCGACCAACCGGTCGACCGGACTAGCCGTTGAACAGTAAACGGCTATTTTCTGGGCTGTTTTATATTTTGTCTTTTTGTGTTTAAAATTAGTTTAAGGGATATATTTCAAACTTAATACTCTCTGATTAATCCTAATTATGTTTTATCCCTAAACCCTAGCCCTCTCCTATAAATAGGGGTGTTTGGGGAGAGATTGCTTACAACAATTAATTACAAGAGAAATTCCAAAGTTTCCAAGTTTAAGGCTTTCAAAAGATCTTGGTTTTAGTGCTGAAATTCTCTCATTTTTTGAAGTATTTTTCAAAAGAATTCTCTGATTTCATTTTCTTTTCTCCTTGCACACAAGAGCTTCATTCCTACTCATTGTTCTCTAAGGACCTTTTGTAAGGGAAGAGACTTTTGAAAGAGAGAGTTTGTGGTCTTTTGACTACTCAGAAATTGCTTGTACTTGAGATTGTGGAGTTGGGTACTCCGGTGTAATTGTGATTTCTTTGTGATAGTGGAAGTAGCTAGAATCCTTCTGGGGAAGGCGGGGAGTAGAGCTGGGTTCTCGAACCTCGATAACATATCCTTGTGTTTGCGTTTGGTTTACATTCTTGCACTCCTTTCTTTACTTTACTTGCACTTATTACTTGCTTATCATCATCATTGCTATATTTACTTGCTTTCATTCATCTTATGAATCTTGTTGGGTGATTGTTACATCTTAATTTTTAATTTGTCCATTGATTAGCATTATCACCTATTCACCCCCCCTCTAGGTGATTTTCAATTGGTATCAGAGCTTGGACTCTAGGTTTTGGCTTAACATCCATAGAGAGATCCTTAAAATTTGCTAATCAACATTTTCATTCATACATTCATACACTAGTAAACATGGCCGATAACATTAAAACCCCTCCTAAATTTGATGGACTTAATTTCCCTATTTGGAAGATTAGGATGACTATATTTTTTCAATCTTTGGGTAGCTTAGTGGCCAAGTCCTTGACCAAACCCTATGTAGCACCCGATAGTGATGAGAGCACTTGGACCGACTTCAACTTTAGAGAATATGAGGCTAACTCTAAGGCCCAAAACTCCCTATTAACCGCCTTGAATGAGGATGACCTTACACGGGTAATTCATTGCCAATCTGCCTATGAGATTTGGCAACATTTATTGGTCACACACGAAGGGACTTCACAAGTCAAGAGAGCTAAGATAGATCTCTTGAGGTCCCAATATGAGTCATTTAAAATGATTGATGATGAGTCTATTGATAGTATGATTACAAGATTTACTAAAATCACTAATGGTCTTTCTTCCTTAGGTGATGACATCTCCAACGATCAAAAGGTGCGGAAAGTGATTCGGGCTCTTCCGTCTTCATGGGAGATAAAGGCCACCACCTTAAAAGAATTGAACGACAAGGACGAGATGGACCTCATTAGTCTCATTGGGAACCTAAAGACCCATGAGATGGAGAAGAAGGCAAGAGAAGAGGCCACTACTTCAAAGAAGAAATCCATAGCCTTCAAGACTTCATCCACCAATAATGACGATGAAGAAGACGAAGAAGAAGATGAGGAGCTAACTCTACTTGTGTGGAACGTCAAGAGGTTGTACCGGAAGAACAAGCTCAACTTCCGGAGAAAATTTGAAGGCAAAGAGGAGAGAAGGATCATTTGCTACAATTGCCGCAAACCCGGACATATCATGGCGGATTGCCCGGAGTTCAAGAAGAAGATGACTTCCTCCTTCAAGCCAAAGAAGCCGGAGGAAAAGAAAGCATACAAGGCAACGTGGGATTCGGAAAACGAGTCCGAAGAAGAGGTGGATACGGCAAACATGTGTTTCATGACAAACACTCCAAAGGTAACCTCTCAATCTCTTGATGATGAAGATGATGAATTAAGTAAGGAAGTTCTTGTACATGCTTTTGTTGAACTTTCCGAAACTTATGATAACAAGAAACTTGAATGCTTAAAATTGAAAAAAGAAGTTGCTTTTCTCAAAAATCAACTTGCTATGGTTTCTAAAGAAAAGGATGATATTTCTTCTAATCTTATTTCTATTCAAAATGAGTTTAATGCCTACAAGGTTTCTTGTAAGGGAAAATCTCCTATTGTTGATGAAAAAGAAATTTCCTATTTAAAAACTAAAATGGTTGATTTTGAAAAAGTTTTGAAAGATTGTGCTTTTAACACTAAGAAACTTGAAGAAAAATTTTCTAAAAAGCACACCCCTCATGCTAAAGATTCACATGTTAAGTCTACTCATGCTCACACTACACATAACACTTCTCATGCTAGATCTTTTCATGCTCACAATTCCCATGCTCACAAATCACACACTCACTATGCTTTTAAATATGGTAGAGTGTATAGATGCACTTATTGTGGTAAGAATGGACATTTGGCTAAATTTGTTATGACCAAGTAAATAGGACCAATAATCTTGTTTGGGTTAATGAAACTAACTCTTTAGGACCCAAGAAAATGTGGGTACCAAAATCAAGTCCTAAATTATTTGATGTAGGTACACACCAAGGCTCCAAGACGTAGGGAGCGGTGGTACCTTGATAGTGGTTGTTCAAGACACATGACATGGGACATCAATAATGTTTATATCATTAACATGCTTAATTTAGATTGTTCTACTAAATGCTTGAATGCTTTTGATGAAAATTCTTGGCTTTGGCATAGAAGATTAGGACATGCATCTTTTGATCATCTTGCTAGAATTAATTCTAAGGATTTAGTAAAGGGTATACCTTGCTTGAAGTTTGAGAAAGACCGCATTTGTGGTGCGTGCCAACTTGGGAAACAAACCAAGTCTTCCTTCAAACCAATTAAGGATATCATGACTACTAGGCCCTTAGAACTAATTCATATGGATCTTTTTGGACCAACACAAACTAAAAGTTTAAATGGTAGTAGATTTGCATTTGTTTTAGTTGATGATTTTTCCCGTTTCACTTAGGTTTTCTTCTTGCAAAATAAAGATCAAACTTTTTCTCATTTTAAAATTTTTCGAAAAAGGGTTGAAAAAGAAAAAGGCTTTTCGATTTTGAGAATAAGGAGTGATAGAGGTGGTGAGTTTGTTAACCAACTCTTCATGACTTATTGTGATGAAAAGAGAATCAAGCATGAAATGTCTTGTCCTAGGACTCCACAACAAAATGGAGTAGTAGAAAGGAAAAATAGAACACTTCAAGAGATGGCTAGGATAATGATAAGTGAATATGACCTCCCTCAATATTTATGGGCCGAGGCCGTAAACACCGCATGCTATATTTCAAATCGTATTTATGTGTGTAAGAATTCTTTCAAAACATCTTTTGAAATGTATCATTCTAGAAAACCTAATGTTGCATATTTTAAAGTTTTTGGATGCAAGTGTTTTGTTTTAAATACTAAGGAGAATTTGGGTAAATTTGATGCTAAGGCTTATGAAGCTATCTTTGTTGGATATTCTTCTACTAGCAAAGCATATAGAGTATTTAATAGATCTTCACATACTATTGAAGAAACCATGCATGTTAAATTTGAAGAATCTAATGTGTTTGTTGAGAATGTTGTAGAGATTGAACCATTAGGTGAAAACATGGAGAAACTATCCTTGAAGGACTCACCCGCTCAAGAAGAAAAGCAAGAATCAATTGGTGATGTTCAAGAGGATAAAGAGGAAAGCTCTCAACCGCTTCCTAAAGCTTGGAGATACGCTACAAATCATCCTAAGGAGCTCATCTTGGGTGATGCATCTAAAGGAGTCACAACGCAGTCCAAACTCCATGACCTATGTGGTAACTTTGCTTTCATTTCTCATTTTGAACCCAAAGGCATTCTCGAAGCCGAGACGGACCCATATTGGTTGCTTGCCATGCAAGAGGAACTCAATCAATTTGAGCGCAACCAAGTTTGGCACCTTGTTCTTAAGCCCCACGATAGACCAATAATTGGTACTAAGTGGATCTTTAGAAACAAGATGGATGAGTCCGGAAATGTCATTAGGAATAAAGCTAGGTTAGTGGCCCAAGGTTACACTCAAGTTGAGGGAATTGACTTTGAGGAGACCTTTGCACCCGTAGCACGGCTTGAAGCCATACGGATGACACTAGCTTTTGCATCTTTCAAAAATTTTAAACTTTTTCAAATGGATGTGAAAAGTGCATTTTTGAATGGTTTTATTAATGAAGAAGTTTATGTTTCTCAACCTCCCGGTTTTGTTGATCATGTTCATCCCGATTTTGTTTTTAAACTTGATAAAGCTTTATATGGATTGAAACAAGCTCCTAGAGCTTGGTATGAAAGGCTTTCTAGTTTTCTAATTTCAAATGATTTTGTTAAAGGCAAAGTAGACACAACTCTATTTACTAAGAATGTTGATAATGATATATTAATTGTGCAAATTTATGTAGATGATATAATTTTTGTTCTACTAATGAGCTTTTATGCAAGGATTTTGAAAAGGTCATGCAACTTGAATTTGAAATGTCTTCAATGGGTGAGCTCAATTTCTTCCTTGGACACCAAATCAAGCAATTGCAAAACGGAACGTTCATAAGTCAAGCCAAGTACGCAAAGGAACTCGTAAAGAAGTTTGGACTTGAAGGCTCAAAGACTTGCAACACTCCCATGGCAACTACAATCAAGCTTGATAAAGATGACCAAGGTAAAAATGTTGATATTAAATTATATAGAAGCATGATAGGAAGTCTTTTATATTTAACGGCAAGTAGGCCGGATATCATGTTTAGTGTGTGTCTTTGTGCTAAATTTCAATCGTGTCCTAAAGAGTCCCATCTTATTGCGGTAAAACGCATTATTCGTTATATTAAGGGCACTATTGGGATGGGTCTATGGTATTCGAAAACCGGAGATTTCTCAATGACGAGTTATTCGGATGCCGACCATGTGGGTTGTAGAGTAGATAGAAAGAGTACTAGTGGGACATGTCAATTTCTTGGTAATTGTCTTGTTTCATGGTCCTCTAGGAAATAAAATTCCGTAGCACTCTCAACCGCCGAGGCGGAGTATGTTGCCGCGGGGGCTTGTTGTGCACAAGTCCTTTGGATGAAACATACTCTCCTTGATTTTGATTTACATTTTGATCATATAAAAATATTTTGTGATAATACTAGTACTATACACATGACTAAGAATGCAAATCAACATAGTAAGACCAAGCACATTGAGATTAGATATCACTTTCTTAGAGATCATTTTGAGAAAGGAGATATAGATATTGATTATGTTTCTACGGATTTGCAACTAGCCGATATTTTCACTAAACCTCTTGATTTTGCTAGATTTTCGTTTATTTGTGGAGAACTTAATGTTTGTATTATTGATTAAACATGTGATTCCTAACCCTTTTTGATGTATGACAAAAAGGGGGAGAATAAGTTAGTGCATGATTGATTAGACGAAGAAGGTGTACTTATTATGAGTATAGAAATGTATTTGATGTACCCTTTCTTGTCTCCGCTATAGTATAGGACTATACCGAGTCGAATCTCAGGGAGAGCTCGCGATGGAAGCTTTACGTGTGGTGGTGAAGTGAACAAACGAGTATTCTTCTCTTGCTTATAAACTTAGTGAATCAAGTGAAAAAGAAACTAAAAGAAAGGATGGCTATGTTCATGGTGGAAATTGTCGGAAAAGAAATCAAGATTGGGATTGGTTATTCACAAGAAAAAGAAAGAAAACTTAAAGAAAAATCAATCCATGACTAGCTTACCTTGCTAGCTTGCCAAGACTTACTAGACTTCTTGATAGCGAGTGCTTAGCCTAATGTTGTCACTCCATAGGCTTGGGATTCGTCTCGCGTGTTGACCTAATTGCTTTCTCACTTTGAAGACGGTGGTTTAACCATCGGAGAAGAGAAGATCATACACTTGCAAGATGAAAGTAAACAAACACACATGAGTTAGTGAAGTGGCAAGACTAGTGGTAACCTAGTACATGGAGAAGAATTAGCTACAAGAAGCCATAAGAAAAATACAAGAAAGCATGAAGTAAATTGCAAGGAACTAAAGCATGAAGTAAAGAAAGCATGTAAAGAAAGCAAGAAAACTAGAACCAAGCTTCAAGTAGAGGAAGGAGGATGGATCAATCCTTGTTGCTTCAAGTGTCACTCTTGATTACACAAGCTCTCTCCCTCACAATCACTCTCTTTTACATTGAATTCTAGGGAAGAAGAAGAGGGATCTAAAGAACAAAACCTAAAGAGAAAAATACATGAAAATTACAATACTAAACTAATCTCCTCTCTTCTCCATTCAGTTTTTACACGCAGGTCCAAGGTCCCATATTTATAGCCCCTGAGAGAAGATTCGAGAGCCTGGTGGTTACCACAAAATTCGGATCTCAACGGCCACTGTACGGCCGCGCCCAAGTCGCGGATCGTGGCAAGATCCTGGCCGTTGAGCCAGATCTTTCTGTTGAAGGTTGTTGAGAGTTAGTTTGGCCACGTGGTATATCTAGAATCTTCGTTTGTTGGGCGGATCTTTCTGGATCTGGATTTGAATTTGGCTTTATCTTTAATCTTGATTAATCACTTAATTATTGCTAATTAAGGTGATTAATTGGCTATCTCTCCTTTAAGTGTGTACCTGCAAATATGTAGAGAAGAAGAGTAAAAATCACATATTTATTTGTAATATGCATGGGAGTTATGATGTAAAATATGCAATATTGGATACTAATCACACCCCCACACTTATTCTTTTGCTCGTCCCGAGCAAAACAAAGAAAAAGAAAAGAAAATCTATACTACCAGTTTATTACACCACTTTCGCAGGTGACGCGATTGCACTGAGCATGTGCAACAAGCCGTTAAACCTCTAGGTTACCCTAGAGGAGGAGTGTTGTCTCCTGAGGGTTTTCAGCGGATTACACCCACAAAATCCATAAAGAAAGAAAACAAATGTTAGTGTTTTGAAAACGCATTTTGAATAAGAGACAAGTTTACGAACTATTTTTGCAAAAATATAAGTGATCCTAGGTCATAAGTCCACCTATAATCATTCTTCCTTAAACTTAGTATCCATGCAAGATCTTGTTTTTAATTAAGGTAAGAATTCAAAATTGGATTGAATATTTTATCTTTCATAAAACCTAGATAATATGCACACCGTGTAAGTGAAGATTTCTGGGATTTCAACTCCAACCATTAAGCCATTTATTTATTTATATATATATATTTTTTTTTTCTTTTTCTTTTTCTTCCCTTAGTTTAGGCTTTCTAGTTCACCCTTGTAACGAGCCTTTAACCGATGACTCCCAAACCAGACGGTCTTAGGGCACCAGATGAGAAAACATCCCTCGGGTTTAAGGTCTCGAGTAAAAAAGGCCACAAAACTAAAGGGGATTATTTATAATCACCGTTAGGCGTGAATAATCATGCTTCTTGAGGCACAATTATCCAGCTTAATAAGTGAGATCACCGTTAGGCGTGAGTAATCGTGCTTCTTGAGGCACAATTATCCAGCTTAATAAGTGATCTTTTATTTATATATTTTTTTTTCTTTATTTATATGGCATTTTTGGTCTTTGTCTCCATCCCAAGAAATGTGTAAGTGTGAAGTGCATATTTATCTAAGGCAAAAAATTCAAGATAAAAATATCTCACCAATTTTACTTACTTAGCCTATAATTTCAAACAAGATCTATTATTTCAACTAGGTTTAAGATGTCATAATTAAGGCTTTCTTAATTTCTAAGATACATCTAATTTTCTTAGAAATAGATCAAAACTTTGTCTCTTATTTCAAAAAGTTTTTATTTTTTTTATTTTTTTATTTTTTATTTATTAAAAGAAGTCTAAAAACTCTAAAAGAAGTGTAAAAGAAAGAAATTCTAAAAACTCTAAGTTAGTAAACCCTCCCCCACACTTATTTCATGCATTGTCCTCAATGCATCATGATATATGTATGCATGAAAAAATGAAGAGGGAAGGAAAAAATTACCTTAAGGTGGTGGTTCCGGTGGTGGTCGGATTGGTCCACGAAACATGGCCCAATCATCTTTTCTTTGGGTTTTGAGGAACCCACCAGAAATCTCAATAATATGACCCACAAAAATGATGTATGCATGTGTTATTTTAATTATGTACATGACCCCATCTAATTTTAAGATTTTCCTAATAATTTCAGAGTCAAATTTATCAATTTCCTTGTCCCAGAATGGTATATGACATGATAAAACAGTTGACGTGGACTCAGGACGGACGGGAACTGACTCAGGGAATTGAATGAAGTCAAGTGATGGTTCAAGAGTCGAAGGTAGTTCAGAAATTTGGTCCAAGTCAAGAAATGAAAACTCAAGTCCACATGTATTGTCCAACAATGGAATGTGACTATCAAAAATTGGTGATTCAAGTTCAGGAAGGATGGGAATCAATACTGACTCTAGAAGGTTACTCAAATTGGGTAATATAACCGGAGTCAATAATGATTCAGGGATTTGAACTGGATCACAGATGTGCAAATCTAGGTCACATATCTCATTTAGTTCAATTCCACAAAATGGAGAACTTGCCAAAATGTCAATTGAATCTTCAGAAGTGTAGAATTGGGCAAGTTCGACATGATCCTTAAAGATGGGTGATTCAACTTCATTGTGAATTGGGACTGGATTCAATGTCGGCTCCGGAAAAGGATTGAAGTGAGGTAAAGATACCGGAGTCATTATGGAATCAGGAAGAAGAATTGAATCACAAAGTTGGGGTTCAAGATCACATTCCTCATGTAGTTCAATTAAATGTGGAGAACTTGCCAATTTATCAATGGGATTTTCAGAAGTATGGAATTGGTCAAGTTCTATGTGATCATAAAAGATTGGTGATTCAATTTCATAATGGATAGGAAATGGATCCAATACTGACTCGGGAAATGAAGTGAAATTATGTGAAGACACCGGAGTCATGATTGAACCAGGAAGTAATATGGAATCATCAAGTGGAAGTTTAGGATCAAAATCATGTTCCAGTTCAATTTCAGAAAAAGGAAAACTTGCCAATATATCAATTGGATTTTCAGAAGTGTGGACAAGTTCAGGTGAATGTGCTGAAATTGAATCTGAACTTCCAAGATGACAAGAGTCTTGAGTCATATCAATAGAGTGTGGTATAACAGGATTAGTCAAATGTTGATAGGATAGAGTTTCCTCTTTCCTAAGAAGGTTATCCAATTGTTCTTTCACACTATTGATAGACTTGGCATGTGATTTTTGATATTGTAACATAGACTCTTGCAAGATGTCTATACTCTTTTCTAGAATTGATGTATCTTCAAATGATTGTTCTAGAATGGGAGTATAGGAATCTTTACTTTGGAAAGTTTGTGAATAGTGTGAGTCAAAAATGTGTGGTGATGGAAGAGTGGACTCACACAAGAAATCTTTACTCGTTTCCATGACAAATGGTTGTTTATTAGGAAATGGTGGAACTGAGTAAGACTCTTGAAAATACTGTGGAACTGGAGAGGGAAATGGTTCTGGAAGTGTTTGCTCAGCTCTCTGTAAATTAGCTTCTAAACTCCTTAATAAGTCAGATTTGTCTTCAAATGGAGGCTCAGAAAAAGGAGTGTATGACGTGGACTCGGGAAATGAATCTTGTGAATATTGTGGACTTGGTGGAAATGGTGGACAAGGAGGTTGATAATTAAACTCGGGGGACTGGAATCCCCAATAACTCGATGAAGAGTTGAAATTATTTTGGACATTATAATTGTTAGATGGGGGGTATGGGTCATATTGATTCGGATAAGGCCAACCCGGTGTATGTGGTTGGTGCATATTGTAAAACACGGGTTGGAATTATCCGAATATGGAGTGTGTGTGACATATGGATTATTATTGAAAGAATTTTTGAAGGCCATATCACACAATCACAAACAAAAACAAACAAACAAACAAACAAACAAAAGAAAGAAAAATTCTAACCTAAGTTAGGGTAGACTTAGGACCTAGACGACTCCTAACTGATAGACTGTCCACGGGAGGTTTAGTGTAGACTCTAACCACAAGCTAATCAGCCAGGGAAGGGTAAGGTTGGTGGGAGGTTTTCCGTCCGAAGACGTTCCTTAATTAAGTAACCAGCAACCTTCGGGCTTTCGGCCCTCAACCCCTTTCCTAGACACCGATTTTGCAAGAGTTAAATTCCAACACTTTTCCCCCTTAGGATAATCTCCTAATTGAGTCCGAGATGTCCCTAGGGCCAACGTCTACTTTTTTTATTAAATTAGGCTTGGGTTAGTGAGTGCTTGGGAAAATGATTTTCGGGCTAAGGAAAGGGTAATGACCTCCCCCACCTTATCTTATTTACGGGTATGCCCTTAGATTTGAATTGTGCAAGTGTACAAGAAATATAGCTAGGATACACTCAAAGCATGAAAATCAAGCAAGGAGTTTGTCCTAGTCTAAATGCAATGCAAAACACGTACCTTGCCTCCAGCACTCTTCAACAGTAAAAGTAAAGAATTGAAAAGACACGTGCCTAAAATGCAAGTGTCTAAACAATTTTTAGCAATTTCAATCAACTTTTTACTGTTTTTTAATTAAGCAGGTATATGGTGAAAAATACAGAAAGTTAAGTATTTCAGAAGCTGTATCTTGCAGAGCTGAAGACCCTGCAGAAAAATTGTTAGAAGTGAACTCCTCTTTGCCGCGTTCCCACGGCAAATTGCCGTGGATCCGCGGCAATTTGGAGGGATCCTGGGCTCTGCTTTCTTGAGCAGAGGCCCAGGTCCACTTATATGTTTCTGCAATGAATAGTTTCCTGTTTTCTTCTCCTGTAACCTGCAACAGAGAAGAAGGATCGTTTAGTACTTCACTTTAAACCAAAAAGAACGTCGCTCTCCCCGGCAACGGCGCCATTTTTTGATTAGACTGAAGAGAGGTGTACTTATTATGAGTATAGAAATGTATTTGATGTACCCTTTCTTGTCTCCGCTATAGTATAGGACTATACCGAGTCGAATCTCAGGGAGAGCTCGCGATGGAAGCTTTACGTGTGGTGGTGAAGTGAACAAACGAGTATTCTTCTCTTGCTTATAAACTTAGTGAATCAAGTGAAAAAGAAACTAAAAGAAAGGATGGCTATGTTCATGGTGGAAATTGTCGGAAAAGAAATCAAGATTGGGATTGGTTTATTCACAAGAAAAAGAAAGAAAACTTAAAGAAAAATCAATCCATGACTAGCTTACCTTGCTAGCTTGCCAAGACTTACTAGACTTCTTGATAGCGAGTGCTTAGCCTAATGTTGTCACTCCATAGGCTTGGGATTCGTCTCGCGTGTTGACCTAATTGCTTTCTCACTTTGAAGACGGTGGTTTAACCATCGGAGAAGAGAAGATCATACACTTGCAAGATGAAAGTAAACAAACACACATGAGTTAGTGAAGTGGCAAGACTAGTGGTAACCTAGTACATGGAGAAGAATTAGCTACAAGAAGCCATAAGAAAAATACAAGAAAGCATGAAGTAAATTGCAAGGAACTAAAGCATGAAGTAAAGAAAGCATGTAAAGAAAGCAAGAAAACTAGAACCAAGCTTCAAGTAGAGGAAGGAGGATGGATCAATCCTTGTTGCTTCAAGTGTCACTCTTGATTACACAAGCTCTCTCCCTCACAATCACTCTCTTTTACATTGAATTCTAGGGAAGAAGAAGAGGGATCTAAAGAACAAAACCTAAAGAGAAAAATACATGAAAATTACAATACTAAACTAATCTCCTCTCTTCTCCATTCAGTTTTTACACGCAGGTCCAAGGTCCCATATTTATAGCCCCTGAGAGAAGATTCGAGAGCCTGGTGGTTACCACAAAATTCGGATCTCAACGGCCACTGTACGGCCGCGCCCAAGTCGCGGATCGCGGCAAGATCCTGGCCGTTGAGCCAGATCTTTCTGTTGAAGGTTGTTGAGAGTTAGTTTGGCCACGTGGTATATCTAGAATCTTCGTTTGTTGGGCGGATCTTTCTGGATCTGGATTTGAATTTGGCTTTATCTTTAATCTTGATTAATCACTTAATTATTGCTAATTAAGGTGATTAATTGGCTATCTCTCCTTTAAGTGTGTACCTGCAAATATGTAGAGAAGAAGAGTAAAAATCACATATTTATTTGTAATATGCATGGGAGTTATGATGTAAAATATGCAATATTGGATACTAATCAATGATAAAAATAAATTTATATGGTCTTGGCTCCATATGAGTTTATATGAGTTTATATATGTTTTTGTTGTCTTGTTTTGTTTTCATGCGTTTTAAGAATTCTTGTGTTTTGTTCCATATGAGTTTATACATGTGATTTTCATTATTGTTTCAATTGGTTTAAATTGGTATCAAGAGCATATATGTTTTTATGTTTTGAGTTTAAATGTTTTCTTTATATAGCATAATTTGAGGGGGAGTTTTCTCCTCCCCTATATTTTTATCTTGTAGCCTATTTGTTTTGTCATCATCAAAAAGGGGGAGATTGTTGGCCCAAAAGGTTACACTCTCCATTTATTGAGTTTTGATGATGACAAACCAAATTAGTGCTATTTGGTACTAATGAGTTTGTTTAAGATAAGTTTCAGGTTAGTACCATATTTGGAGGCCATCGCTTAGCTATTGCAACAACTTCTAGGTTTCATGAAGCAAAGAAGGCATATTGCATATCAAGGAAGGAACATAGAAGAAGGGGCTCTAGCAAGGCATTGCATGGCTCAAGACTTGAAGATTGCTCAACAAGATTTGTTTTTAGTTTTATAGGTTTAGAATTTTATTAAAGAATGATGGATAGGTTTGAAGCTCAATCACACACGTTTTTGCGCACATATTGTTTCTAAGATGATTTTCTATAAAATGTACAAAAATATTTTGAAACAAAATCCTCTGCCTACAAATCAATTTTTATGTTTTATACTTAGTACTATTTAAAGATATTTTCATAAAAATCAAAGTCTTTTCAAAATTGTGTTTTAAACTCAACTTTTGACCTGAGCCGGTCGACCGCACCAGTCGACCGTGCCTGTGTCAGTCTTGTCCGGTCGACCGGACAAGTCGACCGTGGTTCTGGCAGATGCACGTATCAGTGTGCATGTTTGCCGGTCGACCGGGCGGTCGACCTGACTGTAGTAGCTTTGCTCTCGGGTTTGTTGGGTCGACCGGGCGGTCGACCGTATGCCTGTAACGGCTCTATTTTTGAATAGGCGGTCGACCGACCGGTCGACCGGACTAGCCGTTGAACAGTAAACGGCTATTTTCTGGGCTGTTTTATATTTTGTCTTTTTGTGTTTAAAATTAGTTTAAGGGATATATTTCAAACTTAATACTCTCTGATTAATCCTAATTATGTTTTATCCCTAAACCCTAGCCCTCTCCTATAAATAGGGGTGTTTGGGGAGAGATTGCTTACAACAATTAATTACAAGAGAAAAATTCTAAAAGTTTCCAAGTTTAAGGCTTTCAAAAGATCTTGGTTTTAGTGCTGAAATTCTCTCATTTTCTGAAGTGTTTTTCAAAAGAATTCTCTGATTTCATTTTCTTTTCTCCTTGCACACAAGAGCTTCATTCCTACTCATTGTTCTCTAAGGACCTTTTGTAAGGGAAGAGACTTTTGAAAGAGAGAGTTTGTGATCTTTTGACTACTCAGAAATTGCTTGTACTTGAGATTGTGGAGTTGGGTACTCCAGTGTAATTGTGATTTCTTTGTGATAGTGGAAGTAGCTAGAATCCTTCTGGGAAGGCGGGGAGTAGAGCTAGGTGCTCGAACCTCGATAACATATCCTTGTGTTTGCGTTTGGTTTACATTCTTGCACTCCTTCTTTACTTTACTTGCACTTATTACTTGCTTATCATCATCATTGCTATATTTACTTGCTTTCATTCATCTTGTGAATCTTGTTGGGTGATTGTTACATCTTAATTTTTAATTTGTCCATTGATTAGCATTATCACCTATTCACCCCCCTCTAGGTGATTTTCACAAATAAATCCATGTGAATGAGCTCCAAAGATCTTGATGTCATGATATCCTTAATTGTTTTGAAAAAAGACTTGGTTTGTTTTCCAAGCTGGCATGCATTACAAATGCGGTCCTTTTCAAATTTCAAATAAAAAATATCTTTCACCACTTCCTTAGTGTTAATTCTAGATAGATGGTCAAACAAAACGTGGCCTACTCTCCTTTGCCATAACCAATAATCTTCATTAAAAGCATTAAAACTTGTAACATTGCATTGTAAATTAGACATATCAATCATGTAAATATTATTTTCACGAAAATCAGAAAGAACACATTCATTAGATTTTCTATTTAAAGCATTGCAAGACAAATCATCATAAATAACTTTAAAGCCTCTATCACATAGTTGACTAATACTTAAGAGATTATGCTTGAGATCAGCAACTAAAACATCCTTTTCAATTAGAGGAGATGAGCCAATTTTTATGTTACTTATACCAATAATTTTGCCTTTGGAATCATCTCCGAAAGTGACGATGCCACCTTCATGGTATCTTGATAGAGTTGTAAAATTGTTAATATCCCATGTCATATGCCTTGAATAACTGCTATCAATATATCACTGCTCCCTATGTCTTGGAGCCTTGGTGTGTACCTACATCAAGTAACGAATTGGTTGATTTTGGTACCCAAATTTTCTTGGGTCCTATAGTATTAGCTTTTTGAACCCAAACATGGTCATTAGAAGCATTTATTCTATTAAAATAAAATTTGGCTAAATGACCCTTTCAGCCACAATAAGTGCATGAATAAACTTTACCATATATAAAACAATGATGTGTGTGTGGGTTATGAGCATGCTTGGTGTGTGTAGTATTCTACCATGATGTGTATGAATATGCTATGACTTAGGAGAGTAGTATGTGTAGTATGACGAGCATGTGTAGTATGAACATGTTTCTTTGGAGTATGTTTCTTAGAAAACATTGCCTCCAATCTAGCTTTATCCAGCTCATATTTCTTTAACACATCTCCTAAAGAGTTAATTTTATCTTTTAAAATAGAAATCTCATTTTTTATCAATTAATGAAAATTTTGCTTTACATGAAATTTTTATGCATCAAAATCTTTTTGTGTGGATATAGTATGGAAGATAAATCATCTTTTTCTTTTAAAAAAATAACAATTTTATTTTGAAGAGTTTCATTTTTTTATTTTTAAATACTTCTTTTTAAGGATATCATAGTTATTAGATAACTCTTCAAAAACCTCACCCAATTCGTCATTATTAATTCACTAACATCAAGTGAGGGTTCGAATGTTACCTTAGGTGTGTTATAATTATCCATAAAATACACATGTGCCGAATCCACTTCTTCACCGGTTTCACTCTCCTAGTCCCAAGTCGCTTTAAGAACCTTCTTTTTGAAGGGCTTCTTGGAGGTTGATGGTTTGCTTTTGGTCTTCGAACAATCCGCAACCATGTGGCCTGACTTCTGGCAATTGAAGTAAATGATCTTCTTGTCTTCCTTCCCTTGCCATCTTCTATTGTTAAACTTCGCCATGTTGTACATCCTCCTTACAATTTTCACTAGGAGGGAGAGGTCTTCATCATCTTCTTCTTCATCATCTTCGTCAGAGATTGTGAGGGTGAATTTTAAGGCGATAATCTTCTTTTTTTGTGGCGCCATCTCTTCTATTGTCTTCCTCTTTATTTCATGAGTTTTAAGATTTCCTATAAGACCGATGAGCTCTATCTCTTCTTTGTCATTTAGCTCCTTCAATGTAGTAGCCTTGACTTCCTAAGAAGGTGAAAGTGCATAAATGACCTTTTTACTTCTTAATCATTGTCAATGACATCACCTAAAGAAGCAAGACCATTAGTTATTTTAGTAAATCTTGTTACCATTTCATCAATGGTGTCATTATCATGCATGGTGAAAATTTCATATTGGGAATGCAAGAGATCTATTTTTGCTCTCTTGACTTGAGACGTTTCCTCTTGTGTGACAACTTGCTGTGTCCAAATCTCGTAGGTGGATTTGCAATGGATGACCCTAGCTATATAATTATCATTCAAAGCTTGAAGTAAGGCATAGTGTGCCTTAGCATTTGCATCAAATCCTTAGCGGCACTGTCGGACCAAGTGTCCTCATCACCAATGGGTATGCTAAAGGGTTTAGTCATCACTTTTGCAACCTGACTTTCTAAGGATTGCAAAAATACGGTCATCTTAACCTTCCATATAGAAAAGTTAAGGCCATCAAACTTGGGAGGGGTCTTAATACCATCGGCCATTTTTACTATAGTGGACGAAAATGAAATTGTGAATGAAGTGATTAGAAAATAGTATCTCTCTAAGGTGGTTAAGCCAAAATCTAGAGACCAAGGCTCTGATACCAATTGAAATATATCTAGAGGGGGGGTGAATAGGTGTTATGCTAATTAAATGCAATTTGAAAACTACTTACGATGAATGATGCAAATGGTAACTCAAAACAAGGATTGAAACCAAATTTGCCATAAAGCGCTCTAGAACTTCTCTTCTTAATTCCTCTAGAGTATGAGTTGAGATGCTCAATTGCCTCCTTGTTGAGATGAGTATAGACCGATAATGAAAGTGATGGATAAAATGAAAGCAATGATATTAAGCAAGATGAACAACCACACAAGTATGAAGAGTAAAAAGCAATAAAGAGCAAGATATAATTAATCGCAAACGCAAAGGAATTGTTCTGAGGTTCTGCTCTACGTCCCCGCCTTCACTACTATGAAGGATTTCACTATCCTCTAGGGGATTTTCCATAAAGAGATCTTACACAAAAGAATTACAATTTAGTCTACATAAAACTGGAGTACACAACTCCTCCACTCAACCCTCTACACAAGAGGTAGCACAAAGCCAATTGAGGTTATAAAGTTCTTGGTGATCCAATAAGATCATAAACACTCACTCTTACAACTTTTTATAAAGTAGAATATGAAGCGCAGCTCAAGTAGTTAAGTGAGAGTTGAAATTCAGTTAGAAAGAATAGAAGAGCTTTAAAACCACCTGATAATAGCTTTAGAAAGAAATAACCTAAAGATTGTTAGCTAGAAAAACTTTTCTCTTTTGAAACAAACTTGAAAACTTATAAACTTGTGTTAACTTGCTAAATAAAAACCAAAACCAATGACCCATATATATAGACAATAGATAAATATCATTTGTTAATCATATCAGGTCATTTGGGGTGTGTTTAGACTCATGGAAACCAAAAATGCCCGTTGGAATCCACTAAAAACAAAACAGATCTAAAACCTAGCCGTTATGCATATCTGGCAAGCTGCCGGTCGACCGGGTGGTCGACCATCAGCTCATCCAGAAAAGAGTTATTGGTTCCGATCGAGTAGCCCGGTCGACGGCCCTGCAATTCAAAGGGAAAAAACAAAAGGTCGGTTGACTGGCCCAAACCGAGAGTAAGGGTCTTTCAGTCGGTCGACTGAAGGCATACACAAACATGAACGCCCCTTGGCCAAAAGCCCGTTCGCCTGCTCGGTCAACCGTTTTGGCCTGCCATAGGCATCGGTCGACCGTACGGTCAACCGACTTGGCTTGAAACAGTTTTTTGGATATTTTTTGAGTTTCAAACATTTTTCAAAATATTTTGTATAGGTTTATAAGTAATATAGCAATGTATTGGTAATGGAATACATGTTCTAAAGTTGCTATAAAATTTTAAAAAAATTATGTGATATGCATCAAAACTAAACATGCAAAATACCAATACTATCAAAACTTTTATTTTTCGAAATCATGTATTTTATGTGTGTAACTTTTTGAGCATCCCAACTATATTCTACACTTTAACAAACTAATATCTTACAAGGCTCTAGGTGATTTCAACATCGTCAAGCAGGCTTTTCCACTTGCGATGTCGAGTGCTTTAAGCTTGAATCCTGTACTTAAATACCCTTAAGTCTTCAATACCTTAATTTAGAGGAAGAAAACCTTGGGCCAAAACAATAAACCGGTGATTGTAACCTTGGGCCAAAAAAATGCCCGTTGGAATACACAGAAAACAAAACGGATTTGAATGTATAGCCGTTACTGTAGCTTGGACAGCAGATCGGTCGACCGGCAGGGCATTTTGCAGAACTAGCTGTTAGGCTCGGTCGCTCCCCGGTCGACCAGACTACTGTTCAAAAGTGATTATACAAAAGTAAAGGTCAGCTAGTCGGTCGACCGACAGATATGCACACATGCACAAACCCCTTGCAGAAGATCGGTCAACTGCACGATCGACCGCCTTGGCCTATCATAGGCAACGGTCAACCGGTCAGTCAACTAGTCGAGACCAAAACTGTTTTCTGAAAACTTTTGAAGTACAAACTATTTTCAAAATATTTTTGTATTTGTTTATAAGTGATATAGCAATGTATAGACAATGAAAAACATGTTTTAAACAGGATATAATATTTTGAAAAAAATTATGAGACATGTATCAAGACCAAACAGGAAAAATACCAATACGATTAAAATTTGCATTTTTGAAACCGTGTATTTTTGTGTGTGTAACTTGTTGAGCTTCAAATCTATATTCTACACTTTAACATTCTATTTTCTTACAAGGCTCTTAGTGACTACAGGTGTTTTTAACCGGGCTTCTCCAATAGCGAAATTGGGTGCTATGAGTTTCAATCCTTTTCTTGAATACCCTTGAGTCTTCAACACCTTTCTTTAGAGGAAGAAAACTTCTTGAATCCTTTAGAACTGTGAAATACACTTAAACACTTGAACTTGATTAGTACTAAATAACTACATATGCATTGTTATCATCAAAACAAGAAACCGGTGATTGTAACCTTAGGCCAACAATCTCCCAATTTTTGATGAGACAAAACATATGAGTTATTTAAATAAAAGGTAGGAAAGTGCTTGGAAAAGCTCCCCCTCAAGTTATGCTATCTATCAAGTACAGGAATTCATTATGACTATGAATACATTTGTCAATGTAAGTAAGTCACATATATGAATATATACAAAAGATACTAATTTAGAATAATATGCATAAATAGCCTACCATCCTTCCATTCCTCCTTCCTCCAAAAATATTATGCTATGAATGAAAATAATCAATCATAGCATTGCAATAAGCATGGTAATGAAAATGGATATAAAGTTCATGATATACTAAAACAAGAAACTCAATAATTCAAATATCTCTCCCCCTTTTTGTCATGCATCAAAAAGGAGAAAACGCAAACAAAAGAAAAACAAAGTCAAGAGAGGTACCAATTGAAAAACACATGTATATTAATTTAAAATATATGAAACTATATGATATAAACATGAAACAATTTAAAAACTTATGAATCCATAGTGCAAACATTTAACTCACCACAAATAAATGAAAATATATTATAATCTAGTGATTTAGTAAAAATTTTGCAAGTTGAAAATCAGTGGGAACATAATCAATTTCAATATCTCCTCTCATAGTGATCTCTAAGAAAGTGATATCGAATCTCTATGTACTTGGTCTTACTATGTTGATTTGCATTCATGGTCATATGAATAGTACTAGTGTTATCACAAAATATTTTAATATGGTTATAATGCAAATCATTGTCAAGGAGAGTAGGACTTATCCACAATAAGCCCCGGTCGTAACATACTCCGCCTCAGTGGTTGGGAGGGCTACGGAATTTTATTTCTTGGAAGACCACGAAACAAGACAATTTCCTAGAAATTGACAAGTTTTACTAGTGCTCTTCCTATCCACTCTACAACTGACAAAGTCGGCATCCGAAAAACTCATCATTAAAAATTGTCTGATCTTCGAATACCATAAGTCTATTCCTATAGTGCCCTTAAGATATCTAATAATCAGTTTTACCGCAATCAAATGGGACACTTTAGGACAAGAATGAGATCTAGCATATAGACACACACAAAATATAACACCCGTCCTACTAGCCGTCAAGTAAAGCAAATTATCATGCATCTATAGAGTTTAATGTCAATATGTTTACCTTGTTCATCCTTATCAAGCTTTGTTGTGGTAGCCATAGGAGTCCTCCTTATCTTTGCATCTTTAAGTCCAAATTTCTTGATAAGTTCTCTTGTGTATTTGGCTTGATTTATGAAAATCTCATCACTCCTTTGCTTAATTTAGAGTCCAAGAAAGTAGTTGTGCTCTCCCATCATAGATATTTCGAGCTCTTTCTTCATGCATAATTCAAAATTCTTACAAAGCACTTCATTAGTAGATCCAAAATTGATATCATCAACATAAATTTACACAATAAAGATATCACTATCTATATGCTTTGAAAACAATGTAGTGTAGACTTTACCATTCACAAAACCATTTGAAAAAAAAAGTAGAAAGTCTTTCATACCAAGCTCTTGGAGCTTGTTTTAAACCATATAAAGCCTTTTCAAGTTTGAAAGCAAAATTCGAGTGTGTAGGATCAACAAACCCGGGGGGTTGTTCAACATACACCTCCTCTTCGATATAACTATTTAGAAATGAACTTTTAACATCCATTTGATAAAGTTTAAAATCTTTGAATAAAGCAAAAGCAAGTGTTGTCCGTATGGCTTAAATCGTGTTATGGATGCAAATATTTCCTCAAAATCGATACCTTCTATTTGGGTATAACCTTAGGCCACTAAATTAGCGTTATTCCTCATAACATTTTTTGACTCATCCAACTTATTCCTAAAAGTCCATTTAGTACCAATGGTTGGTCTATAATGGGGTCTAGGAACAAGGTGTCAAACTTAGTTGTGCTCAAATTGATTAAGCTCTTCTTTCATTGCAAGCAACCAATATGAGTCGCCCTCGGCTTTGAGGATCTTCTTGAGTTCAATATGAGAAATAAATACAAAATGGCCATAAATTTCATGGAGTTTTGAGGGAGTAGTTACCCCCTTGGATACATCACCTATGATGAGGTCATTGGGACGATTTGTAGCAAATCTCCAATTCTTTTGAAGTGATTGTGTTGGCTCCACTTCAACTTCTTGAACTTTACCATGTTCATCTTCTTTTGTCTTGTCTTCTTGTATTTGTGAGTTTTTCAAGGATATTTTCTCTATGTCTTCACCTAAGTAATCAATTTCTATAACATTCTTCACAACAGCATTAGACTTCTCAAACTTGACATAGACTCTTCAATGGTCAAAGTAGACCTATTGAACACTCTATAGGCCTTACTAGTATTTGAATACCCAACAAATATAGTTTCATAAGATTTGGCATTAAATTACTTAAATTTTCTTTGGTGTTTAAAGTAAAACATTTACAACCAAAAACTCAAAAATATGAAACATTTGGTTTTCTTAAAAAGTAAATCTCAAAAGAAGTTTTGAAAGTATTTTTGAAAAAATAAATTCTATTAGATATGTAATATGAAGTATTTATGGCCTCAGCTTATAGATATTGAGGGAGTCCATATTCACTAATATTATCCTAGCCATCTCTTGAAGAGAGTGATTGTTCCTTTCATTGATTTTATTTTGTTGTGGAGTTCTAGGACAAGATGATAGTCATGTTTAATTTTATTTTCTCACAATAAGTGATAAAGTAATGGTTAATGAATTCACCACCTCTATCACTCTTTATGCGCAAAATCAAAAAATATTTTTCTTTTTCAACTCTTTTTCTAAAAACATGAAAATATGAAAAAACTTCGTCTTTATGTTCCAAATAGAAAACCCATGTAAATCTAGAAAAATTATCAACTAAAACAAAAACAAAAGGATTACCACTAAGACTTTTAGTTTTTGTTAGAGCAAACAAATCTATATGGATTAACTCTAATGGTTTAGATGTCATGATATCCTTGATACCTTTGAAAGAGAACTTGTTTATTTTCCAAGTTGGCACGGTTCGCAAATGCGGTCCTTTTCAAATTTCATGCAAGAAATACCTTTCATCGATTCCTTAGAGTTAATTTTAGATAGACAATCAAATAAAAATAGCCTAGTCTCCTATGCCATAACCAAGAATCTTCATTAAAAATATTTAAACAAGTAGCATGGCAATGTAAATTCAACGTATCGATCATATAAACATTATTTTCATAAAAACTGAAAAGAACACAAATATTGATTTTCTTATATAAAACATCGCAAGTGAAATCATCAAAAATAATTTTAAAACCTTTATCACAAAGTTGGCTAATGCTCAATAGACTATTCTTGAGACTTCAACCGAAACAATATTTTCTATTAAAGGAGATGAGCCAATTTTGATATTACCTATACCAATAATTTTGCCCTTTGAATCATCTTCGAAGGTGACGGTGTCACCTTCATGGTATCTTGATAGGGTTGCAAAGTTGTTGATACCCAAGTCATATGTCTTGAGTAACTGCTATCAAGATACCACCATTCTCTATGTCTTGGAACCCTTGGTGCGTACCTATATCAAGTAAAAAAGTTGTTGATTTTGGTACCTATATTTTATTAGGTCTTATAGTGTTAGATCTTCGAACCCAAACATGATCATTTGAAGCATTTATTCGATCAAAACAAAACTTAGCTAAGTGACCCTTCCGGCCACAGTTGGTGCAACTATAAACTCTACCCTACATAAATGCATGATGTGTATGTGAAACATGAGCATGCTTATTGTGTGTGGCATGTTTAGCATGATGTGTGTGAGCATATTATGCTTGATGAGAGTGAGCATGTGTAGTGTGATGAGTGTGAGCATGTGTAGTATGAGAAACATGAACATGCTTCCTTGGAGTATATTTCTTTGGAAATATGGCCTCTAATCTAGCCTTATCAAACTCACATTTCTTCAAAATATAACCCAAAGTGTTAATTTTAGTTTTCAAAATAGAAATCTCATTTTCATCGCTTTATAAGAAACTTTGTATGCATCAAATTTTTTTTGTGTAGACATAAGTGTGGAAGATAAAATATCTTTTTCTTTTGAAAGAGTGACAACTTGATTTTGAAGAATTTCATTTTCTTTTTTCTTTTTTAAATAGTTATTCTTTAGAAAATCATAATTATTAGAAAGTTCTTCCAATGCCTCATCCAATTCATCCATTATTAATTCACAATCATCAAGTGAAGGTTCAGATGTTACCTTGGGTGTGTTGTCATTTGCCATGAAACACACGTTTTTCGTATCCACCTCTTCTTCAGATTTACTCTCCGAATCCCATGTAATTTTCAAGGCCTTCTTTTTGTAGGTCTTCTTGGAGGTTGATGGTTTGCTTTTGGTCTCCAGACATTCCTAACCATGTGGTTGGGCTTCAGGTAATTGAAACAAATGATCTTCTTGTCCTCCTTCACTCGCCATCATCTTCTATTGTTGAACTTGACCTTATTGTACATCCTCCTTACATTTTTCACTAGATGGGAGAGGGCTTCGTCATTGTCTTCTTCATTAACTTCATCGGAGATGGTTGGAGTTGACTTGAAGGCAATCATCTTTATCTTTTGTTGCACGATTTCTTGTCTAGCCTCCTCACTATCAAATGGGTCTTAAGGTTGGTGATAAGATTGAAGAGCTCCATCTCTTCTTTGTTATTTAGCTCCTTCAATGTTGTAGACTTGACTTCCCATGAAGGTGATAGTGCACGAATGACCTTTCTCACCTTTTGGTCATTATTAATAACATCACCTAGAGAAGTAAGACCATTGGTGATTTTAGTAAATCTTGTAACCATGTCATCAATTGAATCATTATCATGCATAGTGAAATTTTTATATTGGGAACACAATAGATCAATCGTAGCTCTCTTGACTTGTGAAGTTCTCTCATGCGTGACCACTAGGTGTGACCAAATCTCGTAGGTGGATTTACAATGTATGACCTATGACCCTAGCTATGTCTTCATCGTTCAAGGCTTGAACAATACATAGTGTGCCTTTGCATTTGCAGCAAATTCCTTGGTGGCAATGTCGCACCAAGTGTCCTCATCACCGATGGATATACTAAAGGGTTTAGTCACCGCCTTTGTAACCCGGCTTCCTAAGGATTACAATAACATGATCCTCTTAACCTTCCATATAGGAAAGTTAAGGCCAGGGGTCTTAATTCCTTCCACCATTTATACTATTGTGGATAGATAATGAAAATGTGAATGAAGTGATTAGCAAATAGGATCTCTCTAAGATGGTTAAGACAAACCCTAGAGACCAAGGCTCTGAAACCAATTGAAATACACCTAGAGAGGGGTGAATAGGTGCAATGCTAATCAAATGTGAAATAACAACTATTTAAAAAGAATGATACAAACCGGTCACTCAAAATAAGAATTAAAGCGAATTTCCCATGAAGAGCTCTAGAACTTCTTCTCTAAAATTCCCCTAGACTATGAGTTGAGGTTCTCAATTGCCTTCTTATTGAGACAAGTATAGACCGACAAAAGTGAATGTAATGCAATGATGAATGTGCAAGTGAATCAATACAAGTGTAAGCACTGAAAAGAGATAGAGAATAAGAGATAAGCAATCACAAACACAAAGAATATTTTTCAAGGTTCGAGACACCGCTATGACCCCGCTTTCATTACTATGAAAGATTTCACTATCCACTAAAGGATCTTCTAAAAAGGGACCTTACAATAAGGAATTATAAAAGGTCAACATAAGACCAGAGTACACAACTCCCCCCCCGTAATCCTCTACACAAAAGGTAGCACAAATCTAATGAGGTTATAAAGCTCTTGGTGATCACTTAAGATCACAAACACTCTCTCTTACAATTTCCTATGGAGTAAAAAATGAAATGAAGATCAACGAGTTATGTGAGAGTAGAAATTCAATTAGAAAGAATTTAAAAGCTGAAAAATCAAATAAAATTTGCTTTGAAAAGATTGAACTTGAAAATTGGAAGTTAGAAAAAAATTTCTCTTTTGAAGCAAACTTGTTTTTTAATGAAAACTTGTAAAACTTGTGTTATCAAACCAATCCCCATGACCCATATATAGGCAATAGATAAATACAATTAGTTAAGCATATCAAGTCATTTGGCGTGTGATTTGACCCATAAAAATCAAAAATACATGTTCGAATACACAAAAAACAAAACAGATTTGAAAATATAGCCGTTGCTGTAGCTTTTGACAGTAGATCGATCGACCGGCCGGTCGACCAACAGTTTATTTTTGAGAACTAGGCATTAGGCTCGGTCACCCCTCGGTCGACCGGACTACTGTTCAAAAGAGACTGTACATAGACTCGGTCGACCGAACGGTCGACCGGCCTAAACAAAAACTCGATCGACCAACCCAAACAGAAACTAAAGGTCAGCCAGTCGGTTGACCTATCGGTTGACCGCAGGGGTTAGTGGTCGACCCGCATACGTGCACACATGCACAAACCCCTTGCTAGAATATCGGTCGCTTGTATGGTCGACCGTCTTGGCATGCCATAGGCAACGGTCGACCAATCAATCGACCAAACTAGACCAAAACTATTTTCTGAAAATTTTTGAAGTACAAACTATTTTCAAAATATTTAGTATTAATTTATAAGTGATATAGCAATGTATAGGCATCTTGCCTTTAGCATAATGAGGACTAACACACACACGCGCGCACACATACACACAGAGGGTAGAGTTACAATACATATAGGTGTAACTAAGTTACATACACATCTTTGCACCACTGATCGGGGAAAAATCGTGCACGAAAAGTGTATGTTTTGAAATCAAGAGTTAAAGTGTGTGCACTTTGGCTTCCTTGATACTTCCATTATAGCATAGAGGCTAAATGGGTCGAATCCACAGGGACGGGAAGCGATAGAAGCTTTACTGGTTGATTCACGTGTGTGTTAAAATTTCTTCAAAGTTTTAAAGAATGAAAAGAAAAGAGAACAAAGAATGGAAAAGAGAAGTACGGTGAAACACGAAAAAGTGGGAAACATAGAAAAGAATGTATTTGTGATTTTTAAGATATATCTGAAATGAAGTAAAAAGGAAAGAAAACCTATGGCTACTAACTACTAATGGCTCTACTAACCATGCTAATCTCTTAGTGATAGTTGCCTCACATGTATCCTTCGCCATCACTAGTCCTTGGTTCAAGAGCGTTTCAAAGCATGACCCATGTGATAACTTTCACATCCAAACTCAATGCAACAAGTGCAAGCTACACTTAAATCATCAAAACTAAACAAGAGTAAGCTGAAGTAAAATAATGTTAGATTATTAGAGAGTTAGGATGTTAGAGTGTTAGAATCCATCATCATGAACCATCAATGGCTCTTGTAAGAGCAAGACCAAGTAGAGACTATTAGATTCATGTGGATTATCAAGTAAGAAGTTAGCAAGTTAGTGATCAGTAGCTAGTTGCTATGAGAGAAAATTAGCTAAACATGTAAAAGGAGTTAGAGAGAAGAAAACAAAGAGAGGTAAAGAGAGATCCTTTCATAGATTGTCACCTTCTAATACAAGCACTCATGCTTTCTAACCATGTACCATTCTCTCTCCTATTACAAGATCTATAAGAAATGAAAGATACAAGGGAGGAAGAAGGAGAACAACTAAACTAAACTGCTCTAAACTACAATAAGAAGAAAACCCAAAAAACTAAGCTAAAAACATTTCCCAACTCCTCCTCCCCGGTGCTCTGGAAATCCCAGGTTTTATAGGCGAACTGGGGCATCAGGGTACAGGTACGGAGCCGCGCGTCAAATCTTGGAGCGCGGCTCCACACCAGAGCCACAGAAACGCGGCCCAGGCCACGTTTTCGTGACTATACCTGGGCTGCGCGTGCAGCCCCGCCTGCTGCGCGCTGCTCGCTTGTCCCCCTGTCGGCTGCATGTCCCGATTTCTGGTTTTAGGCCCTTGTTTTGATGAAATCACTCTCCAAGGTCAATGGCCATCTTTATAGGCTTTTAATCACCAATTAAATGATGATTTTGTGTCTTCTTCTTCATTTTATGCCATGGACCTAGAAACATACAAGAGAGGTATTATTAGCATAATTTAATATTAAATAAATGTGAAGATGTGGTATGAAATATGCAGTTTTAGAGACTAATCACACCCCTACACTTATCTTTTGCTCGTCCTGAGCAAACAAAAAACTAACTAAGAAGATTATTACACCACTTTCGTAGGTGACGTGATTGCACTGAGCATGTGCAACAAGCCGTTAAACCTCTAGATTTCCCCTAGAGGAGGAGTCTTGTCTCCTGAGGATTTTTAGCGAATTACACCCACAAAATCCATAAAAAAGAAATCAAATCTTAGTATTTTGTAAACACATTTTGAAATAGAGAATAGTGTTGAAGTATTTGCGAAAATATAAGTGATCCAAGGTCATAGGTTAACCAGAATTATTCTTTCTTAAACTAAGTCAAAATGCAAAATCTTGTTATAAATTAATGTAAGAATTTAAAATTAAATTGATTCTTTGATCTTTCGTAAAACTCTTAGAAAAATATGCACTTTGTGAACTGTGAAGATTTTAGGGATATCGACTCAAACTTTCATGCCATTGATTTGTGTATATTTATTTGTTTATTTATTTTATTTTCTTCCCTTAGTTTTCTTAGGCTTTCTAGCTTACCCGGGTAATGAGCCTTTAGTCGGTGACTCTCAAACCAGATAATTTTAGGGCACCAGATGAGAAAACATTCCTCAGACTTAAGGACTTGAGTAAGCAAGGCCACAAAACTAAAGGGAATTATTTTATTTTTGTCCATCTTTTTAGGCATGAATAATCATGCTTCCTGAGGCACAATTACCCAGCTTCAATAAGTGATTTTTATTATCATCATTTTATTAATAATTTTTATGATATTTTCAGTCTTTGTTTCAATCTCAAAAAATGTGTAAGTGTGAATTGCATAAATCTAAGACAAAAAATTCATGATCAAATTATCTTTCCAATCTTACTTTCTTATCCTAAAATTTAAACAAGATCTATTATTTTGACTCAGTTTAAAATTTAATAATTTTAGGTCTTCCTAATTCCTAAGATAATCTAAATTTTCATAAAAATAAATCAAAACTATTTATCTTGTTTCAAAAAGTTTTGTAAAAAGAAAAGAAAAAGTTTTAAGAAAAGAAAAAAGTTCTTATACAAAAGAAAATTTAAAAAGGTCCTAAAAAGAAGTGTAAAAGAAAGAAAATTTAAAACAGCTACGTTAGTAAACCCTCCCCCACACTTATCCATGCATTGTTCTCAATGCATCGTGAATGTGTATACACATGAAAGAAATGGGAAGGGAAGGAAAATTACCTCATGGTGGTGGCTCCGGTGGTGGTCTAATTGGTCCACGAAATACAGCCTAATTCAAAAATTATGGATCTTGCAGGAACCCACCAGTGCTGTAATACGACCCAGTAAAATGTTGGAGAACCGTATGATCTTATTGAAAAATTACCCCCATCCAATTTTCAAAATTAATTACTGAGCTATGTTCTTCAACATTCTTGTCTAACAATGAAGTGTGATTTTGAGAGATGATTGATTTGGACTCAAATGGAACGGAACAAAAATCGATACGACTTAGAAATTTGACTCATATCATGTCAAGATTCAACAATGAGAGTCGAAATTGGTTCAAAAATAGGGTCCAAGCCAAAGAATTGATGTCACACACTTTCCCCATCAATGAAGTGTGATCATAAGATATTGGTGATTTAATTTCATAGTGTACTGGTACAAGATTCAATGTTGACTCCGGAATAGAGAAAAAAATCTGGTAAAAATATCAGAGTCATTATTGAATCAAAAAGTGAAATAGAATTACCAACTTGAGGCTCAGGATCACTTTCATATTCAAATTCAATTTCAGGAAAGAGATAACTTACCAAAATGTCAGTGTGATTTGTAAACCTTGGAGTTTGGTCAAGTTTCAAAGGGTTTGCTGAAATTGAATCTTGGTTTCTAAAATAGCATGATCTTTGGTCCAATCGGTAGAGTTAAGGATATAAGGATTGGTCAAAGGTTGAAAAGAAATATTTTTTTTATTGAGTCTAACCTACGATAGGCTGGGTAACAGAATTTTGAGTCTGAATCATGTCTTCCATACTTTTTGCAATTGGTTTTTCTTGAAAAGGTGATATGGAAGTTGATTTTAAAAATTATGGTGAAATTGTGAGTCCGTCAGATTTTTTTGATTGCTGCTCGGACTCACGTAAGGGTCCATACTCAAGTCCAGTATTGATGGCTGTTCATTTTGAATCGATGAGACTGGAAAAGATGAGTAGGACTCCTGAAAATTTGGTTGAGATGGTGAGTCCAACATATTTTGAAATCGCTGCACTGTTTCACAAAAGACCTCCAAACGCTTTTCTAGCTCAGATTCTTCTTTAATTGGATGTTCTAGAAAAAGAATATATGGAGTTTGCTTTGGGAAGGATTGTGAATTAAACAAATTTTAAATTTGTTGTTGGGCCTCGAGCATGGCTTTCATACTTCTTTTCAAATTTGATTTTTCTTCGGTTGGTGGAACAGGAAAAGGAGTATATGAAGCAGAATTGGGGAATGAATATTGTGGAAATTGTGGACAGTGTAGTTGAAAATTTGACTCGGGGGAGGTGAATCCCTATTGGCTCTATGAAGAGTTAAAATTATTTTGAAAATTATAGTCATAGGATTGGGGATTTAGGTCATATTGAGTCGGATAATCTCAATTTTGCATATATAGTTGGTTTATGTTATACATAGTCGGGTCTGAGTTATCCAAGTCAAATGAGGTCAGGGTGAAATATGGATTCATATTATGATTGAAAGAATTATTGTTGTTAAAATCAATTTCACAATATACAAAAAAAAAAACAAACAAACAAATAAACAAACAAAGATAAAAAAAAGAAAACAAGCCTATGCTACGGTTGACTTAGACCTAGACAACTCCTAACTGGTTAGACTGTCCACGAGGGGTACCTTGTTAGAATCTGACCACAAGTTAATCGGCCAGGTAGGGGCAAGATCAGTGGGAGGTATTCGTGCTGGAGCAACGAACCTAATTATGCCAAACTAGTATTCTTCAAGGTTTCGCCTTCAATCCCCAACCTTAGACACCGATTTGACATTAGTCAAATTCTAACAACTTTCCCCTTAGGTCAATCCCTAAATGAGTTCGAGATGTCCCTAGGGGGCAATGTCTAGCAATTTTTATTAGGCTTGGGTTATGTGAGTGGGGAGGTAATTTTTTGGGCTAAGGGAGGGTAATGACTTTTCCACCTTATGTTGTATTGGGTTTTGCCCTCAAGTTCAATTCTTGCAAGTGTGCAATATAAATAAGAATGAACACACAAAGAGCGTAAATCACTCACGTGGTTCTCCTAACTATATGCAATGCAATATGTACACCTCCGTCAAGATCACAATAACACAATAATAAAATACAGTATATTAGAATAAAAATTGACACGTGTCAGATGCAAATGTCTAAACCATTTTAAAGCATCCAATTTTCGTATTTTAGTTCTTAAATTATTATGGTACACAGGCAATAGAAACTAGCAACAGAATGTAATAATATACAAGAATTTACCCAACCACACAAGAGCAAGTGTGGACTTTTGCAATGCTAAAAAATTTGACCTGCACACCCAAAAATAAAAAAGAAAAGTTAACAAAAAAGTGAAATCAAACCGTTCCCATCCCCGGCAATGGCACCAAAATTTGATCGGGAAAAAACCGTGCATGAAAAGTGTATGTTTTGAAATCAAGAGTTAAAGTGTGTGTGCTTTGGCTTCCTCGATACTTCCATTATAGCATAGAGGCTAAATGGGTCGAATCCACAGGGACAGGAAGCGATAGAAGCTTTACTGGTTGATTCACATGTGTGTTAAAGTTTCTTCAAAGTTTTAAAGAATGAAAAGAAAAGAGAACAAAGAATGGAAAAGAGAAGTACGGTGAAACACGAAGAAGTGGGAAACATAGAAAAGAATGTATTTGTGATTTTTGAGATATATCTAAAATAAAGTAAAAAGGAAAGAAAACCCATGGCTACTAACTGCTAATGGCTCCACTAACCATGCTAGCCTCTTAGTGATAGTTGCCTCACATGTATCCTTGGCCATCACTAGTCCTTGGTTCAAGAGCGTTTCAAAGCATGACCCATGCGATAACTTTCACATCCAAACTCAACTCAACAAGTGCAAGCTACACTTAAACTATCAAAACTAAATAAGAGTAAGCATAGAGTAAAGTAATGTTAGCTTATTAGAGAGTTAGGATGTTAGAGTGTTAGAATCCATCATCATGGGCCATCAATGACTCTTGCAAGAGCAAGGCCAAGTAGAGGCTATTAGATTCATGTGGATTTTCAAGTAAGAAGTTAGCAAGTTAGTAGTTAGTAATTAGTTGCCATGAGAGAAAATTACCTAAACATGTAAAAGGAGTTAGAGAAAAGAAAACAAAGAGAGGTAAAGAGAGAACCTTTCATAAATTGTCACCTTCTATTATAAGCATTCTTGCTATCCAATCATGTACCACTCTCTCTCCTATTACAAGATCTACAAGAAATAGAAGTTACAAGGGAGGAAGAAGGAGAACAACTAAACAAAACTACCCTAAACTACAACAAGGATAAAACCCTAAAAACTAACCTAAAAACACTTCCTAACTCCTCTTCCCTAGTGCTCTGGAAATCCCAGGGTTTTATAGGCGAACTGGGGCATCAAGGTACAGGTACGGAGTCGCGCATCAAATCCTGGCGCGCGGCTCCACACCAGAGCCACGGAAACGCGGCTATACCTGGGCTGCTCGCGCAGCGCCGCCCGCTGCGCGCTGCCCGCTTGTCCCCCTGTCGGCTGCAATATCCCAGTTTCTGGTTTTGGCCCCCTGGTTTTGACGAAACCACTCTCCAAGGTCAATGGCTATCTTTATAGGCTTTTAATCACCAATTAAATGGTGATTTTGGGTCTTCTTCTTCATTTCATGCCATGGACGTAGAAACATATAAGAGAGGTATTGTTAGCATAATTTAATATTAAATCAATGTGAATATATGGTATGAATATGTAGTTTTAAAGGCTAATCAACCACACAAAAAACATTCATTATGAGGACTTGTGTCCTTCCAAAAGGATTTAGGCCTCGGAGGAGGAGAAAAGTGATGATGTGAATTCTACTTCAGATGAAGAACTCTAAATAGGGGAAGGGGATACGGGATAATCTGTCGTGTACAAGCTATGGCATTCATAGGTAGAACACCCATTAAGTGTGTCGCGTGATGGTGATGTGTGTGTGTGTGTGTCTATATATATATGTGTGTGTGTCTATATATATATATATTATGTATATGTATATGTATATGTATATGTATATGTATATGTATGTATGTATGCATGTGTGTGTATATATATATATCTATATGTGTGTGTGTGTGTATGTATACGTTTATGTGTGTGTGTATAGAGTTGAGCTGGGCTGCTTTCGGAAGTATCAAGTATATCGATACTTCCACTTTGATTTGGTTGATACACCACCCATTTGCAAGATCTAAACCATGGTTGTGATCTACTACTTATAAAGTAGTTAGGAATAAAATTTCACAGATTTTCGTTTACATTTACCCGTTCATCAAAGTGATTAAAAAATCGACATTGTTGAGAGACCTAAAACTGCTCAACTTTGAGACCACTTAGATGAACGGGTAAATGATAACGAAAATCTGCAAAATTTTATTTCTAACTAGTTTATAGGTAATAGATCGCATCCAATGGTTTTGATCTTGTGTATGGGTAGTGTATCAACCAAATTAAAATGGGAGTATCGACATTCTTGATACTTTCGAAAGTAGCCCATCTCAACTCTATATATGTATATGTGTGTATATATATAGGGTAAGGTTATAATACACCTAGGTGCAACTAAGTTACACACACATCTTCTCACCACAAAAAAATTTTGCTTAGTGAGGTACAAACAAAAATCAATGTGAGTAGTCCCCACAAAGTATTTAAAAAATGTTTTTTGTGTGGTGGAAAGAAGTGTGTATAATTTAACTGAGTCACACCTATGTGTATTGTGAATAAGACCTGTACAATTGTAGACCAGTATGATAGGGATACAAGGACCTTTAGAATTGGGGGTAAAGAAATTGAGATAATAGTGGAGGATGTTGCCCTAACTTTTTGTCTACCAATCAATGGGGCAGATTTTATTATGAATAAGACTTGTACAATGAAGGACAGAGGGGTTATAAATATTATTTTTCTAATATAAAGAAGATCACGAAAGTATCCATTGAAGAAGCTTTGGATGATCTTCTGGTCAAGAAAAGAAGAAGGACTGAATTAGATGTGACCAAGGATGAACAGCTTGAGAAGCAAGTGACTTTAAATGAAATTATAAGAGACAGACAAAGGCTTGTAGCTCAAGACTTTACGACAATAATCATCCTATATATGTCGGTCACTCTATTCTTTTCTGGTAGTAAATGCACGGTGCCGTGGTATATTGTGAAACAGATTGCCAATATGCAGCTGATGAAGATAATATGCTGGGCTAAAGCTGTTTGGAAATTTCTGGTAGTAAATGCACGGTGCCGTGGTATATTGTGAAACAGATTGCCAATATGCAGTTGATGAAGACAATATACTGGGCTAAAGCTGTTTGGCAATTTCTGATTGAGTCAATGAATATCTTCAGGCACATCACATATGAGCTGCAAGGATGCTCCGTGCAAATTATTGTAAGTATGAATATCATATTTGGCAAAACATTATTGAAATATCATTATATATTGTCAATGTTTATGTAAACTAATGTAATTATACATTTTTGCAGTATTGGCTCTGTGAAAGGGCTGCTATCTTTGAGCATAGGTCTGGTTTGGAGGAGGACAAAACCCCACGGGCAGTAAGATGGGACCTCCAAAACATTAGCAGAGCTCTGGCTGAAATTGATCTAAATGATCTTAACGCAAATATCGTAAGTTTTTAAATGTTAGCGACCATATACTGTTGATTATTATTTTATACGTTAAAATTGAGTGCGACCACGGTCGCAGTTAAACTGATGTGGAGTACAATGATGTGCGACCATGGTCGGATTTTCTTGATAACTTGGCTTTAAAAAAACTGCGACCATGGTCCCAGTTATATTTATTTCATTGATAAGTGCTGCGATCATGGTCGCAGTATGGATTTACTTGCCTGATTTAATGCTTATGACTGCGACCTAGGTCGCAGTTCTTGATAGCTATTCTAGTAAATATTTCATTCGTCTGCGATACAAGTATAAGATTTGTATAAGATCTCAGTTTTTAAGTTTTTATTTCAGATTATTTGTCAAATGGCCAACATTTGTAATGATGAAAGAAATATGATTGGCCTTCCTGTTGAAGGAGGAGGAGGAGGAGAAGAAGAAGATATACATAATGAAGCTAACATCCCGGCGAAAATAGAACCAGAGCCTGTCGAAATAGCTGAGGAACCAACGAGTGAAGAGGAAGCAACTATTGCAGGTTATTTGCCAGCACCACGGGATGAACAAGCTGAAGAAATTGAGCTTTTGAGCAATGAAAATCAGTACTTGAGATCAATGTTTATGAGCTAGAAAGAAAAATTAAAAAAATGGAGACTGAGAAAACTCTCAAGGCTGAATTAAAGAAAAAAAAGAGAGAGAAGAAAGAAGAGAAAAATTTAAAAGCAGCAAAGGAAATTAAAAGTGAAAGAAGAAAAAGAAAAGCTGCTGAGAGCAGCCACTGCTGTGGAGGAGAAGGAGATGGAGAAGAGGAGGATGGAAGAGAAGGAGAAGGAGAAGAGGAGGAAGGAAGAGGAGGAGCATGATAAGGAGAAGAGGAGGAGGGAAGAGGAGGAGAAGGAGAAGAGGAGGAAGGAAGAGGGAAGAGGAGGAGAGGAGGAGGAGGGAGAAGAGGAGGAAGGAAGAGGAGGAGAAGGAGAAGAGGAGGAAAAAAGAGGAGGAGCAAGAGAAGAAGAAGAGGAGGAAGGAAGAGGAGGAGCAGGAGAAGGAGTGAGGAGGAGGGAGGAGGAGGAGGAGGAGAAGGAGAAGAGGAGGAAGGAAGAGGAGGATCAGGAGAAGGAGAAGAGGAGGAGGAAAGAGGAGGGGGGAGAAGAGGAGGAAGGAAGAGGAGGAGAAGGAGAAGAGGAGAAAAAAAGAGGAGGAGCAGGAGAAGGAGAAGAGGAGGAAGGAAGAGCAGGAGAAGGAGAAGAGGAGGAAGGAAAAGGAGGAGACGAAGAGGCAGTTGAAGGCGGAGGAGGAGAAGAATCGTAAAATTCTAGAGGAGAAGAGGAAGAAAGAGTTGGAAGAGAAGAAGAAGGAGAGGATGAAAGAAGAGGAGAGGAGGAGGAAGGAGGAAGAGGAGAAGAAGCAAAAAAGGATGAGGGAGTAGATGGAGAAGCAGGCAGAAGAGCAGAAGAAAAAGGAAGAGGAGGATTTCAAGGGTTCTGAATTTGAAGTAAGTATTGCTGGGGATGATTTTCTCACTTTTTCTTTGAATTTAACTCAATAGATACTTGAACTCCAAAAAGATAGAGCTTTTGAAAAAAATTCAAGAACAGACTCCAGCTCAGAGACAAGTATTCAAAGTAAAAGTTTTGGATTACTCTAAAGGAACGAAAGAAAGGGGAGTCAAAGAACGCAAGCGTGCTGAAAGAGATCGTAATGACTCCGACTTCGTTTATCCGAAACAAAGAAAGAAAATTAATGAAGATCCTCTTCCACAGTCTACGGTTCAGACTTCTGCCACTGGTTTCGCCAACGAACAGATTTCAGACACTCAGCCAAAAACTAGGGAATTGACTGAAACCACTGCATAAAGAATTCTGCAGCCACATCAACAAGCTCTCATCAAAAATTTCTTGGACAAAGCCTTCACTGAGTAAGTTAATTAATTTTATTTCAAATTATATCAAAAATATAAGATATTTATATTAGAACAATCTAATTATTAACTTTTTTTTGTTTCTCTTGCAGTTCTACTGCAAATCAGGATACCGACAATGGAATAATGGTTGCAAAAACTGACATTGAGGACCTGATGTTCAGTAGAGATTTAGATGCCAATATAATTCATTTCTACATGAAGCATCTACAGAAGAGTGGGGATTGCAAAGTCCATTCTTTCAAAGTGAAGCTTGGGTAAACATCTATTTTTTCCTTTATAGTTAATTAAAATATCAATTTTCTAATTAATTTATGTCTTTAAATTTTTGAAGGTTAAAAATTCTACTAGTCACCTTTGCTGTTGATAAGGCATCCCGAATGGATTGCGACCTAGGTCTCAAGATTATTATTAAATTACTTTAGAATATCAATTGAATAATGCTGGTTGCGACCTTGGTCGCAGTCGTAGGCAACATGGTAAGTCAATAACAACCCTGCGACCTTGGTCGCAGTGCATGTTAATAATTAATCCTTATAACAATCGTAGTTGCTAAGAAATCCTTAAAAGTTAAACATGGATACTGATGAATGCGATCAAGGTCACAGTCAAAAATCTATTAACCGAAACACATTGCGACCTTTGGTCGCAGTCAGTTGATTTGGAAGAATAACATCTGATTTTCATATCGTTTTTTATATGATGATTGCATTTTGAATTTATTTTTTTTTAACAGTAAGGTGTTGTATCTAAAAGTAGAGATCTTGAAGATTATTTCATCAAGCAGTTATTGAAAAACTGGACAACTGATATGCAGACATGTTCTTCCCGATCAATCACAAACACAGTGTCAACGAAGCTGGATTTCACTGGACCTTGTTGGTATTCGATTGCCAAACACAAGAGTGGATTTTTGACAACTCTTTGGTCCAAGCAGAAAAATCAAGTAATACTTTAAAACTTTATCAAAAAGATGTAAAAACAATGGTGAGTTGATTTTTAATTTTGCGATTACTGAATATTTGCATTTATTTTGATTAATATTGATATTTTTTTCTATTGATATTGCAGAAAGAAAGGTTATTACAAATTTTTGAAATTGATTTCAATAAATTAATGAAAAAACATATATAAAATGCGCGAGATGTCCCCAACAAGCAAACAGGTATTTTTTCTTCTAACATTTACCTAATATATTTTCTGCTTAATTAGAGTACAAAAATCTAATCATATTTAATGATTTTCCTGTACAATTTTCAGTGTTGATTGCGCTGTATATGTATGTAAGTACATGAAAAGTATAGCATTTGGTAGTCCATCAGCCATTGATACTGTGACGGCATCCGATGTACAGAGACTAAGAAGCGAAATTGCATATATGTTATTCGCAGACAGAGAGAAAAGTTGAGATGAAGAAACAGAATTTATAAGAAGGATGGTATTTGAAGACTAATAATTGACTTAATTTTTAATTATAATATTGTTAATTCATTGATATACCTCATTTTTTTTATTAATGTAACATTAGATGTAAAGCAGGTATGTTGTCTTTATTAATGTAATTTGTAAACATTTTTATTCATTCTATTGCTATTGTTACCTAGGTCGCATTGAAACAAATCATGAGTTCAAAATTTGTACTGCGATCAAAGTAGCAGTCAAGACCTGGGAAGTTGTATCGTTTGCTTATATTCGAAAACAGATTCATTTTTTTAAGTTTTTTTACTAATACTCTGTGACTGATGTCGCAGTGTTGCAGTTCGTTCTCTCCTTTTTGGGGGTATGGTCGCAGTATGATGATACAAAGGTCCCTTCATGGTAAAATATTTTGGTTAATTACAAAATTGAACTGCGACCTTGGTCGCAATGTGTTATATTCTATTAAATTGGATTAACTGCACACTGATATATTACACTTCGACCTTGGTCGCTGTATGAAAAAACAAAGGATATAATTGGTGAATTATTTTGTTTATTTGAAAATTGCGGCCGAAGTCGCAGTGTAAAATATCATCGTGACCTTGGTCGTAGTGAATTATAATTTATTAAAGTTCGTTACGACCAAAGTCGCAGTCTTATTTTCTTTTATTTCTTTAAATAAACGTACTGCGACCCGGTATTTTATACTAATATTTTTAATGTTTCTGCATCTATAGGTTGTGTCGTTTGCTTATAATGCGACAATGGTCGCATGAATAATTTCGTCTGTAAAAAATGTATCTATTTATTAGCATTCTATTAATGTAATCGAGACAGCAATCGCGATCGCAGTTATTTAATCACATATTAGATCGCACTGCGACCATGGTCGCTTTGCCTTATTCAGGACTCCAAAGTTTTTATACACATAACGATACATGCTTTAATTTTATTAACATAATTATTTAACGAAACGCAAACATGTTCCTCCCTGTCTTTTTCTATCATAAGAAATTAAAATAATAATAGTCTTGACGTAATCAAGGTACAAAGTAACTGCATGTAAAAATATATTATCTTTTTATCTATTTTCGAAAACGGAATAGTCACCTAGAAAGTATACACTTTTTGAAAAAAGGCAGAGAATAAAATTGCGCATGTTCACGTTGTTTGAGAGCGTAAACCTTTTGGAATTCCTGAATTATTAATATATAAAGGGTGTCCATTAGAGGATACCAAACAGACTAAATTGGTTTTCTAAAATTCGTCTCTTTAATATTAGGAAACAGATTCAAAAATGTCTTCCCTACTGTCTTCACCAGAAAGAAGCCAATCATCTAATGATGATTGGATGTATAGTTTCGATTCGTTCCCTCACTACGGGTCAGAGGATGAACTTGATACAGACGACCCCTTCTGGGAGTTCATTGATGAACCGAAATACTGCTATGAAAAGAAAGAAAGCGAAGAGGAGAGTGGCGGTAGAGAGGAGGAAGAGGAGGAATTTGATACGGAAGACGAACACAGTCATAATATAAATGACGAATCTAATTATGATGGTGATGATGAGGAAGAGTAGTAGATTAGTAATTTTAAATATGTATTTTGTTTTTTTTAAATATTTAAGCCTGTTTTGTAATGTTAATTTGTTAATCATAAATATTTTTTACTTAATTTTGGTTTAACTGGTGTAACCTTTTCACTCACCTTTTCACTACGGTGCCAAATTTTAATGGGCTATATCAAACTTACATGTCAGCAATGTGAATCAATTTCTAAGCCAAAAAAAATGTTAAAATTAAATAAAATGGGGTACACTGCGACTATTGTCGCAGTAAAAAAAATAATATCAGCCACCGTAGATAAATATATGGCTAATTTAAGGTCAGAATCTAAACTGCGACCAAAGGTCACAGTGCATAATTGAAAAGGTAACATAATTAAATAACTTAATGTTATATTTCATTCAAACTTGAGAATTAACCAATCTAAGATTCGCGTGAAATTTAAACTACAACTCTGGTCGCAGTTATGAAACTGCTGCAGACTTCGACAAATTCGTTCTCAAATAGGCAAATATGAACTGCGACCCTGGTCGCAGAATATGTTCAGTGAACTAAAACACAACATATAACAAAATTGCCGCAATGGATTTTAAAACGCAGTCATTTCAACTATATTCAAATGTTATTATAATACCAAGAGACGGAGGACACTTAAAAAGCAAAAGAAAATTTTATATATGCAATGTTACACTGCGACTTCGGTCGCAGTTATCTCCATACACTTCTTATATTTGCGACCAAAGTCGCTGTCTATGTTCAATGAACTAAAAGGTAAAATATATAGGCCAATATTGTCACAGTGAAATTTTAAAGTACAAGTGCTTACAAAAGTACAGTAGATGAGAAGCACTTGGAAAGGAACAAAAAAGGTGTTTATACTGCGACCCAGGTCGCAGTGTACGAATTACATCTCTTTGCAGTGCGATCATGGTCGCAGTTGATGACTGAAGCTGTGAAAATGAAATCATTATTCGTTCTAGGTAGATGCAAAATGAAACTACTTCCTCTGCAATTAAAAAGGAAGAGTAAGATTTGAAACATCAAGCTTTAAAAAGAATTATATAAGACGTTTAATTTAATACCAATAATGGACAACCAGTCTTGTAATGGTCCAGCTATTGATAGTTTTCACACTTTCGATGCTTCACTTCCTTCTGTGACAGAGAATCTTCAAAACCAGACTTAAGCCTGGATGCACTTCTAGGCCTCCCCTTGGTTGGTACAGGACCAATTGGATCGCGTATAGTCAATTCTTCACCATCCCGCAGAATAACAACAGATCCACTAGAACCAATATTAGTTTTAGACTGTGATGATTGATAATTTACTGACCTAGCTTTGTATTCATTACTAGTTTCTTCAGCAAATCTTTCCAAAACAGTATCTAGCTTTGAAAGATGGACATCAGAATCGGCCACCATTTCAAGAATTGCATTAAATTTGGAATGAAGTGTCCACAATCTAGCCGCCCCTCGAGTGCTTTGACTGGGAAAAGGCCAAATGTCATTTTCAATTGTAACATTTTTGTAACGAGCATCCAACCTCCATCTCTGAAGTATATAGGACTCTGGTATATGTGTAACGTGATTGCGTCACAAAATACACAGAATATGTCTACAAAGGATACCCTCTGTTTCAAATAATGAGCAACTACACGACACATCAAGTTCATCAGACTTCTCATAACTGACCTTTTCCCAGGTGTCTTTTGATTCTAAAAAATCACCAACCAAATAATTTGCTCAAGGTCTATCATGTTCTAACTTTTCTGAAAAGAGTGTCATTACAACTGTCCATTTCTTTTGGAACAATTGAAAAATCTTTGGGGTATACAACTTCGAAACCTGTATCTCATATGGTTTCGATGTACAGTTGGGCACACAATTCAAACCCCGAAAGTCTTGTTGAGATTCAGAACTACGACGAGTCGCAATAGCTTTATCATATTGGTGGTCAAATTAAAGTAGTTTCGTGTTTGCATTGACAAATCCATCAAAGAAAGAATTAATACTCTCAGACCTCTGACTAGTTGTCATTCTAGCACAGAAAACATCCTTGAGATATGCATTAACCCAGTGTCCACGCAATCTGTACATCTTTAACAACCAACTGTCTTCTACTTCATCTAAATGATATTTTTCATTCATCAATCTCCATCGCTCCTCGCATGTGCTTATATCACGGGAAGTGTACTAAAGATGAAAATCAGAGACCATATCTTCCCCATACTTGTTCGTCATCAAGATTTGTTGCTCTGCAATATGTTTCCATACATGCCAAAAACAGCACCGGTGCTGAGTAGATGGAAAAATGATCTTGATGGTATCACCGTTCTGGGCATCCTGATCAGTAATAATCAACCTTGGTGCAACTCCGTGCATGCACTTGAGTCATTTATTGAACAATCACGCAAATGTATCCCTCTGCTCGTCCGCTAGTAATGCACAGCCAAACAAAATTGACTGCCGATGATGATTTACTCCAGTGAATGGTGAAAATGGAAAGCTCAAGTGATTAGTCTTGTATGTTGTGTCAAAAACGATCACATCATAAAACCTCAAATACGAGGAAATAGCTCTTCCATCAGCCCAAAAAATACTTCTAAGTGTGCCCGTATTATCAACTTCACTTGCAAAGAAAAATTCTGGATCAGACTCGGCTTTTTCTTGAAAATATTTGATGATCGCAATAAACTCATGGCCAATGTTATTTCTACGGTGACGAGTAAAATCAATAACTTGTTGCGGGCTTACTTCTTTAAAACTTTCTCCGTAGTTCATTGCATTAACAACATGGGAAATATTTGAAGGAAGAATTCTTACATCAACCAAATTGCCCGTAATACTTCTGCTAATCTTTGATCGATGTGTCTGGTGAGAGTAATGGTGATGGACCTTATCCGGGCTTAATAATTCATGTGAATGAGAATCAACAAACTTGGTGACAACTCAAGATCTTCTGTCAAATAAAAAATGAAGACGCACATGCATCTCAGCAGGACACGCTACTCTAGTGTCGATTCGACGGTGGACTGTAAGCCCATCTTGTCTTTTATCACACAACTTCTTCACACCCTCCTTGTTGCAACAAAATTTTTTGCAAATAACTTCATGATGAGGCCTCCGTGACTTATCTATTCCTTTTCTTCTCACACCAAAATCTCTGTTCCTTACATAAGAATTGTAGAAGTTGTATGCTTCCTCATCCGTGATAAACTGTTCCCTACAAAAAGATTTGAGCTTCCAGGCATTTCTCCATGTGAATTCAGATCCTACATAACAAATGTTGTACTAAATAAAAACATATAATTGAATATCAGAAGTCTGAACTGTATTTACTAAAACTGCGACCAAGGTCGCAGATGTAAGAAATCTATAACTTCTAAATAAAAGACTACGATCGTAGTCGTAGTTTTTCGTATGTCTAGATTTTTTAAAAACTTGAATAATAACTGTGCAAGTCTCTCATTAGTATATACTGAGACCTTAAGTCACAGTTCTTTAAATTTAGTGTATAAAAATAGATATAATTGACATGGACATGTGTAAGAATTATAAAAAAAGGACTGCGACTAAGGTTGCAGTTACAAAAATAGCTTTTACAGCCGAAAAATATTTTTAATACAAACTGCATTCGTGGTCGCAGTTAGAAAAATATAGTGTATTAAATTAGCGGTCGCAGTTCATAAATTTTAGTGTATTAAATTAAATAGGTGCGACTGAGATCGCATTTACCAAAACTCTTAAATTCTTTCTAAAAGAAAGACTTTAGAACAAGTAATTATATTGTTCTGTAAAATGAAATCTAGGTCGCAGTTCCATATATGCTACACAAAAATCTTCTACATTTAAGAAATTGCGGGGGAAAATTGATAAAATAAAAAACCTCTTGATCATCATGCAAAGATCTCAACCCTTCAATACATTCAATATTCTGAGAGAAAGTTGAACCATATGATATATGGTCCATATTTATGTCGGGAGATAGAAATCGCTTACGACTCGATCAGAATTGGCAGGGGAAGTGGACTGCTCCGACGTCGACAATAAATAAAAAGGAGAAAAAACTGATCCGGAAATCGCTATTTTCAGGAACAACTTTATAGCAGAAAAATGAAACCCTAACTCTGACAAAGAGCGGTAAAAGAAATAGGGGGAAAGTAATAATAAACAATTACGGGACAAGTACCTTATATCGAGGGGCATTTAGTAATTTAATTTATTCTAATAAGCGGGCTGCAATTTAGTGGGGTGGCAAATATTGTGCCACGTCACCGCAGGCTGAGAGAGACTCTCAGCCATTGGCTGATATACATATTTCTGATATATATATATATAGAGAGAGAGGTCTTCGTGTGAGAAACTTTCTCACACGAAGACCGTGAGAAAACCATATAGGGGCGATCATGTGGATGATCCGAACCGTTCATCTTGATCTATATACTTTATTTAGGCTACCAATAAAAAATCACGTGAGTTTAAGTCTTTTTATCCATGCAACAAGTGGTTACAAAACATACGTTTATTCGCCGTAGAATAAACATGTCACTTGATGCATGAGTAAAAAGACTTGGAATCGCGTGATTTTTTATTAGTAGTCTAATTAGAGTATGTAGATTAAGATGAACAGTTCGGATCATCCATAAAATGTCTCTTATATGGTTTTCTCACGAAGCTTATTTTGAGAAAGTTTCTCATTTGAAAATTTTCATATATATATATATATATATATATATATATATATATATATATATATATATATATATATATATATATATGAGAGAGAAATGTAAATCAGCTGACACAGGAGGCAACTCCCACCTATGTCGCACTCAAAAATCAATTTCCCGAGTGAATTTTCAAGATCCGACCGCACAATATCATCTTCATACTTTAAGATATATACATATAAAAAATCAAGTGATTTGAAGTTTGTTTACTCCATTTTCTTTGGGTTCAAACATTAACGGTTTTTTAACAATAGAATAAAATGGAACGATTAGATCAATAAGTAAACGAACTTCAAATCTCTTGATTTTTTGTATATGTATATCTTAGAATATGAAGATGATAATGTGAGGTCGGATCTTGAAAATTCACTCGAAAAATACGATTTTTGAGTGCGACAAAGGAGGGAGTTACCTCCTGTGTCAGCTGATTTACATTTCTATATATATATATATATATATATATATATATATATATATATATATATATATATATATATATATATATATATATATATATATATATATATATATATATCATGGGTGTTCTACCTATGAACGCCACAGCATGTACACGATAGGTTATCTTATATCCCTTTCCCTTATTAGAGTTCTTCATGGGAAGTGGAATTCACATCTTCACTCTTCTCCTCCTCCGAGACCCACAGAAACTTCCAAGGTGAACTGGGGAAGGATGTCTTCTGCTTCACATTACGAGCTGTGAGCATTCTTGACTTCACCTTGGACTTGGGGAGAACAACAGCATACCCATCATCCATGTTCTCTATCCCCTCTGGAAAGAGCTGCCATAAGAGGCACCCTCCCCCGCTCCTGCCTCTCTCGCTTGGTTTCAAGAATATGTCATATACTGTATTGATGAACTTTTCTCGAAACTCTGGGTTAAACCTCTCGTCCTTCAACGATGCGGCGAATTCTTCGAAGACTACTAGCATGTTGAGCACCTTCTGAGCATCATCAGTGTGCCCTTCCATCCAATTCTGGAGAAACACCAGATAGTCACCGGATAGAGAGTTTGATAACCTTTCATAAAGAAAATGATTGTATAAGAAATCTTCATATTGCACATAAATTGAAATTTCACGAGTTAAACATTTTGGAAGAGTAGTATTAATTTACCAAGAATCTATGTAGATGTGGACGGAAGCAAAATCGAGACCGAGAACTTGATGATTTCGGATTAAATCAGCTCCCAATTCATTTACAGAGGCATTTGGGTTCAGGTGCAACCTTTCTGGGGTTGAGAGGCCATAGAAACCTTTGAAACCAATCTCTAGTAGGTGATTTTGATCATTAGACTTGATATAAGATGCCATTTCTTCTACCCATGGCTAGAAATTTACAACATTTATGTCAGTAAAATTTCTATCAGTTCACAAAATGAAGAAGAATTCTTGGAGGCATTTTAAGTAACTGAAAGATGAAAACTGAAAAGGACCAGTCAGTATAAGGGAAGTAAATGCCGAAGGGAGGGTTCACACCTGTAATTCATTACCAGAGGGACTGAGGGGCATCGCGGCTCATTGATCAATTCCCACGCTAAAATTGTTGGATCATCCTTGTACACAATGTTAGTAAGTGTGTTGACTCTTGTCAGCACTGTCTGTTCCCATGAATTCGAAGAGAGTAAAACAAGCAACCGATTAAAATTGAGTTCTATGTTTCAAGAAGATCAATGTATAATATATTTCCTGAAATTTTGATTGCTTGTTGCCTCTGTGAGGCAAGCAATCTTAGGTAATGCTAAACAAATTTAAACTTTGGGAGTTTTGTAATTATTGGTGCTCGAATGCTTTTGGTTCTTTCATATATATGGATTAAATTTGAAAAGATGTAAAAGAAACCAGGATCAAAACAATCTAACTCATCTATTGCCCAATAATCTCACTAACACAATTTTAGATATAACCGGAACTAGAAACTTACATGTATTCTTCTATTTGCTGAAGGAATTAACAGGTATCGACACCAATGTAGATACCATATCTACTAGAATATTTTATGATTCATCCAAGTTAAAACTTTCCCAATTATCAGAAATATTTCTTAATACTATGAACTGAATCTTAAGATTCAAACTTTTATATCTTTAGCTAACACAAAACTATGAAACTAAGGAATCTATAAAAGTGCAGCATAATAATGATTAAAACAGTCATGAGGCATACTCTTATGTTATGTGATGTATCTATTGAGCTAACAAGATAACCAGCTTCTTGAATCAATAATGTCAATTTCTCACTTCGCTAATACTTGGTATTCAAACTGTATACAAACCATTCTCTTGAACTCTTATACAGTATTTTTCAAATTGAAAAAAAAGCTAATCAGTATCCAAATTCATAATAGTATAATGTAGATTGTATTAAGTAGCAAGAAGTGTACCTCGACATGAGCTTTATAGTACCCTTTGATGGTTGAATCCCTGAAGAAGTCATCATCTGAAGTGAGATTCAGTCCAGCCTCCTTCCCCCATTTCACATACTGCGGCTTCCCTCCAAATTCTTCCCAGTTGTTACACAGTGAGAGTATCAGCCTAATTTCATGCTTCTTGCTTTTCTGACCACAAAATCCAATGCCTAGACAGAAAGGAAATAACCTGAGATAGTTTATGAACATGATACTATTTCACACTTGTAAGCAAATTTTTCCACTTCCATTGTTACAATATTGGGGGGAGGGGGGTGCAGGTCTATAAAGGCTCTCAGATTAGTGTTTAATTATATATCTCGTTTTTTTTTTTTCAATACACATGCATGCCAAAATTCTATTATTTTTCTCTTACCCTCTCGCTGGGGAAAAAATTATCCCTAATGTGACATCTATTTGAAATAGCACAATTTAAGGCCATTGTCACTATAGTTTTTAGATATGTATCTCATTTTTTTTTACAACATCGTGCAAGCCAAATTAAAGTTTATTTCTGTTCCATCACTTCTTCACTAAAAAGAAATCCATTGTCCGCCACTATTGAGAATTAAATCTAATATGATAAGAAATAAAGAGTTGTGTCTCTTCGAAGGGTTGTGTTTCTTTAAAATGAAGAGTTTTATCTTTTAGAAGAGTTGTGTTTGTTTGAAATGAAGGGTTATATTCCGTAGTAAGAAATGAGCTTTTTGAGTTCAAAAGTTTTATTTCAAAAGTTATTTAGATCTCTATATAAGGAGTTGTTTGGTGAGAATGTACGCAAGAAAGTAAAAAAAGAATTGAGTGATAATTGTATCTTTCATAAAAAATTAAATAAATTTTCATTGTTGTTTCCTCTGCTCCTCCCTCAAGTTTATTTTTTTGTTATCAAAGTGGAATCAAAGCAAGGAGAAGATGGCAAATAGCATGGTGCCCTTCATTATTCCCCTCCTCGTCAAAGAAAATTTCAAAAATTGGAGCTTTCAAATGAAGACATTGTCAAATTGTCAAGATGCTTGGGATGTTGTAGAAAATGTTTATACAGAGCTAGAAGGAACTAATGGGTTAAAAAATACCCAAAATGATGCATTGAAAAGAAGGACAAGAAGAACCTTTTTTTCATCTACTAAAGTGTGGATGAATTCACATTTGAAAAGATAGCAAATGCAATTACATCCAAACAAGCGTAGGATATACTCCAAAACTCTTATAAAAGAGCAGAGAGGGTAAAGAAGGCACGACTTCAAACACTTCGAAAGGAGTTAGAAGGCCTGGAGATGAAGAACAAAGAGTCAATTTTAGACTATTTCACAAGAGTTCAGTCTGTTGTGAATCAATTGCGATGAAATGGGAAAATCATTGAAGATGTCTAGTGAATGAGAAGATACTTCGATTGCTTGATCTAAAGTATGATTATATAGTTGTTGCTATTGAAGAAGCCAAGGATCTGGAGGCCATGAACATTGACGATCTATGGGTTCTCTAAAAATCCATGAACAGAGAATCAATAGAAGGCAAGAGCCAGTTGAGCAAGTTCTATAATCAAAACTCAAATTGAAAGAAGAGTAAGGGGAAGCCAAAAACAAAAGCATAGATAATCAAAACCAAACAAAATATCGAGGCAGAGGAAGCTTCCGAGGTCATGGGCAATCTTGAGGACGAGGACAAAGTGGAAAAACTAGATTCACCACCAAAAATTATGAAGACATAGAGCAAAAAACAAAAGTTTGCTAGAGGTCGTGGAAAAGGAAACTTTTCTAGAAGAGGAAGGTATGAAAAATCTGAAAGTCAATGTTCTAATTGCAAGAAGTATTTGCTTCATAATGCTGGAATCATGCCCCTAACTATATTGAAAGAGAAAGCAATTACATAGAAGAAGAAATGTTGTTCAGCTGGCTTTTAAAGGAGAATATGTAAGTGAAAACATGTGGTACCTTCATATAGGTTCCAGCAATCATATATGTGTAAAGAAAAACATGTTTGTGGAGCTTGATGAATTAGTAAATTGCCAAATTTCATTTGGTGATTTCTCAAAGATTCCAGTAAAAAGAAAAAGTAAGGTCCTAGTACGACAAAAAGATGAGAGTCATCGGATTATTTCTATTGTCTACTATGCTCTGGACATGAAGAACAATCTCATTAGCTGAGGACAACTACTGGAGAAGGATTATATCAACCATATGGAAGATCATTGCCTTTGTATCAGAGATTAAAAGAAGAGGCTAATTGCAGAAGTCCAGAGGACGAAGAATGGGATGTTCCTTCTAAATATTCAAGTTGATAATGTGATGTGTTTGAATGCAAATATCAAAGATCCATCCTGGTTTTGGCACATGAGTATGAATATCTAAATTTTAAAGTCTCAAGTTTTTATCTAAGAAGCAGTTGGTCAAAGGATTACCTTTCATCGATCACCCAGAGTAATCATGCAAAGAGTGTCTATTTGGCAAACATCATCGAAGTAGCTTTCCAAAAGAATCAACATTTAGAGCATTCAAACCTTTACAACTTGTTCATATAGATATTTATGGCACACTCTCTCCATAGGCTCTTGGAGGAAATAAGTACTTTCTAACATTTATTGATGATTTTTTTTTCAAGAAAAACTTTGGTCTATTTTTGTAAAAACAAATCTAAAGTGTTCGAACTATTTAAAAACTTCAAGGCCTCTGTAGAAAAGAAAAGTGGATATTTTCTAAAATCCATCAGGTCTGATAGAGGAGAGGTATTCACATCAAAGGAATTTGAAGTTTTTTGTGAAGAACAGGGGATTCGACACTCTCTAACAGCACCATACTCTTCCCAGCAAAATGGAATTGCTAAGGGAAAGATTCGAACAATCATGAACATGACGAGAAACATGCTGAAGCAGAAACAGATGCCCAAATCTTTCTAGCTGAAGCTGTAGACTGTGTCATCTACATTCTAAATCGATGTCCAACCAGAATCCTATGGAATATAACGCCACAAGAAGCATGGAGTGGACGAAAGCCTAGAGTTGGACACCTAAGGGTGTTTAGAAGCATCACATATGCACATGTACCAAAACAAAGAAGAACAAAACTTGATGATCATAGTTCCAACTTTGTTCTTATCGTCTACGATTCAAGGACCAAGGGCAACAAGTTGTACGATCCATGTAGTGGCAAAGTCACAGTAAGTAGAGATGTGGAGTTTGATGAAGAAAGAACATGAGAGTGGAAATCACAAGAAGAATGAAATAGTCTAGGCATATTCATTGAAGAAGAAGTGCAAGCATCAAAGGAGTTGGAAGCACATACTCCATCACCTCTATCAGCTTCAAATCTTGGTGGTTCTCTGGCTCCATTATCATCACCACGAAATTCTTCTCCAAGGCCCCAGAAGACAAGAACTCTCTCCAAGCTGTACAAGGTAACGGAGAATGAAAACAATCTTACACTCTCTTTTCTATTTTCTGGTTGTGAGCCTGTAGGCTTTGAAGAAGCCATCCAAGATAGAAAATGGAAAGAAGCCATTGATGAAGAAATCAAGGTTGTCGAGAAGAATGGCACATGGGAACTTACCACACTATCGAAAGAAAAGGAAGCAATTGGAGTCAAGTGGGTATACAAAGTAAAAAAGAACGTGAAAGGAGATATTGAACTTATAAAGCTCGATTGGTTGTCAAAGGTTACAACCGAAAATTAGGATCCATTATGATGAGGTATACTCCACCGTTGCTTGACTTGAAACTATCAGCTTAATCATTTCTAATGTCGTCAAAATAATTAGAAAATCTTTCAAACGGATGTAAAAATTTGCATTTTGAATTGGTATCTTGAAACGTAGAACAACCTATGGGTTATATAAGAAAGGACTAAGAGCATAAAATACTGAAGATGAAAAAAGAGTTATACGGTTTGAAACAGGCACCAAGAGCTTAAAACAATAGGATTGATGAATATTTTCAAGCTAATGGGTTCATCAAATGGCCATATGAACATGCCCTATATACAAAGAAGGAAAAGAATGGAAATTTCTTACTAGTTTGTTTACATGTTGATTATCTTATATTTAAATGGAACAATGCTAGAATGATCTAAGAGCTCAAAGACTCCATGATTCGAGAGTTTGAGATGACTGACAGATGGCTTATGTCCTATTATTTGGGTATTGAAGTGAAGCAAGAGGAGAAAGAAATTTTCATCTCACAAGAAGCTTATGCAAAATAAATTTTGAAGAAATTCAATATGAAGGAGAGCAATGCAGTAAGTACACAAATAGATTGTTGAATAAAATTATCAAGATTTGATAAGGAAGCAATGTTGATGCCATTTATTTCAAAAGCTTGGTGGGAAATCTTCGCTATTTGATTTGCACAAGGCTGGATATTCTCTATGGAGTTAGGTTGGTTAGTCGCTATATGGAGAAACCAAAATCTACTCATTCAATGGCAACAAAAAGGATCGTGCGTTGCATCAAGGAACAATAAGCTATTGACTTCTTTACACAAAGTGTGATGATTTTTAACTCATTGGTTATATTGGTAGTGATTGGGTAGGAGATGTTTATAAATAAAAAAGCACTACAGGTTATGTTTTCTTCCTTGGTAATATTACATTTTCTTGGTCATCAAAGAAGCAAGCTATTGTCACTCTTTCTACTTGTGAAGCAGTGATTGAAGCTAAACCTGCACACAAAAATAAAGAAGTACAGATTTAGAATGAAGAAGTGCAAGTGCTCAATTCTTACGCTATAGCAAGTGGCTATGCAGGTCGTGATCTACAAGGAGGGTTTTGCAATAGAAGCGTTTACGTTCTTGTATTGAAATCGTTATGAACACAAAAGCAAAAGTTCTTCTCTGTTTTAAAGAAATAAAAAAGAAAGAGTTATGTTAAAGGTTAAAGTTAAAAAGAAAGCGATAGATGAAGAAGGTGGAGACAACCGGAAAATGACTATATACAAATGAATTGTAAAAAAGAGTGAAAACGATTTGGAAGAGGTGGTGATCTATACTAAAGAAATAAAAGAAAAGAAAGAAAGAAGAGTGAAGAAATACTTACCTAGTTTGATTGATGACTTACCTGGAAACCTTAGCATGTTCTACCTTTGTTTAGGAGGCGTTCAACGCATAGATCATAAGCCCAAGCTCAGTCCCCGTTCGCATTATATCATCAAGTCTCGCACAAGCATGAAGTGATACGTCTTGAGGAGGAGAACGTCTTCATGAACTATCGTTGGCACTCACATAACATCGTTGTACTTGTGCTTTGGGATTCACTTGTAAACTCAACAAAAACAAACGAGGTAAAGTAGAAGGAGGAAGAAGAAAGCAAAAGAAAAGTAAAGTAAAGCAGAACATAAAAACAAAGCATTTACCTTTATTACTTACTGAAACAATGGAAGAAAGGAGGAGGGTACATCGGTGTCACTCTCAACATCAGCCTCTCTCTCTTACTTACATGAATCATCATCTAACCTAAACCTACATACAATTTACATGAAAAGAAAAGAAAAAACCTAAACTAAGAAATGAAAAACTTGGCTAAGTCCTATCTCTGCATGGTTGTCCCATTTCAGCACAAAGAATGGCCTTTTATAGGCCAAAAACCCAACAACCAGGATCCCGGGGAGATTGGGGGAGCAAACGCTCCCCCTAACTCCCCAACAATGCCATGGAAACGCGGCTTTTGCCGCGTTTCCGCGGCCAGGGTGTGGCCAGGTGGCCACACCCTGTTGGTGGGTCGCGCTGGTTTGGCCTTCTGACTTTATCTGGAGTTGATTTTTCAGTTTGAGTCCAGGATTCTGACGAAATGGCCTTTGATTCTTGGCTTTAACCGATCGATTCTGAGAGGATTCTTCTCAACCGGTTTTCAACCTCTTGATTTTGCCCTGATTTACTGAGTGCGAATTAATTCTGATTTAATTCAGAATTTTGTGGGCTTTGGCTCATTTCTCTTCAACTCCTTAAAGATTGGGCCTGCAAATAAATCAAACAATTAATTAGGACAATGCAGGCTTTTATTCTATAATAAGTATGGACATATGGTATTAAACATGAAATATTAGCGACCAATCACACCCCCATACCTATCTTTTGCTCGTCCTCGAGCAAAACAACTAAACTATACTAAGGATTATTAGACCACTTTCGCAGGTCGCGCGATTGCACTGAGCATGTGCAACAAGCCGTTAAACCTCTAGGTTCCCCTAGAGGACGAGTTTTGTCTCGTGAGGGTTTTCAGCGGATTACACCCACAAAATCTATAAAGAAAGAGAAATAAAGAGTTAGTATTTTCGAAAAGCATTTGAAAGAGAAAAATATTTGAAATATAATTGTAAGATCTAAGCAATCTATAAGTTATAGGAAAACTGAATTTTTCATTCCTAAACTTAGTCTCTATTCAAAAATTTGTTATCAATTTAAGTAAGGAGTCAAATTGTACTTCTCATCTAGTCTATTACTTACCCTAAGTCGTATGCACCATCGTGACTGTGAAAATTTTGACTCAGGGTTCATTAACTCTAACTCTTATGCCTTATTTATTTATATATATATATATATATTTTTGGTGGTATTATTCCTTAGTTCTATTAGGCTTTCTAATCTGCCCATGTAACGAGCCTCTAATCGATGACACCCAAACCAAACGGTCTTAGGGCACCGGGTGAGAAAACACCCCAAGGACTTAAGAACTCGAGCAAATAAGGCCACAAAGCTAAGGATTTTATTATATGGACCTCCTTTAGGCGTGAATACTTATGCTTTATTAGGCACAAATACCAACTTAATCAAAGGATTTTTTTTTTCAAACTTATCTAATCATCTTTCGCGTAAATACTAAGGCTTGCTTAGGCCAAAGCACCTAGCTAATCAATAATTAGATTTGTTTATCTTTTTTTTTTTTCAAACTTGTCTAATCATCTTTTGCATAAATACTAAGGCTTGCTTAGGCCAAAGCACCTAGCTAATAAATAATTAAATTTGTTTTTTTTTATTTTTTTATATATTTTTTTATAAGGCATAAGAATCTTTGTTTTTGAACCCTAAGTGTGTAATTGTATGAAGTGTGCATATTTCATCAAGGTAAAGATCAAGACTAAATTACTTTGACAAATTTTCTTCCTAACCCTAAAAATCAAACAAATAATCATATTTTGACCAAGTATAAGAAATCCGAATTTAGATTTTCCTATTCTTATTAATTTAATTTCTTACAAAAAATATGTCAAAATATTGTTTCTATATTTAAAAAAGTTTTTAAAAGTAAAGAAAAGCTTAAGTTATGTTAGACCCTCCCCCACACCTATCTCATGCATTGTCCTCAATGTATGGATTAATGCATAGATGCATGAAAAAGAAGAAAGGGAAGGAAAGTGTTACCTCAAGGTGGTGGTTCCGGTGGTGGTCTGATTGGTCCACGAAACGCGGCCCAATCGACTTTTCTTTAGGTTCGAAGGAACCCGCCAACAATTACTCTAATATAACCCATTAAAAAGGTGTATCCATAAAGGATCTTTATTAAATATTTAACCCCATCTAATTTTCATATTCCATAACTAATTTCGGAGTCAAATTTGTCAACCACCTCGTCCCAGAATGGAGTATGAAATGATAGAACGGTTGACGTGGACTCGGAAAGGACAGGAACTAATACCGACTCATGAAGGTGACTTAAGTCAAGTAAAGGTTCAGGAGTCAAAATAGGTTCAGGAATTGGGACCAAGTCAAGGAATTGAAACTCAAGTCCACATGTATTTTCCAACAATGGAATGTGACCTAATATGGGTGATTCAAGTTCAGAATGATAGGTGGAGTAATCAAAGCTGACTCTAAAATATTACTTAAGTTTGGTAACAAAATAGGAGTCAATATTGATTCAGAAAGTTGAACTGGATCACATATTTGAGAATCTAGGTCACATATCTCATTGAGTTCAGTATCAAAAAATTGAGAACTTGCCAATTTGTCAATAGGATTTTCAAAATTGTATAATTGGTCAAGTTCAATATGATCCTCAAAGATGGGGGATTCAATTTCATGATGAATAGGCATAGGATCCAACGTTGACTCGGGGAAAAGATCGAAATTAGGTGAAGATACCGGAGTCATAATCGAATCAGGAAGTAGAATTGAATCACTCAGTTGGGGTTCAGGATCATATTCATTTTCAAGTTCTATTTCAGGAAAAGGATAACTTGCTAAACTGTCAATATCTTTTTCAAAATTTGGAGTTTGGGCAAGTTCAAATGGTTGTTCTGAAATGGAATCTTGATTTCCAAAACTATAGGACTCTTCGGCTCTAACAGAATGGGTAGTGACATCAGAACTGGTCCAACGGTGAGAATGTAGAGATTTGACCATCATATCTATGTCACGATTACGAGTGTTTTGAGCCTGAGTCATGGCTTCAAGCATATTTTCATAGTTGATAGGTTCATTGTTTTGATGAAAAGATGAAGAATTGTCTTGGAAGTGGTAGTGAAATTGTGAGTCCATCAGATTTTGGGATTTGTGTTTGGACTCACGCATACTCATTTCCAAAATTGATGGTTTCCTATTTTGGACGGGTGGAACTGAGTATGAATCTTGAAAATATTGTGGACTAGGTGGAGAAGGAGGACAAGTTGGTTGATAATTATGCTCGGGGGAGGTGAATCCCCACTGACTCTGTGAAGAGTTAAAATCATTCTGAAAATTATAGTCATACGATGGGGGGCATAGGTTATATTCATTCGGATAAGACCAATCCGGCACACTAGGTTGGTTAAAGTTATGATATGCCGTAATATCCGAAAAAGAATTCGATGTGTAATATGGATTATTATTAAAGTTGAAAAAATTATTATTATAAGCCATATCACACAATAGAATACAAACAAAGAAAAACAAACAAATTAGCAAACAAATAAAAGGAAAAAATTCTAACTAAGTTAGGGTAGACCTATGACCTAGACGACTCCTAACTGATTAGACTGTCCACGGGAGGTTCAATGCAGACCTTGACCATAAGCTAATCAGCCAGGTCAGGGCAAGGTTGGTGGGAGGTTTTCCGTCAAAGACGTTCCTTAATTAAATAACCACCAACCTTCGGGCTTTCGGCCCTCAATCCCTTTCCTAGACACTGATTTGGCAGGAGTCAAATTCCAATAACTTTCCCCCTTAGGATAATCTCCTAATTGAGTCCGAGATGTCCCTAGGGCCAACGTCTACTCATTTTAAGTTAGGCTTGGGTTAGTGAGTGCTTGGAATCTGATTTTTGGGCTAAGGAAGGGTGATTAAATCCCCACCTTATCTTGTTAATGGGTGGTGCCCTTAAAATCAGTTTGTGCAAGTGTACAGGATATGTAAATAAGATTCACTCAAAGCGATAAAAATCAACCAAGAGATGAGTCCTATTCTACATGCAATGCGAACGTACCTTGCTCCAGCGCTCTTCAACAGTAGAAATAAATGAATTGAAAAGACATGTGCCTAAAATGCAAACATCTAATCAATTTTTTATCTTTCAACAAATGTTTTACTGTTGATTATTAGCAGGCTTTATGTGATGGCATATAAGAAAAAGTAAAGTTGCATTTACAAAGCAAGCAGCCCTACAAAAAGATAGTTAGTAGTCCACTCCTTTTTGCCGCGTTTTCGCGGCTTAGGCCGCGGATCCGCGGCAAAGCAGAGGGCACTTGGTCTCTGCTTTCTAGAGCAGAGGCCCAAGGCCACTTATATGTTACTGCAGCTTTAATTTCCTGCTTTTCTTGCCATATAGCCTGCAACAAAGAAGAAAATTCGTTTTAGTTCTAAAAAATTTTCAATAAAAATTCAGATTTCAATAGAAACGTTACCCTTCCCAGCAACGGCGCCAAAATTTGATTGAAGCTAAACCTGCACACAAAAATAAAGAAGTTCAGATTTAGAATGAAGAAGTGCAAGTGCTCAATTCTTACCGCTATAGCAAGTGGCTATGCGGGTCGTGATCCACAAGGAGGGTTTTGCGATAGAAGCATTTACGTTCTTGTATTGAAATCGTTATGAACACGAAAGCAAAAGTTCTTCTCTGTTTTAAAGAAATAAAAATGAAAGAGTTATGTTAAAGGTTAAAGTTAAAAAGAAAGCGATAGATGAAGAAGGTGGAGACAACCGGAAAATGACTATATACAAATGGATTGTAAAAAAGAGTAAAAATGATTTGGAAGAGGTGGTGATCTATACTAAAGAAATAAAAGAAAAGAAAGAAAGAAGAGTGAAGAAATACTTACCTAGTTTGATTGATGACTTACCTGGAAACCTTAGCATGTTCTACCTTTGTTTAGGAGGCGTTCAACGCATAGATCATAAGCCCAAGCTCAGTCCCCGTTCGCATTATATCATCAAGTCTCGCACAAGCATGAAGTGATACGTCTTGAGGAGGAGAACGTCTTCATGAACTATCGTTGGCACTCACATAACATCGTTGTACTTGTGCTTTGGGATTCACTTGTAAACTCAACAAAAACAAACGAGGTAAAGTAGAAGGAGGAAGAAGAAAGAAAAGAAAAGTAAAGTAAAGCAGAACATAAAAACAAAGCATTTACCTTTATACTTACTGAAACAATGGAAGAAAGGAGGAGGGTACATCGGTGTCACTCTCAACATCAGCCTTCTCTCTTACTTACGTGAATCATCATCTAACCTAAGCCTACATACAATTTACATGAAAAGAAAAGAAAAACCTAAACTAAGAAATGAAAAACTTGGCTAAGTCCTATCTCTGCATGATCGTCCCATTTCAGCACAAAGAATGGCCTTTTATAGGCCAAAAACCCAACAACCAGGATCCTGGGGAGATCGGGGGAGCAAACGCTCCCCCTAACTCCCCAACAATGCCGCGGAAACGCGGCTTTTGCAGCGTTTTCCGCGGCCAGGGTGTGGCCAGGTGGCCACACCCTGTTGGTGGTCGCGCTGGTTTGGCCTTCTGACTTTATCTGGAGTTGGTTTTTCAGTTTGAGTCCAGGATTCTGACGAAATGGCCTTTGATTCTTGGCTTTAACCGATCGATTCTGAGAGGATTCTTCTCAACCGGTTTAACCTCTTGATTTTGCCCTGATTTACTGAGTGCGAATTAATTCTGATTTAATTCAGAATTTTGGTGGGCTTTGGGCTCATTTCTCTTCAACTCCTTAAAGATTGGGCCTGCAAATAAATCAAACAATTAATTAGGACAATGCAGGCTTTTATTCTATAATAAGTATGGACATATGATATTAAACATGCAACATTAGCGACCAATCAAGCAGAATATGTTGCTGCATCATCTGGAGTTTGTCATACAATTTAGTTATGAAATTTACTTAATGATCTTCAACTTAACCAAGAATAGTCAACAAAAATTTACATTGACAACAAATTCGCCATTGCACTTTCAAAGAATCTCGTTTTCCATGAAAGGAGCAAACACATTGACACTCGTTATCATTTATCCGGAAGACCATAAAAGAGAATAAGGTAGAGCTAATTCTGTCAAGACCCAAGATAAACTTGCTGATATTTTCACAAAGCCACTGAAGCATGAAGTATTCTGTATAACAGGGAGTCAAGTAGGGATAGTTACATCAAGTTTAAGGGGAATAGAGAAGAATAAACTTGATATGATAAGAAAAAAAGGGTTGTGTCTTTTAGAAGAATTTTATTTGTTTGAAATTAAGAGTTTTATCCTCTAGAAGAGTTGTGTCTATTTGAAATGAAGGGTTGTATCCCTTAGGAAGAAATGTGTCTTTTGAATTCAAAAGTTATGTTTCAAGAGTCATTTAGATTTTTATATAAGGAGTTGTTTGATGAGAATGTATGCAAGGAAGTAGAAAAAGAATTGAGTGAGAATTATATCCTACATAAAAGATAAAATAAATTTATCATTATTGTTTCCTCTGCTCCTCCCCTCAAATTTATTTTTGTTATGAGCCACAGCGCTGGTGAGGATCTTCCCTTAGGTGAACGACTAGGAACATAGCCACCAGAAATATGCAACAGAAGTTGATTCCATACATACAAATGTCTCATATTAGCCATATATTTGTCATAACATGTTAAGGCTCTGACTATGCAGCAATATATTACCTTGAAGACCTCCTCATCGTATTCCCTGGAGAAACCTGAAGAGCTCTGTACTGCTGTCACTCCCCGCTTTCCAAAATACGTGAAACGGAGTCATGACGAGAGTCGGCGACATATATACGTGAGGAAAATACCCCACGTATACACGCTAAGCCTAAATTAACCTGAACAAGTTATATAAATTAACAATAAATGCAATAAAGTCATTGCAATATAACATATAAATCTCACACATGATAATATATGAATAAGAAATGAAAAGAAATAAAACAAGTAATGAGTCCAATATATCAGAAATCAAGAAAACAATGGAATAAAAGAGAAGCAAGAATACTAGAATCGAATAGAAAGAAACTCTGAGTCCTTGCGAAGCGTACATCCAACAAATACTCTCAATAACACTTGATCAAAAGGAAAGCATCCAATCTGGACATACAAATTTAGGGTCGTCAGGAAGCGACCCAATGAGTGTGTAAGATAAAAAGGGAAGGTGCACGTGCATAAAGAGTGTGTACATATCACTACGACACTGCTATAAAAATATACTGGATAAGAAGTGACATGCATAAAGTAAATAAACAGTAATGTGGATAGCACACAGTAGAATATGTGTCAAGTTAAGTATAAAATTAGGTGTCAGATGTCTATCATAACATGCATATATCAAGTTTAGTCTACAATGTCAATATAAGATTCAACTTTGTTATTAATTATATCAGCGGACACCAATTGCCACCTGTAATAGACGCATCCCATACTACGCCTACTACACATGTCAACCATGGTTCTATGTTATTGAAACTGATCGGTTGGAGACATTATTGTGTTTTAGGTGGGTCTTGTGCATACCCGGGATCACGGCCCAGATTCCTGGCACTGAATTAGGCCCTACCGCAAGGTAGTTAGGTAACATATAAAACAAGTCAGGTACCATGTATAACATGTATAACAGGAACAAGAACAGGACTGGGGTGTCAGTCACCCCACGAGAACCCTATAATGGAACCCTCTTTCGGCGCAACCTATATCTTAGGTTCACCCAAAATACAACGTCTCCTCCATCAAGTTTCTAAATCTCGGTGTAAGTTATTTAATGTCATGTTATTAGTTATCAAGATTATTTAATGTACATGTTACGTATATTTATTGGGATAAATCGATGACTGTCACGGTAACAACATCAACAACATAGTCAGAATATAGGATGTCAATATAACAGGATATATATGATGTCAGTGAATAGGATAAGCAGGACAATGTTGTTATCATATAACAATATTTCCCAATAGTTAAGTAACATGGACATGATAGTTATCAGGTAGATGTCACAAATATCATCTCAGTAAGTTTTAGTGGCATAGTCTGAATCAATGTCATGTAGTGATCATGTAGATTTATTACTAGGAACAAGTGAATTTTATTACATGCAGGAATACATAAATAAATTACAGAAAGTACACGGAAGTAATTTTATGAAAACTATAAAATTTTTAAATACTAGAAAACTAACTTAATCATTTAAATCGCCTTTATAACATAATTAAATAACTAAATAAAATTATTTTTCACAAAAGTTCTTGTTTAACTGAAGGAGGAAAAAGAACAATCACCTGAGCTTGATCACAAGTTCAAAGCACTGAAATCCTAGGATCTCGATAAGTCTACATAATCCATTCCAACAGAAATTGTTAAGATTTTAAAAAGAATGTTCTTCTTGGGAGTTATAAAGGGTTTAATCTTGATTAATCAGTTTCAGGTGGGAATATGGTCTCTGGATTAAATAAAATTAATAGGTTTAAATTAAACCAATTTTTGATTTTGTTAGATTTTTAATAGGCTTTATAACATTAAATCGCTTAACGGGTCTGAATCTACCATTAGGAAAAA